>PITA01001726.1:0-184230 GCA_004023965.1 Spilogale gracilis | reverse complement strand
ACATATATACAATGGAATACTATGCCTCCATCAGAAAGGATGAATATCCAACTTTTGTAGCAACATGGACTGGACTGGAAGAGATTATGCTGAGTGAAATAAGCCAAGTAGAGAAAGTCAAGTATCACATGGTTTCACTTACTTGCAGTGCATGAGGGGTAACCTGGAGGACAGTGGGAGAAGGAAAGTAAATGGGAAGCAGGGTAATCCAGGGAGAGAAACAAAACAACAGAGACTTTGGACACAGAAACAAACTGAGGGACTTGGAGGGAGGGGGGTGGAGGGATGGGAGAGCCTGGTGGTGGGTACTGGGGGCACCTATTGCATGGAGCACTGGGTGTGGGGAATGGGGAATGAATCTTGGAACACTGGAAAAAAAAATTTAAGTAACAATAAAAAAAAAAAGAATCTAGATACTTTCCGAACTTGAGATGGGAGTATTACAACACGGGAAGAGGTGGAGGAAGAAGGGTGTGGCTGAGACGGGTCTCTCAGGCATGCTCTGCTCCCCTCCCCAGGGAGCCAGAAGCCTCCACCAGGGAGGAGAGAGGTAGGGGGATGAGGGAGCCCCTGGAAGTTGTGCACCCCCTGCTGTTTGCTACCCAATGGTCTCCTGTGTCCCTCTCTCAACTGCTACAAATTTCAGGTGCTTAGAACTATAAACACTTGCCTTTTTCAGCTGGGAGTATACTGTCTTCTGTGGGGTGAATGTAGTTCTCATCTTCATCGTCCACAGGGACCACGTAATCAACCTGGAAGAAGTACAGATGTGAATGAGGAGGAAGCTGTTCAATCCGGGCTTACTGTCTGGAAAACAGTGATTTCTTTTGTTTTGTTTTGCTTTTTTTAAAGATTTTATTTATTTATTAAAGAGAGAGAGACAGAGAGAGAGAGACAGCACACCAGGGGGAGTGGCAGACAGAGGGAGAAGCAGTCTCCCTGCTGAGCAAGGAGCCTGATGCCAGGCTCGATCCCAGGACCCTGAGATCATGACCTGAGCTGAAAGCAGATGCTTAACTGCCTCAGCCACTGAGGTGCCTCAAAGAATGGTTTTTAAAATATCTTTATAGGGGCACCTGGGTGGCTCAGTTGGTTGGGCGACTGCCTTCAGCTTGGGTCATGATCTCGGAGACCTGGGATCGAGCCCCACGTCTGGCTCCCTGCTCAGCAGGAAGCCTGCTTCTCCCTCTCTCACTCCCCCTGCTTGTGTTCTCTCTTGCTGTATTTCTGTCAAATAAGTAAATAAAATCTTTTAAAAAAATAGAAAAATAAAATATCTTTATAAATATCGAATTCAGACACCAGGAAGTTCCCCTAGGTGAAGTGTCTAACTTGGTGGGAGTGGTACACTCCCAGGGTGTGCAGGTATCACCACAGTCTAAGTTTAGAATATTTTTATTGTCCCAAAAAGGAGCCCAGTACCTGTGAGTCATTTCTCATCCACCCCTAATCTACTCATCTACTCTGTCTCTAAGATCTGCCCCTTCTGGGCATTGCATAGAAATGGAATCACATAATATTGTATGATATTATGCTTTCTTCTGACATAATGATTTCAAGTTCAACCACAGAGCATGTCAGTATGTCATTCACTTGTATGCGCAGACAATATTCCAGGTCTTTGAATGTACTGCATTTTGCTGGGCTGTTCATCTGGTGGTGGATATTCAGGTTGTTTTCACTTTGGGGCTATTGTGAATAATGGTGCCAGGGACATTCAGGTCCATGCTTTTGTGTAGATATACATTTCTCTTGGAATATATCTCATGGTGGAATTGCTGGGTCACACGTTAGCTTCTGTTCAAGTTTGAGGAATGGCCAAACTGTTGTTCCAAAGTGCCTGCCCCCTCTTCCATTCCCACCAGCAGCATATGGGGCTCCAATTTCTCTGTGTCCTCACTGACACTTGCTGTTCTTTGTCTTTTTTGAATATCACCATCTTGAGATGGGAAGGGGTGTCTAATTATGGTTTTGATTTGCATTTCCCTGGTGGTCGATGATGTTGAGCATGTTTTTGTGTGCTTCTTGGCCCTTTTTATATTTTCTTTAGATAAAAGTCTATTTGACTCTTTCACCCAATTTTAATGGGTTGTCTCTTTTATTATTAGGTTAGAAGAATTCTTTCATGTTCTACATAGAAGCTTCTTGTCAGATATATAATTTGCAAAATTTTTCTCCCATCCTGTAGGTTGTCTTCTTACAGCCTTGGTGTTGTCACTTGCAGCACAAAAGTTTGACATTGCGAAGCCCATTTTAAATGTATTATCTGTTGTTGCTTGGTGCCGTAGCTAAGACACCCCTGTCTAATTCAGGGTCACAGAGATTTATATCTTTGTTCTCTTCTAAGAATGTTATAGTTTTAGCTCTTACATTTAAGTACAGGACCTATTTTTGGCCAGTTTTTGTCTTTGGTGGGAGAGGGGTGCTCCCTCATGTTTTTGCATGTGAATGTACAGTTATCGTGGCACAATTTGTTTAAAAATGATTCTCTCTCCACGTAACAGTCTTGGAAACTTTGTCAATAATCAGTTGACCATAAATTAGGGGAAGAAATGATTTTACATTGCTAGGAAGCAAAGGAGATGATCAGATTCCAAATGTGGTTTTTACAACTCATCATGGTGGGTAGCCTAGATGGATTCTAGAGAAATAAAACCCAAACATTTATTGAGCTCTTATTGGCAAGTGTTCACCTGAGTACTTTCCATGTGTTATTTCACTCAGTCCTTAAAACAACCCAGTAAGGGAGGTGCTATTGTCAGCTCCATATCAAGATGAAGAATCTCGAAGAACCCAGAAGGCACGAAGTGGAGTAGCTCATTCACGTCTTCATAGTTAAAAAGTAGTACAGCTGGGATTCAAGAATCACTTCAAGGATCCATACTCCTAGTAACTGCATTCTAGGACCTTCCTGCCTCCCCCTTCTTTTTTTGATCTTATTTCTACCCTCTCTTCACTTAATTACCGTTTCTCATCTCTTTCTTTACCTCCAACCTGGCCTCTGTGATCATAAGTATTTCAACCCCTTCGTACCTCATCTGTACCATTTCCTTATCTGTAAAATGGGGATAGTACCCATTTCATAGGGTACTTGGGGGAGCCTAAAAATTCTCAGAACTCCAGTTGATCCCTAGCACTCATCAAGTGCCCTCCATGCTTGTCCCCATAGCACAGATGCTCTTTCCTCCTAGGTGTTGCTCCCTCCCCATCTCTCTGATAAGTTTATATCCCCATACTTTTCCTGGAACCTGTAGAGCAGAGCTAAATATTTTTAGTTATTTATGCTTGTCTTGACTTCTTCTTTTCCTATCTAATGGTTCAGCAAGATCTTAATATTGGCCTATTTTTTTCCTTTGTTAACCTCTTTCTTATCTTGACTGTCCATCTGTCCATTCCAGAATGCAGCCTCCTCCATACTTCTCCTTTCCCCACCGGTTCAGACTTGCCTGAGCCACCTCCACAAGCCTGCTATTAGCAACCCCCCTCCCCATAGGGTACGCTCTCAGCTCTTCACAGAAATGGAGAGCCTTATATAATACACTGTATTCATTTGTATTCTGTGTCAAAATTTATATCTTCATATAGATTTGCCAAATGCTGCAAGAATTCAAAGTGAGCCCCTAACAGCTGGTCTCTGCGTCCTTTCTCCTGCTCAGCTTCCTCCTGCCAGCCTCTTCTCACACCAGAAAGTCGGCATTGCCTCTCAGGCAAACAGAGAGGCAGACAGACGGGACTGGCCAACCATCCTTTCTCAGTTGACTTTCTGACCTAAACTAGTGCTAGAGTAGAAGTCGTAAACAAAACTGCTTACAGAGGCGGACAGGGAACAGCCATGGGGACAAGTGCAGAGGAAGGCTGTGAGCACTCCCTGTAAGACCAGTGCAAATGAGGATCAGGGATTCACAGCTGAGCTGGAGGGCTGCCATGAGGCTCAGCTGCTTTGAGGCCATCATGGCCCTATATTGCCAGGCTTTCTGTTTTCTGGAAAAACTAGAAAATGGGATTTTTGTGAAGAATCTAGAATATGCTAGAAAGGAACATATGACACACGAATCCTTCTGTCTGTGAGGCACTGTATTTAGCACTGTGTATACGTTCTCTTACTAAATCCTTAAAATAACCTGAAGAGATTAAAAACTGAGGCTCAGAGAGGTTATCTGGTTTGCCCAAAGTCACACAGCTAGTAAGGGTCAAAGCAGGATTTGGGGCCTTAAATGCTGCCTCTGCCTTATTTAAAAGTTTCTCTTTTCCATCTCCTGCTGGGCCACAAATTATATTAAGGTGGAAATGTGGGTCACTTTACAACATGTTTATACACTATAGGTTTCTATCACCTTTGGCATTTAGAAACAAGTAATTTCTGGGGTGCCTGAGTGGTTCAGTGGGTTAAGAGTCTGCCTTCAACTCAGGTTATGATCTTGGGGTCCTAGAATTGAGCCCTGCGTCAGGCTCCCTGCTCAGCAGAGAATCTGCTTCTCCCTTTCCCTCTTGCTCCTCCCCCCCGCCCCTCGCTCGCTCGTGCTTCTCTCTCTCACACAAACAAAATCTTGAAAAAAAACCTCCCACAAGTTATTTCTTCAAAAGCTGCTGTAAGATTATGTCCAGGGATGGTTAAGAGTTGTCTTTATTGGACACCTGGGTAGTTCAGTTGGTTGGGCGGCTGCCTTTGGCTTGGGTCATGATTCTGGAGTCCCAGGATTGAGTCCCATATTGGGCTCCCTGCTCAGCAGGGAGTCTGCTTCTCCCTCTGGCCCTCCCCGCCTCTCATGCACTCTCTCTCATTCTCTGTCTCTCAAGTAAATAAATAAAATCTTAAAGAAAAAAGTTGCCTTTATTGTTATTTTGCTTCTGAGACTGTTATACTTGTAGGGTTGGTCTAATTGCTACGTTTGAGGGCTTGCCCTTGTCCTTATTTAAAATGCAAGTACCTCGGGGCACCTGGGTGGCTCAGTTGGTTAAGCGACTGCCTTCGGTTCAGGTCATGATCCTGGAGACCCGGGATCGAGCCCCACATCGGGCTTCCTGCTCAGCGGCAGGAAGCCTGCTTCTCCCTCTCTCACTCCCCCTGCTTGTGTTCCCTCTCTAGCTGTGTTTCTCTCTGTCAAATAAATAAATAAAATAAATAAAATCTTTAAAAGAAATCAAATAAAACATCCTTTTAAAAAAATAAAAAATAAAATGCAAGTACCTCTAGGAGGTATTAGATATTAGGCATTTCTATAACAGTCTGAATGAGTTTATTGGTACCTTTTCAAATAGGAGCTATTCCAGAGCGAATGAGACCCATAAAACGTGGGTGCTGACAGAGGGGAGCTGATGAGATAAACCCAGAGTGAAGTCTAGGACAGTCCGCCAAGGTGGGTCCTTGGATAGCAGGGGCTGAGGGAAAAGGGAGTGAGAAGCAAGAGGTGCCAAAGGGAAGTGAGGGGCAGGGCTCCTCCACAGGCTGTGCAGGGCCTCCCAGCCCCTCGGGGTCTCCATATTTGTCCCACCACACACCTCTGCATCTCCTAGGAGAGATATGAAGTGGAGAGAAAAGAAGGTGGAGAAAAGAAAGGCAGAAAAGGATTTTAAGGATAGGGAAATCTCTTATATAAGGAGGAAGGAGAAGATTCACAGGAAACCAAGGAGAGGCTAATAAGAGGGGCACAGATCCAGTATTTGTATTACCCAATTGCTAGGGAAATGAAAATGAGGCGGAAATAGGCCCTTTTTAGAGAGAAAAACCTCCTTTTGGTTTTCCAGTGGGGAGTTAGAGTGGCAGGTGGTTAATCCTGGCCAGAGACAGGGACACAGAGGAGGAAACCAGACCATCTCGGCCCTTGCCCTCTTTCCCTTCCCTCCTCCCCTGTCCCCTCCTCCCTTCCCCCTGCCTTGTGCTTTCCCTCTTGGACGGGGAGGCCTTTGGGACAGATTTACATTACCTCATCCTCAAGTTCTTTGGGTTTGGGTGGGACTTGAGGCTTCTGAAGAGAAGTCAGTGCGGGCAGAGTGGAGGTCAGCCGGGCTCTTGCTTTTGCCGAAGGCCAGTCGGGCTTACTGGGAAGTGTCTTGCTGAAGGGCGGGGACTGCCTCTGGCTTGACCTATTGTCTTGAAAGGAACAAACACAAAGTGGTAAGATGAAAGGGGGCTCTGGATCATTCCCTGGGTCTGTATGTAGTCACAAATGATTAATCTGGGCATTCATTAAAGGTGTAAAATGACATTTAGGCCAAAAATCAACTGTTCATTGACTTACATTATAAAAACCAAAAGAATGTCCTCATCAAAAACATCCTCCCAGGGGAGTGATGGATACCGACTCAGGAGAGCTGACCGCCTGGCAGAGAGTGGAAGGATGCCCTTGACAGCAAAGGGGCCTCAGAGGGTGTGGCTCCTCCAAGGCTCACTCTGCTCTACCCACACTTAAGGGCAGTGATTCTCAGTCCTCCCTACACATAAGAACCACTCCAGGGAACTTTATAAGAAAATGCCAAGGCCCAGGCCCCACCCCCGACATGGAAACCTGAACCTGTGGGGAGGGTCCTGGCATTATAGGTCTCAAAAGTTTCCCAGGTTATTGATAAGGTGTCTTCAGAGTTGCAGCTACTCATCTGAGTGAACCCACGTGTTCTTCCCTCAAATCATGGAGAGCCCGTGAGTTACCCCTTGTTGGGGACTGTGTCCTTAGCATGTGTCAGGGAACGAAAGCAGGCTCCAAAGCCCAGTGGCCCTGAGTTGGGTACCCAATCTGCCTCTCACTGGCTGCGCTCCTTTGGGCTGGTTATTCACGGTTCAACCTCTCCAGGACTCACATTCCTCATTTTTTTTTTTTTTTAAGATTTTACTTATTTGACAGAGAGAAAAACACAGAGAGGAAACACAGCAGGAGGAGTGAGAGAAGGAGAAGCAGGCTTCCCGCTAAGCAGGGACCGATGAGGGGCACCATCCTGGGACTCTGGAATCATGACCTGAGTTGAAGGCAGACGCTTAAGGACTGAGCCACCAGGCGCCCCTCATATTCTTCATTTTTAAAGTGAGGATGATAACATCTACCTTAGAGGCGTTTTGTAGGGAGTAGCAAGAAAGCAGTGGGGACAGTGTGTCTGGGAGAGTGGATGTCTAATAAACAGGACTAATATTGGACCGTGACGTGGTGCAGGGGCCAGACAACACGGAGTCTGTGCACTAAAATCAGAGCATGATTCAGAAAGACCCGTTGTAGGAAAATCTTAGCCTAGGAGTAACCCGGCATGTGTCCGTCCTGGGAACGGCCCATCACACTGGCTCCCCCTCACCTTAGCTTCTTGCAACTGCCCCCGCCTGCCACGCCCCCCCATCCCCCCCCACCCCCGGGACCGCTCCTGTGGAAAAGTGCGTGGTTCACTTCACGTTGGGGGCCTCCTCGGAAGCCTGGCGGAGTTGTGCTCAGGTCTAGGGCATCCGCTTTGGCGTGTGACGCAGAGCCGTGAAGAACATGGACTCGAGGGCTGGGGGCCCAGCAGGCGTCCCTGCCCTGCCACTCGCAACATTCGTTAGTCTTCTGAACCTCACTTTTTTCCTTTGTAAAGTGAGGACGAATCCCTCTTCCATAAGATTCTTGAGCGTGAAGTAGGCCGCGCTGTCTCTATGAAACTCTGGGGCTACGCCTGCCTTGCTTGCTGCTGCGTGCTCAGGGCTCAGCACAGCTGAGGCACACAGTAGGCGCTCAGCAGGCTCACTGCGGCGTGAAGCACGGGCCGTGCCCGGTGCCCTGAGAGGAGGCAGTGAATGACAGTGATAAAGCACACGGAACCCTGTACACGTAGGCACGCTACGTGCGCCGTCATCATCACGGACACACTACCCAGCCCCCCCCCCCCAAACTTAGTTACCAGGAACACAAGTTTCTTCTTGGAGGACATTAAAAACCACACTCAGGCCCGGAGGCTACATCAGAGCTGTGTCCCTTTAACCTGCAGCTAATTGCAGACTTAGAGCTCCTTACCCCCACCCCCACCCCCCAGTGAAAAGTCCACAGTTTAGACTCCGAGTGTGATCTGCCTGCTAGTGGGTGGGCATGAGGGAAGGCATTAGCAGACACTAGGATCCTTGAAGATCATCCTTGTTCTGTACAGACAATTCAAGAGAAATCCCAGAAACAGGGCACCTGGGTGGCTCAGTAGTTCAGTGTCTGCCTTCGGCTCAGGTCATGGATCCTGGAGTCCCGGGATCTAGCCCCACATCGGGCTCCCTGCTCGGCCTGCTTCTCCTTCTCTCACTCTCTCTGCTTGTGTTCCCTCTCTCGCTGTGTTTCTCTCTGTCATATAAATAAATAAACTCTTAAAAAAAAAAAAGCAAGAAATCCCAGAAACTTGTGTGCAGGAGCCCAAAGAGAAGCAGGAGTAATCTCAGGGTGATTTCTCATGGGACTATCTGGAGTTGGGGTGGGGTGCGGGTGGGAACAATCATCAGGGTGTGCTCCTTTTATCTTTTACCTGTTTTGAACATTGGCGATTTAGGAAGAGGACTTTCCCCTCCCATCCCGAATGGGCAAGTCTTCCATTTGGGGCCCTGTGGTTTCTGAGTGACCAGATGACCGGTATGGAGGTGGTGAGAGTGGAGAGTGGGGTGTGCCCACCATCTTGCCAGCCTGGCTTGCTCCCCTTCCCCTGCCTGGCAGGCTGAGCGCCCAGGGTCTGGGGATCTACCTCACCTATATACTCGCCCCTGGCGAAGGGCAGGGCTGGGTGAACTGTTCTTGTCTCCTGCTCGGCAGGCGGTGGCTCGTAGCTGTCGTCCCCGGGCTCCTCAGCGGGCAGCACGTACATCTCTGAGTCTGAGTGCTCGTCTGGGTGTTCATAGTCACTGTCCTGCAAGTGCAGACCCCGGGCTCAGTGCCCCATCTGGGCTCAGTCATCAGACCAGCTCCGGCTTTAGGAGGCAGGAGCTGCTCCCCCAGCATAGAGACCAAAGAGTGGAGCTTGGAAGGGCTGGCCAAGCAAGGCTGGACAGACATCAGAGGCAAAGCTGGGGCTGAGGCCGAGCCTTTCTGCCTCCAGCATTTATCACCTGACCACTATCCTGGGGGAGCATGTAGGCCACTTAACAGGAAGGGTGGCTGAAACTCTGTATGTCTGCAAAGAAGAGCAGCTGGAGATAAAACACAATTTTTAGAGGACAGGAAAAGGACTCAATACAATAGAATGACAAATAAGTTTCATTTGTCATGGAAGCTGAGGGCTGAGGGCAAAGATCAATACGGAGAGGGTAAGGGAGGCACCAAGTACACAGATACCTTTGAGGAGATGAGATTTGTTCGTTTTTAAACAGAGCTGGTAAGTTGCAGGAGTGAGGCTTTTCATCTGACCCAGAGTCTATTCTCTTCCTTTTTGTTTTTAATTTAAATTATATTTAAGTCTACATTGAAATTATCGAATATTGAATATTCAATGTATGTTAGAAATATGTTGGCCCAGTAAGAGTTCAAAACGGTGTAAATAAAGTCTGCTTCCTGGCCTCTCAGTTCTTCCCCAGGGACACTGCTCCTAGCTTCTCATGCATTTTGTTCAGAGATCCCTTAGCTAGACTGCACACGTGCATGTATTCATGCGCAGGAAATATCTGGTCCAGGGCTGAAGAGGGCCTCTGCCCACACTGCCCGTACAGGACTTGCCAATGAATGCAGGGAGCACCTGCTTTTTGGCCAGCCTCCTTCCCCTGCAATCCTGCCCTGCCACAGGTGTGGTGCCCTGCGAGCCCAGGGTTGGCCTCACTGCTGCCTCCTCGGGCGGAGCAGGGCCAGCACAGGCTGGGAAGGCAGTGTGCGTGCAATGAATGATGCCTGAGGGAGTGAGGGCTGCTCCCCTGCTCAGTGTGTGGGGGATGGGGAGAAGGGAGGAGAGGGGTGAATAGCAGGAGAGGGACAGACAAAGGCAGCTGAAAAGAGCATTCCCCGAGGTGGCAGAAGAGCACTGGGAGAGAAGAGGAAGTCCTTGTCCTAAACCCAAAGAGTCAGGAAGGGACGGGAAGGGGTGAGGTGAGAAAAGCCTTGTAGGGGGGATTTTCTCAAACTCTTATTTTGATCACAGCAGATAGAGAGGCTCAGTAAATCCTTCCTGACCGTGAATACAAAATTTGGTTGAATAGAACAATGGCAATGATGACTATTATTATAACTGACATTTCATGCACTGCTTATCTCATATGTCCCTTACCACAATTCTATGAGAGTTTTTTTAAGCCCTCAGAGAAACTGAGGCATGAAGAGTTGAGTAATTTGTGTCTGTGATATGCTCTGGAGAAGGCATGGCTGTTCTCAAACAGCTGGCCTGGGAGGTGAAGTGGGAGCAAAAGCACGGCCCCCCGGGGGTGGGGGGAGAGCCTGGCTTGGCAGTACTCCTCCCGCCCAGCCTGAGGCCTTTAGGACCCTCCTCATTTTTGCCAATGAGAGGACCTGATCCCGGTTGTTGCGGTATCCCAGCGAGAGACATCAGAATGTGCTGAGAAAGGACTGCTTTAATAACCATCTGGAAAGTGAAAGAAGCAGTAGGAACCCAGATGCCTGTGCCTGGGTGGGAGTGGGTTTGGGCCTCCCACTTTGGGTCTGTCTTTGTGGAGCAGAGACAGGCCTTCCTAGACCTGACTACTTGGAGGCTGGGGAGCAGATTGCATCCGGGGGAAGACACGGGGGTCCTTACACCCCTTGGGCAGAGCAGCCTGATTGAGAGGACTGGGCTGGCCAAAGACGCAGAGAAGGTACAGGAAGAGTGACTCCCCATCAGCTGCTCCTGGCAACCCAGTGTCAGCGTTGTAACCCCCCATGTCACACGGTAACCCCCCATGTCACACGGTAACCCCCACGAGGCCTGGGCGCAGACAGGAATGGAATGGAATGAAGGAGGGGGCTGAGCTGTTGCCCTGAGCTCTGAAGAGACCTATGAGGAGGAAAGCGGTGCTCAGAAGTGCTCAGCTGCCCCTTCATTTGGATATTACTTTCTGTGGGGTGTTTACTATAAGCTCCTCCTATTTCCAGCAGTGAACTGATTAAATGCCTTTTTATCGAGAGAACTAGAAAGGAGTCTATTCAAACTTCTGAAGGAACAGTGTAAAAAAAAACTCCCCTCAAGTTAATCTATATTCTGACAAACAAAAGTCTTCCATTCATTCATTTAATCCTTGAGCAAGCACAATACATTGCACAGTGGGACAGAAACTTTGCAGAAGGGAATGTGTAATCAGGCAAAAACTTTCTCATATTGTCCATTCATTCATTCATTTATTCAATCAGTTAATATTTCTTGAGGACCTACTGTGTACCAGTCATCATGCTTGACTCTGAGCATAGTCTCTGCCTTCGTAGAACATACATTTTAGCAGGGGAAACCAACAATAACTAGAGAGTGAATAACAGGTAGTAAGTGTATAATCAACCATAAAATAGCTGTCACTCATGATAGATGCACTTGAGGAAATGCTCAGGGTCCTGAGACAGAGAGCAATGGGAGGAAGGATTCTACCTCGGGTGTAGGAAAGCCCTTCCTGAGAAGGAGACAGTGAAGCCAAGCCTCAGGGACAGGATGGAGCACAAGTGAGGAAGGATAGGGATGCTCTTTGGTTTCTCCTCTCTTCCCTTCTTCCTTTGCTGGCCCAAGGTCCATGAGTCTGAAATCACTGAGCAGGCATGACCTTGACCGGCACACCTGGGCCATGGTAGACAAGGCCCTGCAAGGAAGGCTGGACAGGTCCTCAGGGGCTGGATGTGATCTGGCCTGTAGGCCACAGGCCTGGATTTCATTCTGTGTACAATGGGAATCCAATAAGGTCAAAATAATTGTGAATGAGGGTTTATGCAATCCTTATTACAGCTGGGACCATAACTTTGGTTGTTTGGCTTTGGGACACAAGTCATCCTCTCCTCTCCAGTCTGATTTTATTTGTTTTCTAAGTCCCCACATGTGCTCTTTTTATCCAGCCGGTGAGCTCAATTTTCATGTCTTCTCTTGGTGGATGCAGACCAGCTTTCCAGTTTGCTTTAGCTGGGGCTGGACGCGAGCTGCCAGCAGGGGGCGCCGTTTCAGCTCTCCTGAGGGATTCAGGCAGCCAGGCCCTGGGAGGAGCTCCACACTCTAGGGACCTGTAGAGTGGCTTTTTCATTCCCTCTTTCTACAAATCTTTTCTCTGCAGTTGTGAAGGGCGGTACTCTTGCCTCATGATACTCTGAATAAATTCCAGGTGGTGAACCCGTGTGGAGCTGCGCTCCAGCTCAGGGGACAGGAGTCCTGGGCTCTTGTTCCACTGGGCCACTTAGTAACTGACTGGCTGTGGGCAAGTCCTTTCTATTTTCTTCACCTCGGTTGCCTTATCTGTAAAATGGGGCGTGTGGCTGTGGGAAGGCCCTCTTGGTTCCTGTCCAGATAAAACACACGTGGAGTGGAGCAGGCTAACGTTCTGGGTGAATCTGATATAAATGAAGAGTAATTGTTGTGTAAGAAGTTTTTATGATGTCTTGTCCCCACAAGACTTCAGCACGGCCACCGTCATCACAGCCAGGCCCCTCGCTCACTCTGTGCTCCCCAGCACCTGCTGCGGTCCTTTTGGTCATAATAGGCACCTTGCAGTTTAAAAGCCTGGCTTAGAGATTTGAGGGCCTGGGTTTGAACTTGGAAACTACAGGTCACTTACACTCTCCATGCCTTGGTTTCTTTCCCAGTAAAGTGAGCAGGGCTGATATTCAGAATGTTTGGCAATGAGCACGGCTCAGATCCTGACCTGAGAGCAGCAAGAGGCGCCATCAGTGCCAGGCATTCGCTTTTTGGGGTTGGTTTGTTTGGGGCTCCTAGATAGGGCTCAGGCAGTGACAGGGCTCTGGGGAATTCAGGGCAGAGAACCTTGTCAACTGATATGGAATATTTAAAAACATTTCACATTTGTTTTGGCTGTGCTGGTGAATACTCCGAATGGCAACACTGAAGATGGGGCTAAGAATGGCTATGAGTAGGGCTGTGGGGAGGAATACGTGAGGACATGCGGACGGAGCACTTAGCCTGGTACTCACTGGTGCCAGGTCAAGTAGCCACGACGGGGTTCTTGCTGCCTTGTCTCGGGGTGGCCCTTCCCCGCCAGCCATCTCCCCGCTGGGATGCACAGGTGACCAGCAGCATGTCTTTCAGAAACAAACCCTTACAAAGGCCTCCCAGGGATCCCGGTGGAAACAACACCCTCCTGGTCCCAGGAGCAAATACTCACGAAGTCATCAGACCACTGCTCCTCTTCGTCAGCAGGGTTCTCTGCAATGGCATGTGGGAAGCAGAAGGCACAGGCATAAATCTCAGCCGGCCAGCCCCTCCCTGTCCACCACTAGCCCGCGCCTGCCTTCCTTGCCCTTGGGCTCCCTGGTCCTGTTTACTTGTCTTTGAACATTTATTATGCTTAGCTCATGTTCATCCACTTCAACTCCTCTTTTTTTAAAAAATCAATTCTCAAAGTATAAAGGGAAGTCCTACCGAGGCAGAGACATGATACATCTGAACCATGTCTGTCTTCGTTAAGGAGCATTTTGGGGGCTTTAGAATAACCCAGAAGGCACCTGCAATTCATACCATGTTGCTTCTCAGGATTTCTATGAATCAATATGTGGATGATGTAGTAGGAAGATCACTAGGCAGGGAGTCACAATTCCCAAAATTCCCACTGAGACTCTGCTCCTAACTAGTCGGAGAGTGGGCAAAACAGCTAACATCTCTGGGCCTCAGTCTCAAGATCTGTAAGATGACCGAACACTTCTGGGGTTCTCTGTGGCTCTAATTTTGACTTTCTTATGGAAAAGCATTTACCTGGTTCTTTACTACATGCCAGGCAATATTTTCAGAGTTTTGCCCTCATACAGCTCTCTCAAAAACCTTATGAGGAAGCTGAGGCCCAGCGAAAATAAGTCACTTGCCCAAGGTCAGATAGCAAATAATAGAGCCAGGAGTTGAACTCCACAGGCTGACTTCCAAGGGCATGCTCTGGGCTCCAGCACCATGCTACCTCGTCGCCTTTGAACTCCAGGATGTAGGCCTGTCCTTGGCTCCCCAGGCAAGATAAAAATTGATATGACAGGTGTCAAGGAGCTTAGGATCTTGAAGAATAAAAGAAATTTGAATTATGGACAGTCAAGGAGAATATTTGACTCGCTTTTCTCCAAAAACACATTTAGAGTATGAGAAGCTTAGCATCCATCCCATCACATAAACTGACATTAGAAGTTTAATGTAGTTCGCTCAGCTATGTAGGAGATCAAGCGGACACAGGTCCAGATGGCAGAGTGGCTCCAGTGACCGTGCCAGGGAGGCTCCCAGCTCTTCTCCCAGCCCACTGAGCAACCATGGGGAGGGGGTCCAGTGGATGGTCCCTGAATCTTCCAGAGCCTCAGTAGAACCTTTTCTTGCCATTTGTAGCCCCTGCTATGGCAGACCACGGACTCCAGCTCGAGATGGACTCCAAAGAGGCACAGGGAAAGGAATTGCGGAGAAAAAATTGGGGATGAAGGGAGGGTTTAGAGCAGTGGCCAGATTTTAAGTTATAGCGGCAACAGCGCCCTCTCTTGGGAAAAACATGATAGGCACTAGGGAGGAGCTTTATTTTATTAGCCAAATAATGAGTCAAGCTTTGACATTCACAGAAGATAATTCTTATTAAGTGATGATCTGGAATAACTCATATGAAAGTATGCTGCAATCAGTGGGGTTTTGCAAAAAACCTGAGAAGACTAGCTTAAGTCTTCTCAATATACCCATACCTGGCATTAAGGTGGCTATGTTTCTAATACCTTAAGTTTGGGCATAACTGAAGATTAGCTCTTATGGTCGCAAGACGTTTTTGTTTCAACCTTTAAAATAGAAACCTTTATAAAAATACCTTTTTAAAACACACTTCCCTGCCTCGTTGAGCTGTGGTCGCTGAGCCTTTTCTCAGGTGGCTGGGGCCCACTTTCTGGTTGGTCTCTGCTGAAAGTACTTGCAGAACCTAACAACTTTTCCTATCCCCATTTTCTTTCCTCTCCAACCATACTTCATACTCTTTCTAATGATTTTCTTAAAATAACATTTGGAGCATGCTGCTCCTCTCCTCAAGAACATCAGTGGCTCCCTGTGGAGTAAAGTCAAGGCTCTGTGTCCACAGAGTTTGATGCATCCCCCTCCCGTCCCTCCCTGGACCTCTCTTGTCATCTTCCACGTTCACTCACAGTGATACTGGGCAGCGTGTTCCTCCCAGCCTGAGCTTTTGATCATTCTCTGCTCTGTCTGGGCTACTTCCCCAGCCCATCTTCCTTCTTTGTGTGGAAATCCCTGTTATACCTCTGCCATATGGTCTTCCCCAGTTCCTCGGGTTCTAATTATGACTCCTTCCTCTGGACCCTTGCAGGGGCTGCTGGCACCTTGGTGACACTGCCTTGTGCTATGATCATTTTTTTTTGTGCCTCTCTGTACTGAAAAACAAGGCTTATTTATCTTTGTATCTGAATGGTAGTTGGCATTTGTAATCCATGCAGTAATAAAAGTACGAAGCAACAAATGAGTTGAAGGAACGATTATTAGGATACTAATATAGATTCCATTTATTAAACACTTCCTATGTGCTTAGGGCTAGGATAAATCTATTTTCTCTATTATCCTCAAAATAGCATTTTGTGGTAGGTGCTGTTATGATCTCAATTTTATAGTCAAGGAAACCAGAGCTAAGAGACATGGCAAAATCTGTCCGAGGCCACACAGCAGGTGAGTGTGGGGGCAGGCTGGAGGCAGGCTACCTGCGTTGGTTCCTGCAGCTGAAATGTCTACTGAGCCTTCAGACAGAACCTAGAGAAACAAGAATGGCCCAATCCAGGCCTCGTAGAGTATTGAGGCAGCAAAGAGCAAAAAGCATCACCATGTGGGAGCTGCTGCCTGATGGCCTCCCTCCCTCCCCCAGCTACACCCATCCTGGTCCTACAAGCAACTCACAACATCCTGCTCTTAAAGTCACGGCCTGCAGGCCACTTCTCAAACAAAAAAGCAGGACAGTCTGAAGTACTAGAGCCAAAGTACGGGGTGGCTGCCCAGCATCTCAGGGAGCCTCCTAAAGTGGACGGGATGTGGTTCTAGAACCAGGTTCCCCAGTTCAAATCCTGGATCCGCTCTTTACTCCCTGCTTGGCAGTGGATCAGGACTTTAGGTGTTTAAAGCTCAGTTTTTCACCTGTGAAACAAGGTTAAGAGTAGTGTCTGCCTCATTTGTTTATGAGAATCAAGAAATATAATAGCTGTGAAGAGCTTCCCAAAGCCTGGCACACAGTAAATGCTGTATTAATGTTACTTATTGTTGTCTTGGGTATTGACAATGTCTTCATAAGTCCTCAAAACAATACCAATTCTATTTCACTCTAATGGAAAACACACAGTATGGCTACCATAAAGAAGTGGACCCAAGGAGCCTCTAAAGGGGAGGGTGACACTTTCAGGAGGGTAGTTCAAGTTTGTATGGGCCAGGTGGTTTCACTTGGGATGTAAGGTTGCACCCCCCGGCAGGAAGCTGAGATGCTAGGTGGACCTCCTTATGAGGACAGCCTTTCTAACTGATCATGGACACGGTTTCACAGTCCCAGTGTCACAATCCCATGCCACACAACAGAGGGGCTCTACCCCTTGCCCGGCCCAGGCTTTGTGATTCACGTGCGTGCCTCTCCCAGCCTGTGCGCCCAGCAGATGGCACTGTGAGGTGTGTGGGATTACCACTACGGTCCCTCCTTAGTGTCCACTCCAGGGTTTGGAGCTTGGGTGCTGGGGTCAGGCCGCCAAACAAAATCCTGATTCTGCCACTTGCTAACAGCGTGAACAAGCAAATCATTTAACCTCCGACCATCCGCTTTCTCACCACTGAAATGGATATGATAAGTAGAGCCTGTGTCATGGGGCTTTGTGAGAATGAAATGAAATAGCACAGGGATAGTGAGTAGAAAGTTGTCTAACATCCACCCATTGAGTAAGAGCTCCATGGATGCTGCCGGTTACTATGAATCTACCTTAATAACAACCTGGCGGATAGATCAGCACTCTCATCTCCGAGCAGGAAGCTGAGGCTCAGGGAAGTTGTAAAATGTTTCTAGGTTCACAGTGTTTAGGGGCCAAAACTGGGATTCTAACCTAGGGCTAGAGGACCCCAAAGACCAATATCTTCTCACCCAGCCATGCAGGTAATAGACCTAGAGTCTAGAAGAACAGCGTGTATCACACTGAGGATAATCCAGGGCAGTGTAAGCTTTCCTGACAAATGCCTCAACACCTGGAATCATGGCCAGGTGCTGGGAAAGTTCTGTGAAGAGTGCACTCTGCAAGGGCTGAGGGGTTGCATGAGGCTATGTGGTAAAGGTGGGCCAGGACTTGAAGGATGGGCCGGGACTTGAATGAGAGCACAGAGATGAAGGCGGGCATCCTCCTACCACCCGCTAAGGCTAGGGCCTGGGCATCAGCCCCAGAAGCAGGGCTTAGCTGATGGCTGGAAGGGGCATCCAGAAGGCATAGATGTACCTGGAACGAACACGCTGTTCTGGAGAGTCAGGGGAGAAAACAGAGCCAGATTTGTTGCCAGCCAAGGGGTGCCCCAGCCACAGAGGCTGCTGTAGGCCCCAGCGACAAGGTGGAGGCAGAGAGACCAACGAGGATAGTGTTGGAGCAGTTTAGGCATGAAAAGACAAAGGCTGAATCAGACTGGGAGGCTTGGTGATGGGAAGGGATGGCTGGAAAGACAGTAAAAGAGAGCATGAGTGAAGCGGTGAAGACAAGGGTGGGCACGGAGCCTTTCTGTTCTGGGTCATGAACAGCACCAGAGACCCTGGGCAGTGTGGGCTGCCCTCCACGCTGCATGACTGGCACATGTTCAGTTGTGGCCCCGATTCAGCTCTGGGGGCCGTATGCCCTGGGCGGCTGGGCCCGCCAGCTTCTCTTACTGAGCTGGTGGTGGGAGGCGGGGAAGCAGTGGAATAGCCGCAGTGGATGCAGGGAGGAAAGAAGGAAGGGGGCTGGGTTAGATGAGGTGGTGGAGGCAGATGCGGGGGAGGAACAGAAAGCAGAACTGCAGAGGCTGTGGGGGGAGGCAGCCTGTGGACAGTCCCCCTGGGTGCACCCCAAGAGAAGAAAGGGATGTAACCACTGGCAGAGCGGATCTGAGCTGGCTAGGAGAGGTGATTTCCATCTAAATACTTCACATCTTTAAAAGTCGCTTTGTCTGCCTGTCCGATCATTCCTGCTAACGGGGTGGAAGGACAGAGTCCTGCCTCGGCCATCACCTGCCTCTATGACCTTGGGCAGCCCCTTGGCCTGCCTGGTCTCCAGTTAGCCCTAACATGAGAAGCTAGTGGGGAGTGGCCTTTTAGGACTTTCCAGGCTTTCAAATACCTTCAAGTCCAAGTTTCATTCCTTTATTCTTAGTTCCATGAGGTGGGGCTAATGGTGAACGGTGCCCTCCCCATGTCAGCCTTGCTGGTACCACCAGGCAGAGTGGAGACAGGGAGACAAAAAAATCAAGTGAGTGCTGGCTTCAGTAAGGACACCAGGGCAAGAGGGAAGCAGTGTTATAGTTAGTGGACAGAGCTTTGTGATGCACTCCCTGTGCTTAAACCTCTGGGCATAAGCACCCAAGGGCCCAAGGAGAGAGGCCTCATTCAGTTCTGACCACTGAGGGGTGTATGGAGCGGCCAGGGGGCTTTCCTCCACAACTATGGGACCTCAGGCAAATACTGACCTGATGGCATTCTCATTTATTATTGGGTCCTCCACTAGTCATGAAGCACCTGAAGGTCAGGAGCTGTATTTTGTTCCCCACTCCATGTCTAATAGAGTGAGCATCACACAGGGCATACTGTGTCATATTTGTCAAATGAGTCAAAGAATGTGTGAAACAGCCGAAGCACCTGGAGATATTGATTCCAGAGAAGAAGCTATTCAAATGACCTAGTTTCTTAATCGTATCCTTGGAGTTCCACAGAACAACTCAATCTCTACGTTCTCTAATGTCTAAAAACTTGTGCAGCGTGGCCATGAGTATAGACTTAGGAAGCCACCAGGAAATGGACTGCATCTATCCTGCCAGGGCCGTCTGTCCTTGACAGGACCAGAGAGGCTTGGAAGTCATCACAGGAAATGTCCAAACAGAAAGTGGGCTTCATTTGTGGTGTGTGGTGGTGGGGAGGGCAGGGGGTAAGCCCTGGGTTGGAGGTTAGGCTGTTGAATTTCTAGGGATCCTTTTAGACCTGGGATTCCATGATTCCATAATTTTCCTATCAAAACACAGGGTACTTAGCAGATGTTGTCTGCTTTCTTTTCTTTTTTAAAACTTGGGAGAGAAGGATGAATTTCTTCTCATTTGTTAACTAAGCAGCTTGCCTGAGGTTCTTTTCCCCCCCCTTGACTTTTGATCAAGTAGATGTTAAAGATCAGGACAGGGTCTTTATTTTATTATTTCTTTTTATTATTTATTTATTATTTATTTTTTTCATTGTAAAGGAATCTCCTGATCAACTGTTGAGACTTCCTGACTGATTGGCAAGGTGAGGTCAATAAGTATTCTGTAACCTAAGAGGTTCTGGAAAGTGGTCCAACAGGTCAGTTGCTAGACTTAATACGTTGGTCAGCATTTCTTAGTGTGATAAGATTTAATTAGTGCCTAGGAGGACCTCAGCTGTTTGATTTATTGTTATCCTGATCAGCATCAGAAAAAAAAGTAGTAAGCATCCTTTAAGACTGTGATTTCATTCTAGCTCTCAGGCTGTAGAGGAAGAAACTTCATTGATGTCTGTAGACCTACGGCTTTCATTAAGGGCTGTATAGGTCCATCCATGTCCAGGAAATCTTTATATTTAACCAGTAGAAAGAGATTTTAGACCTATCTTCCCAAGGCATTTCTTCTAGAAAAGGAAAGTATGTTGGATAATTTATTTTGCTCACCACTGCCATAAACAATACCAATCCCGGAGGACTGCCTTCCTCTAACAAAACTGATCCTAGTTGGAATGGGTAGCAGGACTAAAGTCAGAAAGGACTGAGTAACCAGGAACAACCAATAGTTTATCCTCCCCCCAACCCCCACCACCCGTGACCCTCAAGCATCCATTTTAACAATCCTCCATACAGAAAGCCTTCCCTTCCCCACTTCCTCCACACCCTCCACTTCAGATTAGATTAAACATTGCTATACCGACTGTCACCGAACTTTGTGCTTCCCCATCCCTCTGAACTCTAATTGCTTTTATACCATTGCATCTTTTTTTCTTCACTATAAACACTGCAAGTGTCGAGACTTTATCTGTCCTGTTTAGGACTGTATCTCTACCTAAAACCGTGTATGTGCCTGGCACATGGAAGATACTGAATAAATGTTTGAAAAATAGATGAGTAGATGGATGGATGGGTGGGTGGGATACTACATCTCCATTATAGTCAAATGCCTGATGGATCTGGGCGTTCTTAAAATTAAGATGGGCACTCTTATTTTCAAATGAGTAGAACATAGTTCCCTTTTCAAGAAGTCCAGGTATTTTAGAAATACTCTTACCTGAGGCATAATCTCTTTGAGGAACACTTGGAGGCGCTTTGACTTTCAGCCTATAGATAACAACCATTAGACAAGTGGTCAGGACACTGTTGTCAGGACGACGGTTGTCAAGGCCCGTAATAGAAGCAGATTCAGAAATAACAGACAGATAACTAATAGAACAATGGCTTCTTTTGGACCCATCTCATAGAAAGACTAAATATACTGTAAATTAAGTGAAGCCATTAACCAGAGGTCTCCCACTTCCCTCGTCTCCCCAGTGTATAATGGCAAAGGTGAAGTCCAGTGGTGGAAGGGCTCTGAGAGGTCAGAATACTAGCAAGCACAGAGTTCACAAGTTCGAGGAAGGGAAATGTTGATTGGTTGTAGGACGGTAAGAGAAGATGGACTCTATTTTAATAAATAACTTAATAAATGCTTTAAATGTCAATAAAAATATTAGCTATAACACAGCACTTGGGTTGTAGTTTGGACAGGGATTATTTGGCACAATTGAAAATGTGCCAAATAAGTGAGCAGTGAGGGTCACCAGTTCGGGGATTGTGATATTTAGCTTATTTAGAATTTGAACTGTTTCAAGCACTCTGAAAAACTACTTTAACATATTTATGCATATATGAAATGTCTGAATATTCATAATTCTTCCCCTGTCACTAAAAGAAGAGAACTAAAATTACATTTTAAAAATGTATCCCAATTTTTAGGCTTATTTAAGTTCTGACAATACCTCCCATTCTATTATTTGAAATGGGTAAATTATTATTAATAATAGTTGCCCATTTAAATGATTTGCTTACTGAAATTTAAAGTATATATAAATAAAACCTATATCAGTAGCCTTTATTTACTAAAACATCACATCCTTAAAAAAAAGAAATAAATAAAAATAAGAAGCAGGGCAGATGTTAACCATTACATGCAAAACATATGTCATTTCTTGTGGAAAAAAGGCAGTACAGAAATCCATGTCTTGATAACAAAAAATTAGTCTGATAAGCCAGAACTGTAAAGTTGCAAAAATAACAATACTTATGTTTGCATAGAAATTCAGTTTGTTTCCCCAAAGATTCTCAGGTCGATTATTTCATTCAATTCTCATAGCAAGCCAGCGTGAGCTGGGGAGATACTGTCATTAGACTTCTGATGAGGTCCAGTGAGAAAGATTAGCCACAGTGTTATAGCCGGGACACAGTGGTATAGCCGGGAAGAAGCACAAAACCAAAAAAAGGATGGTGCCGGGTCTGTTCTTGGACCAGTAAAATTTTGAAGAACATGAACCAACCATTACGCATTATTGCCATCAGTTCATAAGATAAAAGAAAAGGTATTTTAATAACCAAAATGTTATCATCTCGGGATAAAGCACAGACTCAGGAAGGGGCTGGTGGTTACCGAACACCGACCAGGAATAAAAGCTGTGGTTTGGGTCTCACTCAGCAGCCGGCAGCTGCATGCCAACCCCCAACGCTTCAAGGTCTTTATTTTCTCATTTGGCCATGGACCAGTGACAACTCTGTCACGGTCTTGTGCTAGGAAACCCGTGTGTTTGACCGTGCTTCCTCCTTTCAAGGTAGCACGTGTTGCCTGGCAACGAGTACGCGCGTAAAAGCAGGTCACTCGGAACCCAGGGGCCACCACTTCACCCAGGGTAACGACTATGGCAGCCATGTTTTCCAAGCTGAGAGGAGACACAGTTTGCCAAGTAAACGTGTATTTGGGGAACAATGAGGATAATAAATAGGAACATTCTGAAAAAACTTTGAGCTCCGTGGCTACTGTAAGTATGCCTGGCCAGGGAAGAGAGAGACATTTTATACAGAGACTTCATATTATTGAGAAAACTGGTGTATTGTAAAACTGACAACTGTGGGGTAATTAATCTAGAATCACTAGCAATTAAAACAATGACTAGCAGGGTTCCTCATTTCAGAGAGACTTTGCATGTGTCAGAAATATTAAATGAGAATAATCACACACACCTCTCTCTACCACAGCACAGAACATGAAGACAAATTCTCCTCTAGGAGATGTCCCACAAACAGAAGACCATTTTAACTTTTTTATGATAATCACTTATACATATTGAGACTTGTTTGCATTTTATAACCTAATAAAACCATAAAACACGATTTCTTATTTACAAGTTTAACAAAGACCAAATGGAATGAAGACACTTTGTTCTGAAGGCATAAGGAAATGAACTTTTATACACTAATAATGATATACAATTTTTGGAAAGCAATTTGGTAGTATCACTCAAAATTTCAAGGGCACAAATTATTCCATCTAGAAATTTCATTTTAGGAATTTAGTTTTCTGGCACACTCAAAATCTGTAAAAATTATTTATTGAAATTTTATGACAGTTAAGCTGAAAGAAACGACCACAAAACTTTTAGTGATCTTATCAAATTGCCCTCCAAGAATATGTCAGTTTAAACTCCCACATCTCTTTCTCTTCAAAAAGTGTTCATCAATACATAGCTGGTTAAATGAATGATAATATATTTATAGCAGACTATTAATCAGCTCCTCAAAATGGAATATTGTCTTATTTTTACATACTGTCAAACAAAGACGTCCATGATAGAGCACGAAGTAAAACCACTAAGCAAAATCAAGTTGGTAGAATGGTTTATGAAGTATGGTGCCATTCACGATGAAAATGTATGTGTGTAGAGGTATGCACTATATCACATACATACAGATGTATATACCAGACTCACTCATGACAACGTCTATTTCCCTGGGCTTGGTTGAGGTGGGGATGTGGAGAAGCGGGAGATTTTGACTTCATGCAATTCTGAACTCTGATTTTTCTTCCTGGTGAATCTCTACTACTTTCATTTTCTGAATAAAAGAACTTAAACAAAAACTTAATGGAATAGCATTTTCTCTTCCCTCTTAACTTAGATTTTGAGTGGTAAATACAGGTATGCACAATTTTTATCTTTTTTAAAAAAAGCTTAAGAGTTTTTGATGTGCAGGAAGATTTGAAATTCTAGCTTTCCCTCTCCAAGTGCCAATCGAATATATGATTTTAAGGCTATAACTGGAAAAGCAAAAATTGGAATATAGAAACAGGTGTGGCATCCTAAAAATGCTAGGATTGTGTTCTTAGACCTTCTCTTTTGGATTTCTCCAAGCGTGTCCCCATGGACTTTAACTAAATAGTTATAGAAGCTGATTGTCTTTCTAGAAACGTCTTTGTTGACATTTGCTGGCACTCTGAGTGGTACAGCTCACTTTTACTGCAGTGAGAGGGAAAAGCAAAGTTCCCTGAGTATCACCCCATTCACTTGCCACGTTTCCTGAAGTTGGATCTTACCAACATGGACTCTTGCCATGAATAAGAAAGGGTTACATGCTAAAGAGGCACAACTCCTCACTTGGGTAACAGAACTTTGTTCTCTTCCACCTAGCACAGGCTGGAATAAAGTGTGATTTATATAAATAAGGGCTTATATAGTGCCATGGAGTTTAACTTACTTTTTGATTTTGTTCATTATTCCACCTTCATTGTTCTTGATATCATGGACCATCTTTTGAAGCTGCCTGCAAGAAACAAAATTAAACATAAAATATAATTAGGTTGATTTAAAAAAAAGTCTTCTATCCTTGAATACAAAAAGAGAGAGAAAGACCTGTAATAACCCCCCCAAACAGTGTGAATCATATTATATTTAATTAAATTGGCCATCTGCTACTTGAGTAAAGGGGAAGTATGACTGATTCTGTAAGGAACATGGTCACTGGGCCATGTCCTTGTCCACTGGATATCTGCGCCAGGCTCAGGCTCTGAAGTGACATTACACTTTCCAGATCTGTCCATTCTGAGGACACACATGAGGCAAAGCCCCTCTGATAAACCTCACTGTTCACCACTGATTATCTTTAAAGCACTCACATCGTAACATGGACCTACCTTGGACATGTGGTTTGAAATCAGGTCCAAGGTTTTTTTAAAAATTTTTTTTTTGGTTAACTTTACTATGTAGACTCTGGCAAAAGAGTCACAAATAGAAGTGCCACATACACAGAAGCCATAAAGAAAATGATTAATAAAAAAATAAAATAAAATAAGTGACTAATGAATCTGACTGCATATACATTTAGAAACTCTATAGAACAAAAAGGAATATGCACAAGATCAAAAGATAAATGATGTGTTGGAAGAAATATTTATGACACAATAATAACTCATGTTTTGATTGACTAAGAAATCTTATGACTTGGGGTGCCTGAGTGGCTCAGTTGGTTAAGCAACTGCCTTTGGCTCAGGTCATGATCCCGGAGACCCAGGATCGAGTCCCACATTGGGCTCTCTGCTCGGCAGGAAGCCTGCTTCTCCCTCTGTCACTCCCCCTGCTTGTGTTCCCTCTCTGGCTGTGTTTCTCTCTGTCAAATAAATAAAATCTTAAAAAAAAAAAAAGGAAAAGAAAAAAGAAATCTTATGACTCAGCCAAATAATTATCAATAATTCAGTAAGGCAAGGATGTGAACACATGGCTAACAGAAAAGGGCAAGTGTCTAACAGAAAAGATACTTAACATAACTTATATTTAAAGAAATCTAAGCTGAAACAACAATGAGATATGTTCTGCTCACCAGACTGGCAGAATGTAAGGTGATAATACGCTGGGTAGATAGGGGTACAAGAATACAGAGATTCTTGAGAACACACATTGATACAATCAATATCTGTTAAATTTTAAAACCTCCATGCCCTTTGACCCAGAAATTCTGCTGCTAGGAATTTGCCATTATAAACACGGTCATAAAGCCATATATTATGTGCATATAAGTGTTTTGCATAATGGTCCTAATCCTTCCTGCTTCCCTGCTAAAAAACCTGGAAACAACCTAAATGCCCATCAATCATTAAAAAGGAACTAGTTACATAGACTTTGATAAAGCCATAAAATGGAATACCACAAACCCTTAAAAAAAAGAAAAGGAAACACACACCTGTATTGCTGACACCTAAAAATCCCCAACACATATTAAGCTAAAAAAAAAAAAGAAAAGAAAAGAAAACAGTAAAGGAGAAGAAAGAAAAAAAAAGGAAGGAAAGAAGGGAAGTTCAGAAGAATAATATGTGTATCACATATTTTTTCTGTGGGATGAGAAAGGACACATACATTCCTATGAGTCAGTATGTGTGTAGCTTTTTAGAATGATATGCAAGCAGTTATTCAAAGATTGTTTTCAAAGGCAATAGAGTTCTCATACAAATTAGGAAAAGGTACCCCTTTCTTCTGGGTGGACCCCTGTGCAGTGGCAGGGCGCACAGCTGGCCAACAGTCAAGGAACAGATGTGAGCCTCTACTTGTCCTCACAGCTGGGCTTGTATCGACTGTGGAGTGAAACCTGGTGGCTCAAGTGGGGATGGGGACTTTCGTTTTATATAAAAAGATGCCTCTCTCTTTACAGAGAAGATTTTTTTCTTTTCTTTTCTTTTTTTTAAATTTATTTGACAGAGAGAAACAGAGCCAGAGAGGGAACACAAGCAGAGGGACTGAGAGGGAGAAGCAGGCTTCCCGCTGAGCAGGGAGCCTGATATGGGGCTCGATCCCGGGTCTCTGGGATCGTGACCTGAGCCGAAGGCAGTTGCTTAACCAACTGAGCCACCCAGGCACCCCTAGAGAAGATTTTTCTATATTATTTGAATGTTCATAGCTTGTGCATATATCATTTCTATTATCTGTTTTATATACATATATAGAGAAAAATGTTAACCGGGTCCCAGTACAAGGTCATGGTTTTTTTCTTCATAACTTTCTGACTTAAAAAAATATATAACTATATTACCTATATTTAAATATACTTACATGTAAAAATTTATTCATATGTTATGTACAAAATATACATACTTATATTTTATATTGTATATAATGATGTATATAAACATATAAGATATATATTTCTTATTTTTATATAGACATAAATTATGTATATGTAATTTCACACAGTTCTGTCCTCAAAGAGTAAGACCATTGAATTCACTTTTCAGGCAAGCCTTTCCTTTCTTCTGAGGAAACCATTTAACTTGGCCTTATAGTTAACAAAATATAAATTTTGTACACAGCCATTGTTCTTGGAGAGAACTGTGATTTCCCATAAACCTGATCACAGGTTTCCCTAATTCTGGGAGCTAGGCATTGTGTTAGGGGATATGAAGAGTGGTGCATAATAAGCTTGGCGGAGGTCTATGAAATCATGTTGACTAGGGGGAATCTGGAGGAATATTCTCTGGCTCTGCACGGATTTAGGGACAGGTATGTTTCCAAGCTCTGCAGTGTGGGTGGAGCAGTTTAGAGCATGAGAGGAAGCTTGCTGGAGGAGCTGGGCCTGGCCTGCCTATTGGTATCTGCCATTACTTTAAGGCTAACTAACCCACCAAGACTGATATTCCTCTGTTGTTGCTTACTGCAAGCCGTTGGGCACCTAGGGGTGAGGTGAGATTTACTGTGTAGGGATAGTCCCTCCTCCCCTCAACCATTTTGGGAAAAGGAAGATTCTCCAGGAAGGAATGGGAACTTGCCCTGGGGATTTTAGCGAGCTCCCTGCCCAACCAGGTCTAATGCCTGTTAGGAGCTTAGGAACTAATCCTGAAAAGCAAAGACAGACCTGCAGGATATTCATTGTTGGTCAGGTGGGGAGGGATAAAAGAGTGGCCTCTTGGCTGGAACCTAAGGCTGGGTCTGGGCTCCAGCTCTGAGAAGAGCCCTACCTGGCATCATCACTAGCCATTTGTAAGGAGAGAATTCCTCACCACTGCTCCTGAATGTTCAGTGGTATCCTGTTGGGTCATTGTACCCCGGCCTCACCCAGGCTGTGGGGAAAGGCATGTTCTGTTGACAAGGAACAGAGAGAAGACAGACTGGAGGGTTGAGTAGAAGGATAAGAGAAACTTCTTTCAGGACAACTTTTAGGCTGCATCTTGAGGAATTGTCTACAAAACTAGGGGACTGGGTACCTGGGTGGCTCAGTTGGTTAAGTGACTGCCTTTGGCTCATGTCATGATCCTGGAGTCCTGGGATCAAGTCCCATATCGGGCTCCCTACTTAGCAGGGAGTCTGCTTCTCCCTCTGTCCTTCCCCCTCTCATGCTCTCTCTCTCAAATAAATAAGCAATATCTTTAAAAAAAAAAAAAACTGGGGGAACCCACTGAGGGGCCCAGGTTGGGATGTGGGGAGAGTTCAGTGCTAAGTGGCAATTTGGATGACAAAGGAAATGAGACCACATTTTATATGCCCAGTTAGGGAGGCTGCGCTCACTAATTCCATTCCTATGAGAACTCAGCAAAGCCCCAGCCTCAGCAGCAGAGAGGAAAGAATGGATGAGGGAGAAGGGAGACCACCTGCCCATCTGAGACACACAGAGCGTCCATAGACCTTTGAATTGTCTCAGAATGCCACAGGATTCTAGAGTCTGTTCACATAGATCCTGCACCAAACCCTGTCTCCTTTTTCTGAAGAACTCTAGGGAACCTCTGAAACAGAGGAATGAAGGAAAATGAAAGATAAGAGGGCTGGGCAGGGAGAGAAAGGGAGATTGAGAGAGAAGTTGGAATGGTTTGATTGGGAGGCAGTTTAATAACTTTCGGTGCAGAGCAGAAGGCGACTCTGGCTGTAAGCTGACTGTAATTGAACAGAGCACCTTCAGGCTGAATTAGTCCTTAACCAGGTTCAAGGACAAAATGAGCGGGAGTAAAGAGTGTTCTCTGAAGTTTGTCAGGAGCTGAACTCAGAGTAACGGGGAGCCAGGGGCTGATTTGTATAAACAACTTTGCTGCAGGTGTCGATAAGCAGATGTAAGCTGTTGCAAAAGAGTTTGATGTAATTTTGTCATTTGCTCAACTTGGTACCGATGCTTCTTGGCCTTTCCTAATATCTTTTCATTATAGATTATTAAAATAATTCTAATTATAATATGTAATTATGGCACACATTGTTGAATTGTTTCATAAGCTATACACTTTGTGTGCAAAATTTTCCTCAGGTTCACACAAATCCTGATGCCCACAGTCTGCTCAGTTATAGCCACCCAGCTTCTGTTATCTGGAAAAACACAGTGTCCCCCAGATCAAGATGTGATGATGCTCTCAGCTCATTTTATCAACTATTCACGCAATATGTGATGCACAGCTCTCCTCCTCTCTGGTATCATCTGTCCCACTTTGGAGTGCTTTTTTGTTCTACTACAACATAAAGCATATGCAAAAAGGAATATATAGCTGGACTGTCCCCAGATTTAAATACCAGCTGTCTCACTGTGATAAGTCAGATGTAGGTGAAAATAAGTATAAAAGAGCTTCTCTTTGATTAGTCCTTCAGAGATATACTTTCATGAATGGCAGAAGGATAATATTTTTTTAATTTAAAAATTTAATTTTTAATTTTTAAAATTGTGAAGACACAGCCATGTGACATATATATACAATGGAATATTACTCAGCCATCTAAAAGAATGAAATGTGGGCACCTGGGTGGCTCAGTTGGTTAAGCAACTGCCTTCGGCTCAGGTCATGATGCTGGAGTCTCTGGATTGAGTCCCACTTGGGCTCCCTGCTCAGCAGGGAGTCTGCTTCTCCTTCTGATCTCTCCCCTCTTATGCTCTCTCTCTCATTCTCTCTCTCTCTCTCAAATAAATAAACAAAAATCTTTAAAAAAAATAAAAGAATGAAATCTTGCCATTTGCAATGATGTGGATGGAACTAGAGGGTATTATGCTAAGTGAAATAAGCTGGTCAGAGAAAGACACCATATGATTTCACTCACACATGGAATTAAGAAACAAAGCAGATTGGGGCACCTGGGTGGCTCAGTTGGTTGAGCGACTGCCTTTGGCTCGGGTCATGATCCTGGAGACCCGGGATCCAGCCCCACATCGGGCTCCCTGCTCAGCGGGAAGCCTGCTTCTCCCTCTCTCACTCCCCCTGCTTGTGTTCCCTCTCTAGCTGTGTTTCTGTCCGTCAAATAAATAAAGTCTTTAAAAAAAAAAAACAAAGCAGATGAATGTAGGGGAGGGGAAGGAAGAATAAAATAAGACAAGAACAGAGAAGGAGGCAAATCTTCAGAGACTATTAACTATGGGAAACAAACTGAGGGTTGCTGGAGGGGAGGTGGGTGAGGGATGGGGTAACTGGGTGATGAGCATTAAGGAAGACACATGATGGAATGAGCACTGGGTGTTATATGCAACTGATAAATCACTAAATTCTACCCCCTGAAACTAGAACTACCTTAAATTAAGTCTTGAAAAAAGACCTTAATACATATTTTTAAGCAGCATGGCATTTTAGCATTTTAAAATGATGAGATTACACAAATAATTATAATTATTATTACTCATTGAAACCAAATAAAATCATACATTCACTTCTTTGTCACTGATTCAATTTTTTTTTCAAGCCTTTGAATTAATGTCAACAAACTTAGCTTTTAACAACACCCTGAAGTAGCATACCCCAGGCTGAGCCTGGATCTTCAAAGATTTAGATCTCACGTGTTCTGAGTTGGACAAATCACTGTTTCAAAATTACCAGCAGTTTTTGCCTTCAAAGAAGTCCCCTCTCACCTTCAGCTGCACCTGCCCCTGCCCCAGGGCCATTGAAAAGCAGAAGGTGGCCCCGCCCCCAGAGTTTCGGGTTGAGTTGGTCCAGTGTGGTTGGATAATTTGCATTTCTAACCGTCTGCTGGGGTCTGACTTTACAGGTCAGGAGACCACCCTCCATGCCCTTTGGTGCTGTGGGCCTTTCAGTTGCGCCCGTGTTAAACAAATAGATGCTTTGGGAAAACTCTAGTCCTCCAGAATCTCAGTGTGAAGTTTCAGACAATGAAACTGAGAGGTCAGTTCAACAACCTCACTGGGGTGTTGGTTTTCCTGGGCTGTACCTCCTTTGTGGGACTCTCAGGTTTTCTCTGCGTGGATTTAGACTACCCTCTGCCTGTATATTTTTATTCATTTTAGAGTCATGTGCTTTCTCTTTGAGCCATAGTCTGCCAAAGTAGCAGAGTGGTGATGAAGCAGGTGAAGGGTGAGCATGACCTCCCCCCCACCCCCCCATCTCTCGCCAACTGCAATAATGGAAAAAGGGACTGAACCTGCTCGGTGCAGAGCCACATGGTCAGGACCATTTGGTGACGTTGTACTAGGACATGGCCATATCTCTGTCTGTGGGAAATGGGCTGTCATTCAACCTGAAAAGACTCTTCTCCAGGACAGGAAAGGATGAAGATGAGCAGGTGGTGGGCAGGACTTGGGCTTTGCTACTTGGATGTTTCCCATCTTCCTGGGGCCTCCTGGTTGTTGGTCCCCCCAAAGGTCAACTTCTAGAAAGATTTCTGCAGTGGAGAGGTGAGCTGGCCCTTGGAATGGTCTATGGTGGGGAGCAAAGCTTGGAAGACTTGAAGAAAGATCCTGGATGCTGAGTGAAACCTTGTCTAGTAACAAATACAAATCATTCTCTGTGTTGTACTTCCCTTCTGTTATTCCCCACATTTCAGCAGAGATTTATTACGTGTTAGTAAGTCTGTTGGGTTGTGAGGAAATGAGGAAAGGGTTTGTGGCCAAAGGTGGAAAGAGACTCAAAAATCCACATGGTAGGGGTGCCTGGGTGGCTCAGTTGGTTAAGCGACTGCCTTCGGCTCAGGTCATGGTCCTGGAGACCCAGGATCGAGTCCCACATCGGGCTTCCTTCTCGGCAGGGAGCCTGCTTCTCCCTCTCTCACTCCCCCTGCTTGTGTTCCCTCTCTGGCTGTGTTTCTCTCTGTCAAATAAAAAACATCTTAAAAAAAAAATCCACATGGTAGATGGAGGATGTCAGCTGCACCACAGTTGGGGGTGGGGGTGGGATTATGGGGGGAGTTGAGGGAAATGTCTCCAGGAAGATGGGCTCATGGATATGAAGACAAGCAAGAGCCAGGATGGAGCAGTGTGGGATGTGTAGGTAGCCCTGGGATTCCCAGAATGCCAGTGGCAGGAAATCTGGTAAAAGTGGAATGGGATAATGTATTTTGAATGGCAAAAAGGAATCTGGCCTTTTTTTCTTTGGAGTCCCAAAAGAATGACTGGTCACATAGTTTGTACAGTTTTTAATTTTGTAACTTTATTTCTGATAAAAATGTAATATATGCTAAGTAAATAGATCTTGAAAGGCTGAAAGAACACATACTGTATGATTCCAACTGGAATCTGGGAAAAGGCAAAACTATGGAAACAGTACAAAGATCAGCTGTTGTCATGAGTTTGGGAGGAGGAAAGGAAAGATGATTAGGTAGAACAGGGGATTTGGGGGGCAGTGAAACTAATTTTATACGATACTATCATGGTGGCTACACATCACAGGTGTTCATTGTATCAAAATCTGGAAATAATACTTAAAACATCACTCTTAATTCTAACCTCCATTAAATTAACATTTAATTAAACAGCCTTCCAGTGTTTTGCAACACATGTATAGTAGGTATAGATTTTACATAATTAAGATCCTACTTGATATTTTGTAATTTGCATTTTCCACTTGTATCTCAAACATTTTCATAAGTGAGAATGATCCTGAGGCTTTGTCTGCTTAGCCAGCCAGTCTTTACCTATACCTTTCCTCCCCCTGCAAACAGAGGGCTTTTCATGAGCTGAAACTCTGATCTGGGTGGGGTGTGACAGGGAGCAGGGAAATGTCAGGACCCCTGTATTTGAGGGAGGGGAGAGAGAAGACCAGACCAGACCTGAGTAGACTAGGATCAAGAGATGTGGAGAAGATCTGCTGGAGGCCTTGTTTCCGGGGGCCTGGGGTGGGACCCAAGGGTCAGCAGAAGAATCCATCTCCAGTTCCCTCCTGTTCTGGAACAATATTTTCTAGAGGATGGCCTGAAGACTACCCAACACCAGCACCTGTAAAATGAAGATATCTACCTTGCAGGGCTGCCGTGAAGAGAATAGATAATGGATGTAGAGTGTTTGCCCACACAAGCCGTTTCCGTTGATCGGGACTTACCAGTTCATCCTAGTGGCTCTTCTTGCAGAAGACCCCGGAGACTGGTTTAGATCAGGAACAAAACTCCTTTTAGTGACGTGCGCTAGAGATGGGAAGGGGAGAGCTTTCCCACTAGGGTTGATCTGCTCCGGGCCAGAAGGTGCTCCAGGATTGGGTTTGATTTTGTGGGGTGTCTCTGTTATTGTTTTTGTTTTGTTTGTGTTTTTTTGGGGGGGAGGGTGATGGTTGGTGGCAGGGAGGTTTAGCTGAGAACACTCCCCAGCCTGGCATGGCAGATTGGTACCAACATGTGGGAATCACGCACTAACTACAGCATAAAACGGGGTATTTATGTGCCCTGACATGAGTGGCATTTTGATCTCTAACTTAGAGAAATAACTTTGCAAAAAGATGAATTAGTTTGGGTTCTTAGGAAGCCTTTAGTACTAACAAATGCTTCCATATAGTCGGCTGTATTCAAGGGTAAGAAGAGAGCATTTTAATCAACACTAAGTTTAATACAAGGAAAAGTACTGTGCTTGCCAAAAAAACCTAAATTAAAAACAAAAATTCAGATTGCTGGGCCCTCAACCATTTCAATGGAATAAAAATTCCAAGTGGGGCTCAGCAATCTGCATTTTACAAACTTCTAGGGACTGGTGATTCTCATGCACACAGGGGGCTGAGAACTTTTATTAAAAGAAGCAAGATGGGTTGATCTGCTTCTAGGCCAAACTTAATCGCAAAGAGCGCAAGAGAAGCGGCCCCCTCCCCAACCTCCAGAGTATTTTCTCACCTGCCTCTTTGCCTAAAATATCTTTGCTTTTTTTCAAAGATTTTATTTATTTGACAGAGAGAAACACAGCTAGAGAGAACACAAGCAGGGGGAGTGAGAGAGGGAGAAGTAGGCTTCCCGCCCAGCAGGGAGTCCGATGTGGGGCTCGATCCCGGGTCTCCGGGATCATGACCTGAGCCGAAGGCAGTTGCTTAACCAAGTGAGCCACCCAGGCACCCCGTCTTTGCCTGAAATATGTTTAACAGCAAATCTTTACTCCATAATGGGATGCTGAAGGCTAATGCAGACACTCTCTCTCCCCAGGAAACTAACGTACTGGCAAATAGGAGTTTCAGTCAGTGGTGTGATGTCTGCTCTTAATAGGGAAAAAGGGCAGAAAGAATGAACCATGGGTGCTGACAACCAGGCTTTTACCTTCACGGATGCTCAGATCAATACAAATCTGACACAGAGATACTTTCTGTCTGCCTGCCTTCTGTTCCCTGGCAACCTGGCACCAGAGCAGAGATTCCCGCTCCAGGAGCTGAACACAGACAGCCCAGCCGTGTTCACTGAGTATTTTTTGAACTGAAGGTCAGAGATTACATCAATGGGCAGTCTCTATACATCTTCTTGGGCGGGGGTGAGGGGAGACGTCTTGATTTTGGTTGCTAATATATTAGAGTCACTTAGGGTGCTTTTAATAATCCTCATACCCAAAGCTCCGCCCACACCATTGACTCTCAGGTGTGGCCAAGGTCAAGAAGCACTGGCCGTGTTACCATTTGTAGATTCCCCAGGAAAGACCCACCGGCTAAGAGAGCACAAAGAGAGGAATCCATAGATGTTGACTGCCCTTCAGAAAGGTGTCTGCAGGCTGAGAGCAGCCCCAGGATGTGGAGGGACAGAACATGCAGGAAGGGTAGATTGGTGGATACAGGGCTCCTGCAGCACCAAGGGACCACCGGGAAGGCAGCTGCACATGGATAGTTTGGCCAGGTCACCAAAAACTAGTCTATACCTTTCCAGTAATTTCTATTAAATACAGGAGATGATTTAAAAGATAGTATTAGGGCGCCTGGGTGGCCTAGTGGGTTAAAGCCTCTGGCTTCAACTCAGGTCATGATCTCAGGGTCCTGGGATCGAGGTCCACATCAGGCTCTCTGCTCAGCAGGGAGCCTGTTTCCTCCACTCTCTCTGCCTGCCTCTCTGCCTACTTGTGATCTCTGTCAAATAAAAAAATAAAATCTTAAAAAAAAAGATAATATTATCTGCAAGAGTATATTTTTTGAAATGTAGTAGAAAAAAATAAAAGAATCAGAAAATATCTTGCTTTCCTTTTAGCTCCTTAATGCATTCACAGAGGACCTTGAAAGGCAGGTTTTAGGGGGGTGGAGGGATGGGAGAGCCTGGTGGTGGGTACTGGGGACACCTAAAGCGGGGAGCACTGGGTGTGGGGAATGGGGAATGAATCTTGAAACACTGGAAAAAAAAAATTTAGTAACAATAAAAAAAAAAAAAAAAAAGAAAGGCAGGTTTTAGAGGGTTTTTGCACTTCAATCTCTCCAGAAAAGGTGGAATGCAAAGCAGTGTTCATCAGAGAAATCCTTGTTTAATCTGGATTTATGGATGGTTTTAAGAGGGTCTCAGACAAGACCCTCTTTGCAAACAAAAAGAGCAGACGAATCCTTCTTCCTCCTCAAATCTGAACCGAGGCTGGGGCTTTTCAGTAGGGCTGGTCCTCTGCATGGGAGGGCTTGTCAAGTCCCTTCTCAGCCCTGGTTCCTAAACCCCAGCTTGCACAGGCCACGCCCTTCTCAGGAGCTTGCAGCAGCTCCTCTGGGTCTCCTGAATAATCCTGCCTTTTCCTCTTGGCTCAGAGTTATTCACTCACTGGGAGCTCCTGGCACACACCCCCCCCCCCCCGGCTCTTTCCTATGGATTATTTATATATACTTGGTTCATACCTTAGAACATCTGTACTCTCCTCATATCTGGCCGGTACCTCCAACATATATGTTCCTAAAATCATTCTGGAGTAGCAATCTCTCTAACATTTTCCTTGATATACGTATAGAAGTGAAGAGACATCCGTTCTTTTAACTACTGTACGTGAGGAATGAATTTTTAAAAATATCACCATCATCATCAGGTCTTCTGATCCTTTATCTGACTCTCTCCTTTCTTGGGTGTTTAAATGATCTGTTATTGACTCTGGATTTCTTTTTAGGATGTTACTCATCATTTTTATAGTATGTTTTTGTTGTTAAAATTTCCACACAAGCATATTATAGAAAGTTGAAGACTTCTGATAGGAAAGAGAATAAGACAACAGAATCTATAATCTGGTACCCTTGGATCCTCAGGCTTGAAACTTCTGGGCCTTTTTTGAACGCTTTCTTTCTCTCTCTCTGACTCTTCATCTCCCACCATTAGTTGTGTCAGTTCACCTCTAGATGACCTTACCTGTCTCTGTCTCCTCATACCTGCTCCTGCGGTCACAGCCACTGTGATCCTGCAGCAGTGACGATGCCCGTGGCCACCTCCCTCGTCTCCTCCTTTCCATCTCTGCTCTCTTCCAAATGCATTTTCTTACATTGCCCCGCTTCACTTTGCCATCCCACACTTGAGGGGTCTTTGAGATCTCCCCATTTCCCACATGATAAAGTACAAACTCATTTGCTTGGCATTCAAAGGCCTTCACAATTTGGGGGCGCCTGGGTGGCTCAGTTGGTTAAGCGACTGCCTTCGGCTCAGGTCATGATCCCAGGTCGAGTCCCACATCAGGCTCCCTGCTCGGCGGGAAGCCTGCTTCTCCCTCTCTCACTCCCCCTGCTTGTGTTCCCTCTCTAGCTGTGTTTTTCTGTTTGTCAAATAAATAAAATCTTAAAAAAAAAAAAGGCCTTCACAATTTGGACACAACCAGACACTTTTAGACATAATTAATCCAATGCTATGAACCCACAATTGTTCTTATTCCATCCCCTCAGCCCAAGGCCCAGCTTGAGTGTTTCCTTCCCCCTTTCCAGATAAATTCTTGGGCACAGGAAGGAGGCTACTTAGGACTGGAGTCTGGAAAGGTAGATTCTACTCTAATCACTGCTGCTTCCCAGCTATGCCCATGAGAGCAACTCTGGCCGTCACTCGGTGCCTTGTTTTCTCCTGTAAACTGAGAAGACTGCATTACATGGATGCTCAGGTCTTCCACTGTTCTGCATTCTACTTCTGTTTATCCTGGATTTACAATACTTCCGGCAGCCCTACGGAGTGGTCATTTCATCTCAGATGAAAGTGCTAACAGTACTGCTGAACTGTGATCTGGTTCATGGGAGACCTTCTGTGTGCTGTAGCTTTTTTTCCTAAACCCCATAATTTTGTTTCTTCAGTTTACGGAAGGAATACACATGGATCTCTAGAAATCCATAGGATACAGAAACGTAAAAATAGAAGTATTCTTTGCTGGGCACGGGGTGGATCAGGGGGACGTGAGAACCCTGAGAGGGGAGTGGCTAACTTGAGTTTTGAAGATGAAGTGTCCTGGGAGCTGGATGCTGCTGGGAAAATCGAAGTCCACCACGCAGAAGAGTGAGGACAAGCGGCGGGGTGCGGGAACTGCCAGGCAGAGGCTGAGATGTGAAATCGGCTGCGGTGGTTGGGGTCTGGTGAGAAGCTGAGAGTAGCAGGATGTGAGCTGATGGGGAAGTGTATAGTCAAAGATGAGGCTGGAGGGTGTAAAGAGGGAGTCAAGGACCTTGTTAGTCAGGCCAAGGATATGGGTTATAGGCAGTAGGAAACCCGTGAAAATGCTTCCTCGGAGGTATGCCCTGATTGGGAGGGAGGAAGGGAGGAGGGCCTCAGTGTGAGGACACTGGTGGCTGGGAGACCAGCAGGAAAGCGCAGCCCAAGGGAGGGGGATACCAGAGGGATAACATCAAGAATCCCGTTAGATCTGTAACTGGGCGTCAGAACTGATGACGCAAGGTGGACCGTGCTGGGGTCTGAGGCAAGATAAATCAGCAGTACTGGTCCTGTCTTCATTTAAAATGTCAACATATTGTTCACCATGAACTTTTTCTTTTTTTGGTCCTTAATTTTGATTTTTAAAATATTATCTTAAAACACTATTTATCTTAATTTACTGATGGGGTAGAATCACCCTTACAGTTTAATATGTTTTTGTTTTTGTTTTAATACGAGACCTGTATTTGTTTTCTTCAGTCCACAAGCACTCAGTGAATACACACTGAGAAAGGCACATTCAGGGCAGAGCTAACAAACCTGAGCACAGAACTTTCTTCTGGGAATGCAGGAAAGAGGTCCCTTCTGCCCCCTAATCAGGTGACAAAAACCTTCTGACTTATATGAAAACACAGGACTGGGGAATTCTCCTATTCACACAAAGTATCTTCTTTTTAGATACTTTCTGTCTCAAAGCTGAAGTCTCTGGTTACAAACCATCATTTTGAAACAGAATGCCACTTTTTAGTGACTATTCTGTTATTTGCATGTGACAGAGCCAGTCCAATCTGGGCTCCCCTGCTCTGCCTCTCCACAGCCTCTTCTAGCCCTGGCTCAGCTTCCTCATGCCTCTCCTTCCTGTGGCAGCATTGGTGCTATATTAAGTTTTGCAAATTCAGCAGCCCAGGGCTTCTTCCTTCTAGAAAGTGAGTCCTGCACTGGAGATGACCCAGAAGTTTTGGCAGCCCCTTCCAGGGTGGAAGAAGCCTCCCAAGGCTGAGTTAGCCATCCCTTTGCACAGATGCAGATCTCCAGGCCCAGAGACATCATGATTCTTGTTTCAGAGCACATAGCTTGGGAACCCCGACTCCTAGGTTTGCCTATCATTAAGGTAGTCACAGATATTTGGCAGTGGGAAAGACTTCAGGAATATCCTGGGTCAATCAATCCCTTCTTGTTACAAGGGAGGAAACTCAAGTTCTAGAGAAATGTTGCCGTTGCCCCAAGATTGATTAGCTAAAGATTCCCGCAGTTCTTCCCATCACACTCTGTACTTTACTGTCCCTTTCCTCTTGCCAGAGGCTCAGGTGTTCCATGGCAGGGACTGTTCTTCTACCTTCTTGTGCCACAGTCCACAAGCCACGGGCACAGTCCTAGCCCAGGAAGCTGAGCGGGCGGTCAGACCTAGATAATCAACTGCAACGGCGGGAGAAGCCAGCGTTCAGTGAGCGCGTCATGTGCCTCAGTCAACCCTCATAACAGTGTGACGTAGGTCTTTTTACTATCCTCATTGTTTACTGTGATGAAACAATAACCACATGACATAAAATATATCAATTACTTCTAAGTGTCTAGATCCTTAGTGCATTCACATATACGTCGTATATTCACATTGCTGTGATGATGAGGTTTTGTAGGTGAGAAACTATTTGCTCAGAGAAGTTAAGTAATTTGCCCCATGTTCTACACCCTATGCTTAGTAAATGAAAGCTAGGATTCAAAACCAGCGCTTTTGACCCCAGGGTCCATGCTCCCAGCCATCCCTGGATAACCTTTGCTGGCTTGTTTTAGCCTGACCCCTCCCCTGGGCAGGTGGTGGGCTTCAGCACGTGCCTCTTTGGGCACTTCTGTCTCTCTGTCCCTAGAAGAGATGTGCAATCCCTCTACCAACAAAGCAGTTTTTACTGGGGACACATGTGCCCCACTACTGCCCTGTTGCTGGTCCCCAAGCGCTGACTTGACTTGTTGCCAGAGGGGAGCACAAGGTCCTAGGGGCATTTTTCTGTTCAGGAAGAGCAGAGAACAAAGAGGAAGGGACAGAGTAGTGCAGGCAGGTTAGGGGAGGGCGGGAGGGGCCCTCTGGGGTCTGGGACACATCGAGAAGCAGAGTGGCTGGACTCATGGAAAGAGACCAGAACACCATGTCCCCATGCATTCCTTCTCAACACCATAGTCAGAAAGACCACCGAGGAGCTCTGCAGTGGAGGACTGCATGCCCCTACCTGAGAGCATTTCACTGACAGACTTCTTAACCACTCATTAACCAGAGAAAGTAAGTTCATGTTTCTCTAAACACTCTCTCATTTCTTTCTTTCTTTTTCCTACCGAGATCTGCAAGTATCTTGTGGTCGTCTTTAGCATGTCCGAACTGCTGATCTGGGTTATAAGCAGACAGACTGGGCTGACTTGGCACAAGCAGGAGTAGAGATGATCTTACTAATACCCAGAATCCTTAAAAAAAAAAAAATCCTGGCACACTTCACCTTATCAGAGGCAGCTAGGCATCCATCTTGGGATGGATGAGATGGCAAAGAAAATATGCTAAACTAGTTTTTAAAAATTCTTAGAAGATTTGCCACTTGGTGTGACAGTAGAATCTGACACAGCTCTTCCCCCTCCCTGGTTTGCGGGGCCTACAGAGATGCAGCCCTTCCCTTCCCTGTGCCCAGAGACAACGTTGATGGTCCCTGTGCTAAGCCAGTCCTGCAGCAAGAAGGGGCTTGGATAAAGGGAAATCTCGTCCCCAGAATGATACACAAGCAAATTGCAAAACCCAAAAAAGTTCCAGGAGGGTCCTGTATCTACAGATGGCAGACTGTTGGTTTGGAAGAGCCCCCAGAGGTCATGTTATTTAATCCTATCACCATGCTCAGCTTTGGTATGCTCTTGGTTCTAGCATGGTGCACACGATAGAAATTTTGTTTGGTTCACAGTCTCTCCTCCACCAGTATGAAAATTACCATGAGGGACTGATGGCTTCCAAACAATACATTTGTAAGATGACGTGACTCGTTCTAATCACGTTTCAGAAAGTCTTGAAAGGTAAGCCTATGTGATGCTAGAGAAGGACTCTGTTTTTAAGAATTTGAGCTTGTTCCTTTAAAGATCAACCCTGATGGAGAAAAAAAAATGAGTCTTGCCTACGTCTACATGGTACGTCTACATGCCCACTTTTCTGGGCATCCATTTCAATAGCTAAAAGCAAAGATATTTTCAGGGAGTAAAGAGTGATTTTGAGGAACGGTATTTCCAATACCTTGAAAAAATTAATCAGTTAAGCACATTTCACTGAGATCTGAGTAAAAAGAGATATTGGAGAATATCAGGTGTAGGGATTGAAGTGGAAAGAAGCATTGCAATTCTTAAAAACCAGAAGTGCTTATTAATAATACATTAAAACACTTTGAAACAATAATTTGTCAAACAAAAATATGATCATGGGTCCCTGAAATATAATATTTTATGGTAGGTATAGAGAATAATTTAATTATCAACCTTTTTATTGCGGTAAGATACACATAACGTAAAATTCACCATTTCAACCACTTCAAAGCGTTCAAGGCAGCAACCTTCAGGAAGTTCACAATGCTCACAACCACTATCACTATCTAGTTGTAGCTTTGCATCACCCCAAAAGGAAAGCTCGTACGCGTAAAATGGTCATTAGCAGTTTTTTTTTTTTTAAAGATTTATTTATCTATTTGTCAGAGAAGAGAGAGCACACAAGCAGGGGGAGTGGAAGGCAGAACCAGCAGAGGGGGAAGCAGGCTCCTTGTTCAGTGGGACTCGATCCCAGGACCCTGGGGTCATGACTTGAGCCAAAGGCAGATGCTTAATGGACTGAGCCACCCAGGCATCCCTCATTAGCAATTTCAAAGCAGATTTTGCCCCATTTTATTTGGAGGTATTTACCCAATTTTTTTTTGTTGTAATCATGTCAAGAGGTTGTTTTCAGCATTCATCAGGTATTATTAGGCCTAGTCATCTGTAACTGGTTTATAAATGTGATCATTTTTGAATGTGGAGATGATAGGAAATGAAAAGACCTTCTATTGGGAAGGAGAAGGAGAAGGAGAAGGAGAAGGAGAAGGAGAAGAAGAAGAAGAAGAAGAAGAAGAAGAAGAAGAAGAAGAAGAAGAGGAGGAGGAGGGGGAGGAGGAAGAAGAACTTTGACCCTGAAAAGGCTATAAAGAGTTTAAAAGGCAAAATAGTCACATAGACACCAAGACCCCAGTTTTCCAAGGATTTAGTATTATATCTGGCATTTTCTTTTTGAAAGCACATTTCTCATGTTGGTATTTTATTCTAGCACAGTGATTTGCACTAGAATAAGGTGACTATTTCCTTCTTGCTGGAGATGAACTGGGGACATTACGCACACTTCACGTGCTTAAGAGATTATTTTCCGGTGGCACCTGGGTGGCTCAGTTGGTTAAGCGACTGCCTTCAGCTCAGGTCATGATCCTGGAGACCCGGGATCGAGCCCCACGTCCGGCTACATGCTCCGCGGGAAGCCTGCTTCTCCCTCTCTCACTCCCCCTGCTGTGTTCCCTCTCTCTCTGTGTTTCTCTCTGTCAAATAAATAAAATCTAAAAGAAAAAAGAAAGCTATAAAGTTTGTTGAAAAAAAAAAGAGATTATTCTTCCACCTGCAGCTTTTCATATTTTGAACAGAGTGCAGTTAAAAAGGTAACAACAAAAACAACAAATTGGATGGGGAGGACACTTCTTTCCACTTGAGCTCAGGTCTGCACCCTCCAGGGAGCACCCTTAGCCATAGCCCCTCCACCCCCAACTCCCTTTGCTTAGGTGTGGTCTGCCTCCTCCGACCTTTCCCTCCTTCTTATCACCAGTTTCTTCCTGAACAGTGCTCGGTTCTCTCCGCCCAACAACTGGTGATTGAGGCACTTCTGTGTGGGAGAGAAGAGCCCAACAACCTGCCCTCTAGCCTCAGGGAAGCTGGAGGCAGAGAGTGCCTTAATGCCTTAACCTATTACACTCAGTGAGGTTTAATTTTGAACCAGGACTCTGACACACCCTGCCTTATCCCGCGTGGACGCCCCTCCAGTCACACAGTTTGGGGGACAGCCCCAGCCGGGTGGGACCTGGGGGAAGGAAGCATCCACTGAGCTCTTCCCCTCTAACACACTGACTGCTTCAACATTCCTATTATGTTATATATTGTTATAATAACATAAGATATTACTTTCCAGATGGAAAAGCTGGGGTGAAGAGGGATTAAGTGACCTTCTCAAAGACCACAAGCTCGGAAGTACAGAGAGGTGTTCAAACCCAGGCCTGCCTGATTTCAAAGATCATCTTTCCAGTGCAGCAAAAACACCTTTCTGAGCCCTTCTTCAATTCTCCCACACTGGTCCTCCGTGTTCAGTTTATGTGTACAACCAACTCTTGTCTTTATAATTACAACTTGCTCTCAGAAGACATAAACTATTGAGGGAGCATTCTTCGAAAAATATATATCTGTAGATACCAGACATGCCTGGGTCAGCATGGAATTCAAGTCTGGACCAGGAAACGTGCAAGAGCCTGAGTCTCTGATGGGCGTGGCTCTTGGGGACTTCACTGGAGTTTCTCACCAGTTAATTAAATTGCCTTTTAGTTAAAAAAAAAAAATGCCTAGGGAAAATAGAGAATACAGACTAAGCTAGACTAAGCTTTATTGGCCAGTAATGACACAGGGTTAATAAGTGGGGATGGGTGGCTGATCTCCCCTCTCCTTGCAGGCAAACAGGGGCATGGGGTTCTGGAGCAGGCTCTGTTGGTGTGAGCTTACATGGTGATTCCCCTCTCTGGACCTTAGCTTTCTTGCCTCCAAAATAAAGGAGCTAAAGAGATGGTTTCTCAGGTCCTTGCCAGGAAACCCCTATGATCTGGGCGGGAGCTTCCCCACTGATGTCTGTGTCCTTACATAGAGCAGGGGGAGAAGACTCAGGAAACCAATGGCCGGTACCAGCTGCATAATTTCCATATAAAATGAAAATTGGGGGCCTCTTGTCCAAAATTATTAAGCCTTATAGAATGACAAGGGCAGAGCGTTCAACCAAGCAGAGGGCTCTGGGAGCATGGGACCCGTGTGGCTGCAGAACCACCCATCTTGGGAGCTCAGAGCTCTTGGCTGCACATCCCCTCCATGGTGGGAGTAAAATCAGGAGCTAGCTTGCTGGGAGACAAGGATGCCCCTGGGGTAATGCGACCCTTTCTCAGGAAAGTAGCCATACCAGAGAACCGTGGCTCATCAAGAAGAAGCAACATGCCCCTGAAGCTGCTTCCTTGTCTGGTTTTTGAAGCGAGCACAGAGACAGCCACGCTGGACCGGGGGAAATGAACTCCTTGGGGATCTAGACAAGAATGCAGTTGAAGTGAAGCTTCTGCTGTGCATGAAGCTATGGACCTGATGTAGGACTCCCTGAGAGAGGGTTTGCACTGTCAGCCGTGTGCACTCCAGCATCAGAGCCTGGCACAAACCCCCTTCCCTGCAGCATGCCGGGAGCCTTGAGGCCCTAGGACCTGGAAGCCTGCAAGCCAGGCTCCCACTTCAGGGTCTACTACTCTCTTGATCTGGAAGCAAGACTCACACGGGGGCTAGAATTCTACCCAATCAGCCAGCGGGGCCCATTTCTGGAGCAACAGGTGTGCCGTCCCCTGAACCTCTGATCCTGTCCCTGGGGCCCCAGGAGTCCAGTGAGTGTGTGCAATGAGAAAACTAAAGCTGTCCCTGAGGCTTAGACATCAACAACCCTGAGCCAATAGAGACACAGAATCACCTGAAAGAAGCAGAATGACCTCAGGCCAGTGAGATTTAAGGGGGGCTGACAAATGAGAACCACAAAGCAAGAGACCAATGTGACAGGGATTCAGTTTGAACACTAGCCTACAGAGACAGAGTCTGGTTAAGTTGACTCAAATGGTTTCCTTGGCAAGGTCACAGCTACAGGGGACAAGGGCATTGTCACCCTTTTGGCTCAGAAGCAGGATCTAGGGTCACCCAGGAGCCTTGAGCATCTGACATTATCACATATGGCAGCCCCCTGCCAGCCGAGATCCCTCGCACACATATCCTCTCACTATTCCCAGTAGCATAAGAGAATCAGGCAAAGTGTTCACCTCTGGAGAAGATCGACATGGATTTAAAGAGTCATGGGGGCTGGATATACGATGACATTACAATAGAGCTGGCATAAACTCTGTTTTAAAAAGTTGCCTCTTGGGGCGCCTGGGTGGCTCAGTTGGTTAAACGACTGCCTTCGGCTCAGGGCATGATCCCGGAGAGCGGGGATCGAGTCCCACATTGGGCTCTCTTCTTGGCAGGAAGCCTGCTTCTCCCCCTCTCACTCCCCCTGCTTGTGTTCCCTCTCTCACTGTGTTTCTCTCTGTCAAATAAATAAAATCTTTAAAAGAAAAAAAAAAGTTGCCTCTTTACCACTCTTCCATCAGTTTCACAAACTATACACCAGTGGCCCCAGGGAGAGACCAGGTGGGAAAGGGGGACCCTGCAGCAGCATCCCTGCCTGTTCCAGGTGACAGCAGAGTTGCTCCGACCCGTGCCGCACAGACTCCATGGCAGGACCTTCACATGGGACTGAGAAGACATTAAAGGGTGGCAGATACAGATCATCTCCCCTCTACCCCTCGATCTTTCATCCCATAATGCTCTGCACATGGACCTCAGAACAACACATTCCGCTCTAGGACAAGCACAGCGTATCCACCTCTGTCCAGAGTTTGGCCATAGGAACAGATCCATAAGCCCTTGGACTGCCCAATAGCTATGTTATCACTTAACTTGCTTTTACTCCAATTCTAAGGATGTCCACTCATGGTTTACCTAGTCTGCTTACAGAGGTAGAAACAGAGACTATTTCAAGATGATCTTATGTCTGGAGATCTTTCCTGCTCTCATTTCTCTACCCAGAGAGGACAACACATACTGCAGTGCCTCGCATAGTTTATGGAATCTAGTTTCATTTGATGCTAATTTAAAAACAACAACAACAACAACAACAATCATCTAAATGATGCAGCTATGCCTTCCTGGAGGGCAGCAGAAGCATGCTTTTAGGGGTTACTAAAAAGCCATTGAGAGCTCTGTTTCCATATGGCAAGCTGTCATTCAATTTTTTTTTCTTTTTACAGATTATTGATTGATTTGACAGAGAGAAAGAGAGAGCACACAAATAGGGGGAGCAGCAGGAAGAGGGAGAGGGAGAAGCAGACTCCTTACTGAGCAAGGAGCCCAATATGGGACTCCATCCCAGGACCCTGGGACCATGACCGGAACTGAAGACAGACGCTTAACCGACCAACCCATCCAGGAACCCCCATTCAATTTTTCTTATTCGTATTCTTTGACAAGCCTAGATTCCTTGCTGCAACTGCATGAGGGCAATACTAACATCTTCTCTGAAAATGAACCAAACAGTAGATTCTCCACTGAACAGACAAGGTTAGTCATCTGTGGGGGAAAATCAAGAGACTATATGTAAACGTGTGCCCTGAAGCAAATGGTACCAGCCCAGACTCTTCCAATCCTCTGATGGAGGAGGCCTGGCTGCAATGTAATTGTGGTTTGGTTCTTGAAAGCCTAAGTGTATCGTAGCCCACTGGGAGGCCATTTGCAAGAAAAGAAGGGAGTCATTCAGCTATAGCACATAGGCAACCACTAGATCCAGAGAGAGGGTGCCTTGGATGTGTGGACTCGGATTTAGGGTTTTCTTGTCACAACCATGCCCAGTGTGGGTGAGGTAAAGCGCCTTAGTTTTCTTAGCTGATGATCATGAAAGCTACAAACACTAAGCAAATTCTAGTAATGTGGCTCCAGTCATCTTGCCCACAAGGAAAAAGAGGTCTTGTCTGAGGATTCTGCCCATTGGTGTGAAACAGGGTGTCCCACTCGAGCAGATTCTCTGCTGTCGTAATGCAGGTGGGCCGTGTGAAGAGAAGCACTTCCCAGAAAGTCTGTCTTATCTCTACCATTAGATGCTGTGCCTTCTTTTCACCCTCCCACAGCAGCACTGGCATCTGCCCTAAGCTTATAAAGAATGAGAAGAGATATGCTCCCAGACACATACATATTCCAAGAATTGCTCTGTCCACCATGAGCCCCTGGGCAGCTTCCTGCTCTGCTCGCCATTCCAGTCATAGGGGGTTGGATCCATTACCAAGAGTAGGAAGAGAGACAGTAAGTAGTCCCTCACGATGTGTGGGAAGAGGTACGGTCATTATGTTTCCTTTGTATTTACTTGTTATACTGACCATGAGGCAAATTTCATTCTGGGCTCTTCAGCCCATGTTATTTTACGTGGTCTTTATAATGAGCCTGTGAGGAAGGCATCTGTAGTTTTATTTTATTTAGAAGCTGAGTGACTTCCTCAGGACCCATAGCTAATTGGCAATTGAGATTTGACCTTTGGGACTCCAACTGCAGTGTCCTTCTAAATACGTCATAGCAACCTTCTAGGTGACCTCCTTGGCTGCCATCTAGTTGTGTTCTCTGGCCCCACTATTTAGTAATGGGAAGCTTCCGAAGACTGATGATTCAATCAGGAAATATTTCCTGAGGGCCTTGGGATAGAATCTTTGAAAGCTACCCACCTCTAAACAGTGGGGTCAGAGAATGATCTCCACGCCTGAAGGAATCACAGCATTAGAACAAACACAGACTTTGGAAACTGCTCCAAATTCCTCATTTTGTAGATGGGGGACACGGGGGAGATGAGGACCTGTCCGGAATGATGTGAAAGAAAAGCCATATGTAGAATATATGAAAGCATCATAAAAGAAAAGACTACAGGGGTGGTAGGTGAATGGAGGTGCAGATAGGGATGAACCAGAGTTAGGGCTGATGACAATACCATTGACAGAAACAGGGAGTATCAGAGATGGGGCTAGGGGCAGAAACGTGAAAAACAGGTGAATTTGTCCCCTCCCCTTTTTAAATTTTTTTCAAAGATTTTTTACTTATTTGACAGAGAGAAACACAGCCAGAGAGGGAACACAAGCAGGGGGAGTGAGAGAGGGAGAAGCAGGCTTCCCGCCGAACAGGGAGCCCGATGTGGGGCTCGATCCCGGATCTCCGGGATCATGACCTGAGCCGAAGGCAGTCGCTCAACCAACTGAGCCACCCAGGCTACCCTGTCCCCTCCCCTTTTTAAAGTAATTTCTACACCCGAATATGGGGCTTAAACTCACAAGCCTGAGATCAAGAGTCACATGTTCTACTACAGGAGCCAGCCAGACACCCCAGTGAATTTGTTTCTGAAGAACCGATTTTGAAAAATCAAGTAATTGGAAATTCCAATTGAGGATTCCAAGACCTGAGAAGAGAGGTCATGTACCAGAACCTGTGAAATTAGATCTCCAAGTGAATGTCTTAGCAGTGAGACCCAGAACCCTAAGACAGGGCTCTGCTGTGTTCCACAGTTGTATTAGCTGCCTAGAATAAGGCAGAGGAGGGGTATTAGTCATGTCTACAGTCCTTGCAAAGCTAAATGCCACAAGTGTCACAATCAACAAGTAACACAACCAAAAGAATGAAAAAGAAGAACTGAAATGAACACAAACTTTATCAAGGATCAATATTTAGGATATCAATTGCATGCCTACAGAATTAATAAGAAAGAATAACAATGATATTAATGATACTCTTTTTAAGCCGGGATCACGATGTGTCCTTGATGGACACTCACTATCTATTTTTGTGGCTAATGATTTAAGCAAATCCTCATGTAAATTTTGATAAACCTAAGGATAGAAACACAGCTCTTCACTTCTACCATCACCTCGTGCCAGATAACTGCAGTTAGGCAACCTTCTGAACTGGTGTTAACTAGTCAGGACAGGGGACTTCATTTCCCTATTCCACACCATCCCATCTAATTACAGAAGATTTAAGATGGTGCTTCAAATCCATTGTGTTTACAATTTCATTTCTTTGAAAAGTTCCACGTCAACAGTGCATAGTTCACCAAAACAGGCCAATTCTGTAAGGAGAACTGAGTAACCAAGTGCAAGGGAAAAAAGTTCTTTCTGCTGAAGCAGGAGAGTGTAGTGTATGATTTTCCACAATATAATTTTGGTTTCCGACCCTATAATCTATGGTTGCATCTTGCCTATCGACCACTCTGTGATTAAGCTGGACTTTCCCCGAGGGGGTTGCAGGGAGGGGGGTCATGGAGTGATTCAGACTCTATTGTCTTTCTTTATTTAAATTCCCATCTGGATTTCCTAAAAGGGGTCCTAAGGCTTCCTATAGGTCCAGGTTATGGAATATTTGGAAAGGACTTTTTAAAACGCTCTTGCTCATTTGAGAGAAGCTGTAATATCCGTGCCTTACTACTTGCTTTGGCATGTCTTTCCTACCACTCCTTTCCTTTCCCTTCTCACTGTTGTGCCGCAAATCCAGGCCTATAACGCTAGAAGCTCGTGTTCCTGAACTGTCCCCATTACAGAGTATCCCTGCCCCCAGCTCCCTGCCCCTCTAGGCCATCCTGTCACCCTTTAGAAAGCTTGCTGGCATGACATCTCTCACCTTGTGAACCATTCTCTAAGCCCCATGGGCTGAGCTCTCACCGTCCTTTGTGAGCCAGCCCCGCCCTACACATCCTACCTTATCAGGGCCTTCTGGTCCCACTCTACCCCATAGTCTCTTTTGGACAGAACACTTTCATCATCCCACCAATGAGCTGTACTCAAGGCCAGCCCCAGGTGTCAGTTTCTCTGTTTCTTTCCTCCCAGCTCATTGATTTCCTCTAATTCTCACATGACTGTTGTCTCACCCACCTCTCAAACTTAACTCTTAAAGCATCTTCTCCATGAAACCGTTTCTGGCTACTGCAATTCCTTTCTTACACTCATCTGGTCACTCACTACCTTCGTTGACTCACCTGCCCCACCTCCCATGAGGGTGTAGCCACCCCAGACCAAGGGAAAGACTGAGCTGCCTGACTGAGTTGGTTCAGGTTAAAGCCCTGCCCTCCCAAGACACCCTGGACACGGCTGACCGCGCCGACGGAGCCGACCCTGCCCAGATCAGCAGCTCATTTCCAACCCCCATTTACCACGCACCTACCTGGTGTAAGATTCATATTCTCACTGTGAAGGGTGGTCCTGCTGCCAATCCAGACTAATTTCTCTTACACTTTGCCTCAAAAGCTCTAAATCTCCAGCTCATTATTTGTGAAAACCTACTTGCTAAGCCTGCCACATCACCCTTGAAAAACTGAGGTTCAAACGGTAGTTGGAATACAAAACACTCATGGAACATTTAAAAGTTCCAATCTCCATAAATTATGATGCTGTTACAATGAGACAAAAAATCTTCAAAATGAAAACTTGGGACATTGTCTTCTCCATAGCTCAGAGGAGTTTTTTGATTCTTGTTCCTGGGCCACTTCTGTTTGTTCTTTTTTTTTTCTAAGTGGCTTTTTATAGATAATTGTTATACTGACATAAGAACATTGTTCTTATCTCATGTCTCCAAGCACTTGTGATATACACCCACAAAATAAATAAGAGGCAGTACAACTACAATGAACACAAATGATTACAACCTTACTTAACATTAAACATTCAATAGTAACCCACAATGAAATGGTTAAGGATTCAGATTAGACAAACACTTCCTTAGGCTAGTTTGTTGTATTCGGACTCGGAAAGCTCACCTTTAGTAGAATCTCACCCTTGGCCTTTTTTTTTTTTTTTAACTGTCTCTCCAGAATTTTCTATGTTAATCTTTCCATGGTAAAAGCCAGCTAGAATAAGCCCACTTGTTCTTACATATTTCTTTAAAAACTCAATCTACTTCCCTATAGCAATTGCCATCCACTGCCTTACAACTAGCCAAGTATTCCAGGATTTCAGTATTTCTCAGATGCAGTCAGAGCACTTGAAGAAGAAGAAGAAGAAGAAGAAGAAGAAGAAGAAGAAGAAGAAGAAGAAGAAGAAGAAGAAGGAGAAGAAGAAGAAGAAAAAGAAGAAAAAGAAGAAAAAGAAGAAGCAGTAGCAGCAGAAGAAGTATTGGATGGGAAAAATCTTACCTCAACTTCTGACTGGCAGGGACAGTTATTTTATTAAGCTTGTCCATTCTTCTTGTTAATTATAAGAACCACAAATAACCCTCAGTGGTCGCGTCAGCAGTCCCCGGCTTTCCTAGGAAGAAGCATGGTAAGCCTTTGATCTCAAGGGTCCCGGTCACTTGAGTCTGATTTCTGAGAGTGCAGGCTGCTGGCAAACACCCCACACTAGGGAGAAGTAAAACTTGCTCGAGCACATAGTCAAGTTTCATGTTTCTACATAATCATGTGATCTGGGTAGCCAGCCAGCTTGGCTGATTACTCCACGTTGTGTAAACTTTAATAGTGAAACCTATTGGGCATGCAAATTTCTTTGCAGCTGCTTTCTTCTATAACCAGATTTGTAACTAGACTGGGACTGGCTTCTGGCTGGTCACTACTTCCTGTTGTCTCAAACGCATATAGTCCCTGTTTTCAGCAGGTGTCATTCTGTCCCCAGTAGCTTCCTGGGCTCAGAGGAAAGCAGAATAATCAATTCCATCAGAAGGTCTCTTTGGGACTTTTTGCTCATTTGCATAAATCCATGGATAAACTTTTCCACTTAAAGAACCGTGACACAAAAATGGCATTTCTGTACTGTCATTTAGAGAGCAGAAGGCAGTTTAAGGTCAGGGAGGAGGAAAATGAGAGGGGCAGTTCCTTTTATGTCTGGGCACACATCCCCGTAGCCAGAAAGAAAGCCCCACTCGCCTTTGTGTGGAAGGACATAGTAGAGACCCCAGTCACCTCTCCTGTTACCCCAGGCCTAGCTGAAGGTAGAGGGGGAAATGGGAGGCAGAGACAAAAGGAGAGACCTGAAGGAGGTAGGGTGGGGAGAGGGAAGAGGAGAAGGGGAAAGTGGGGGTGGGGGAGGCAGCAGAGTCTCTGGCAGAGGTGGAAGTGGTAGATGGATTTCTTCCCTTCTGTATCTCTTCTTTGTACAGAGGTTCTGAATTTCTTACGTCAGTTTGGATTATTCACATTCATGTATTGCCTCTGAATTTCTAGTTCAACCAGATGTTCGGGACCAGAATCCTTAGAGCTATTAAAGGGTAGGGCTCTTCTGCTTGGCCAACCCACCGAATAGGCCAGGCCAGTGAGGGAGCAGTCTTTCATGAGAAAAATGCAAGCACTAGTCCCTTCCAATTGTTTATTTTCCCCAAACAAGAAGCTCAATTTCCAACCCTTGATATCACGTAGTGCATCTCGAAGGAGTCCTAGAGCCTCATCCACCCTCTTGCCATAGTTCTTAAATGAAAGAAACTAGTAGATGGGAAGGGTGAAGGAAGGCTATTACAGTGTCATGAAGGATCAAGAAAATCAAGCTTCACTGAATGGAATGATGATAGCCAGCGTGTTTCTTCCAGATTACTGTAAAGGGCACCACATCAGCCACTTGACTTTTCTCTCAACCAACAAATCTGCTTCACACCTGGACTGGCAGCTTCTGATTTCCCCAGAGAAAAAAAGCAAGGGCAAGAGTTACACTTCTGCTTTTTCTTTTTACAGCTACTTCTTTCTTCTTTTTTACTGTATTTAGTCTGACATAATAAAAATGAGAGTCTGCTTTTCCAGACTGGACATTTTGCCCCATGTGGTGTGTAGCGTGATCACCATGATGTTCCAGGTTGCTGTGACTGCTCGGCAGCTGTAACCAGCTTCCCAAGAAGATCGGTGCAAGCCTGAAGATCAAGGATACCAAGTCTTAGCTAAGGACTCATAAAAAGAGGGAGACCACATGACATGGTTTCCACAGCACGTGGAGGACATACTATAATAAACAGTCTCAATTTACACAGCACAGTGCACATGAAGATTAATCTGTAGATGAACAGATGAAAAATGGATAATCCCAACCTTAGACAAAATTTGGAACTCTATACACTGTTGATAAAAATTCAAGTAGGTACAATCACTCTGGAAACACTTTGGTATTACTAAAGTAATTTGGGTCATAGACATGACAAAGCAGTATGAGTATACTATATACACCAAGGTTATGTGCAAGAATTGTATTGGAAGCACCATTTCTAACAGGAAACTTAAAAACACTGGAAATAACCCAATTGCCCTTCAAAAGGTGAAAGAATACATTAATTATAGTGTATCGATGCTATGGAGTCCTATTCAACAGTGATAATGAGTGAAATATAATTGCATCAGTATGGATACATAATAAAGGGTAGTGAAAAAATATCACACATCATGATTCCAGTTATATTAAAGCTAAAGACACGTGAAACTAATATATTATTTAAGATACACACCTATATGGTCAAACAGAGGGAGGGAAACCAGTTGAATGGTCACCAGGGAGTGGTGTTGGTGTGAAGAGGCACACAGGGCTTCAAAGGCAATTGTGGTGTCCTACTTCCTATGTTGAGTGGCAGGTATATAGGTACCTACTATAGGTATTAAATATGTAACAAAAATAAATAAAAGAAGATATGGTCTAGGCTTCTGGGGCAAAGCCAGGACAGCCTAAGTCTCAGTTAGTCTGTGAGATGTTGAGAACAAGAAGACACACTTTACTGGAGCTTAGGGATGAGACCTCATAACTTTAGTTTCTCTTGGGTCTTTTCGTGCATCTATGAATGACAACAAACAAAATATGCTACCGAAGGCTTTCCATGTTTCCATATGATGACACCCACTTCACATGGGAAGAAGCTGACTTGTAGGGAGGTTAGGTAACTGGCTCAGAGTTCTGCCACTCATTCATGGAGGAGCTGGGATTCAAACGCAAGACTGTTTCTGTAGTCAAAGCTGAGAATCACAGGGCTTTGCCATCACAAGAGAGGTCTGTGATTCAGCAGAGGGTCCTGCTCTGACATAGAGACACCAACTTATCCATGATCTTGGGTAAACCACTTAGTCTCTGTGACCTCAACTTCTCATCTTTAGAGAACAGAAAGGGGATTCAAGGAGAGCTCAGGCTCCTTCTGACTTGGCATCTGGACACTGACCCATATGCATAGAAACTGGATTCCACCAGTGGGAACACCTGAAGGGTTTCCGGAAGGGAAGCCTATGATGGTTTTGCTAGGTTGCTTCCCAGGGAGGGACTAGGTGGTTGTGGCAGGTTACAGAGGCTTGGAAGTAGTCCAAGTCCTCACCAGAACTGAAAGTTCAGCCATTCTGCTTGGCCGCCAACCTGCTGACGGCTTTTCTCGCTAGGGCTGGTTTAGACACACTGCCAGAGTAGGCAAGTGTGATGTTGGCACTATGCAGTATGGTTCTTTTTTTTCTTTAATTTTTAAAGATTTATTTATTTATTTTAGAGAGAGAGAGAGAGAGAGAGAGAGAGAGAGAGAGAGAGCTTATACATGCAAGCAAGTAGAGGGGCAGGGGGAAAAGGAGAGAGACTCTCAAGCTGACTCCCCACTGGGCATGGAGCCTGACACAGGGCTGGATCTCACCATCCCGAGATCACGACCTGAGACAAAACCAAGAGTTGGATGCTTAACCAACTGAGCCTCCCGAGCATCCTGGTTCTGTGTTTCTAACCATAACCTACTCCCACGGTGGTCAGCCTCACAGCAACTCTGAGGGGGCCTACTATTATCATTCATGACATGATGTCTGAGCCTCAGAAAGGTGAGATAACTTACCTAAGGCCACCTCATCTTCCTGCTCACTAAGCCAGGCCCCCTAAGGCCCAGTCTTTTCCCCTCTCTTGTGCCAGCCCTCTTCCGTCAGGAGGGGTAGGGTGGGTACCGTGCGGCAGCAGAGGCCCTGACAGCTTTCTGACACCGGCCAAAGTAGCTGCTGGTCAGGCCTATGCCTGGTTAACTGGGCCCAGACAGAGGCAGGCTCGAGAGGAAGCTGGGGGAGGAAGCCTGGCCCAGAGAACAAGTAGGGGACAAGAGCAATAGAGGCCAGAAAAGGCAGAGAGAGAAAAGGAAGTGTGGCAGATGCTGACAGTCTGCTTTCCTCCTTTGTGTGTAGTGGGGTCAGGAAGGGAGAAAGAGGGAAGATGAGAGCACATTGGTGACTTAAGCAAATGCATGCAGGCTCTTTGTAGCTCAAGGCTTTACTTTCTGTGAGACAAACCTGCTCCCTATTTTAACCATTCAGTAAACTAAACATTGTATGTCATATTGACCTGGAGGGCAACATCCGTTTCACTAGGAGAATAGTTTGGACTTTAAAAGCTTTACTCTTGTATCATCCAAGTTCCTGGTTGGCAGGGACATTAAAAAGTCTGTTGTCAAGATGGACAACCCCTGGACCACGTGCCATCACCCCTTCCCTTGCCTCCAGCCCTCAGAGCCAATCTGCTGACCAGACTCTCCTTTGTAGTATATGCATCGTCAGCCTGGTCTCATGCCAGTCTGGGTCCACACTGGCATCACCACTCAGCCTCCTACCACTCCTTGGTAGCCAGATCCACCCTTGTTCTTGTTCCCAGCCCACATTCCCAGCCAATGACTCTTCTTAAGGATTTCAGAGCCTTTTCTTCTAGAACCAAGTATGAATGTCATGCATGCTCCTCTGTGACTGAACCTCACCTTAGGATTCATCTTATTTCTTACTACGTCCTAGCAGGTGAGCATCCCTTTAGGGGTCTTCAAACAGTCTTTTCCCCTCATCAGTCACACAGCCCAGCCACCAGCCAAGAACAGGGAGGGAGGCAGATATAAAGAGTCTGAGGCCAGTAGGAGGCCCGATTGGTCCCATCAGTAAGGGCCATGATGAAGCCAAAGAACGGGCCAGAGTGGGGATGCAGAGTGCTCTGTACAAGGAATGGGAGCACCAGAGGTGTGGAGAGCCGAGGTAAGGCTGATGGCCTCCAGGGGTTTGAGCTTCCGGAGGCCAGAAGTCCTTGGTAGCTGATGCTCTGACTGATTTTAATTTTATGTTATGTTGTATAGAGTGAACCTTGACTAGTTCCTAGTCTTCCAATCTAGGCAGTCCACCTGGGTTTAATGGGCTGCAAAACAAAAGCAGACTTGGGTGGATGGGAAGACATTTCATGTCCTTGGGTAGAATGACTTCAATATCGTGAAGGTGCCCACTGTCTCCAATTAACATGTAAATTCAATATGATGCCCAAAGATAAAACTAGATTCAAACCTCAAACCACTTACCAAAACAGCTCCCAGTGGATCAGAGCTAAGTGTAAGAATGAAGAAAACACAGTTAAATTTGACAATCTTCTATCTGACTTAAAATCCAGAGGCAATAAAACAAAAGACTGATAAATTTAACTAGAGAAACATAAAGAAATTTTTCATGGTTTTAAAATCATAAGCAGCATCAAAAGACAAAAAACAAATTGGGAGTAAAGAACTGCATTATGTATCACAGATAACAAATACAGAGATGTCTAGTGATAATGCTAATATTAGTCCTATGTACAGGAATCATAGAGATATGTATCCCTAATAGATAAAGAGCTCCTGAAAACTGAGATGGAAAAAAGAAAAACCAAGATACAAGACAGCCAAAAACCATGACCATGAACGGCAAGAGGTCTTTGAACGAAGGAAAAGATGCTTGCTCACACTCCTCCGAAAAGAAAGATGATCACCAGGTTGAAGAGACAGCTCACATATTAGATTGACAAAAATCTAAAAGTCTGATGGCAGGGTGCTCCGAGGACACAGCACCCTTTGCTGACAGCACAAGACAGTCTTCATGGAGGGGCGCTGGCCATGCCTACCAAAACTTCATGAATTGACTTTCCTACTCTGCCACCTCAGCATTAGGGCCTTCCCCTCCAGATGCACAGGCCACATCTGCACACAGTTTTATGTGCAACAGTGAAAGATTGGAAAACCTAAATGGCTATCAGTGGGGTCTGGTTGAATAAGTTTTGGTTCATCTTTATGACAGAGTTCAGCGTAGCCATACAAAAAGGTGTGAGCTCCAGGACTTGGTAGACGAGTACGCAATGTCTGGACAGTGTCAGTTGCTTTTGTTTTGTTTTTGTTTTTAAGAAGAAGATAGAGGGAGTTTATAGATACACACTTTTACTGCAAAAATAAGCATAAACACAGGAAAGATAAACCAGCGGCTAATGAAAATAGTCACCAACAGGAGGCAAAAGGGAGCTGGAAACAGCAGAACTGATAAGGATGGACATCGACTTTGAATCTTTTTATGGAGTTTCAGCTTTTAAACTGGGTTTGACTTATCCTAAAAACAAAAGTACAGCAAACATTTGGAAAAGACAAACCTTACCTATGAAAATAAACAGAAACAAATGAATGTAAGTGATGACATATCCCAGAGAAGAGGATTATCTTGACTCTTGGACTCAGTCCTCTGTACATCCTCAATAAAATATATTCTAAGAATGAAAATAACTGCAAAGAAATGTCCAATTCCACTCACTCCTTTTACTTTGAGTAATAACATATGTATGAGGATTTCTGAAATGATGTCAAGCTATGAAAAGGCATGGAGGGACCTGAAATGCACTTGAAATCCCTAAGGGGAAGATGCCAGTCTGAGAAGGCTACAACTTGTATGGTTCCAACTAGATGACATTCTCAAAAAGGCAAAATTATGGAGAGAAAGAAAAAGATCAGTGGTCACCAGTCTTACAGTCTCTTGCATGCTATTGCTCTGCTCCCTGTTGCATGTCTTAGCTGCCTGTACCCAGAGCTCTGGTGTCCCTGTGCTTCCCCAGCATCTCCTTTCCTGCTGGCCCTGGGGCAGTTCTCTGGACAGTGGTATCCCACTGCAGTGTGGGACCCAGATTACCTAGACTGCAAAGTGCCTTGAGATTGGGTTACATTTCATGGCCTTAGAGTCAATCATAATTTGTCAGGTCTGGAATAGGCCTTAGAGAAGGAGTTATCAGATTCAGCCAACAAGAACCCAGGATGCCCAGATCACTGTAGATAACCAACAGATACTTTTTTTAGTAAAAGCATGTCCTGAATATGGCATCATGTCCCTTATTCTATCTAGCATCCCCAAGATGAAGACATCAAGGCCCAGAGGGTGAACTGACTTGTAAAAGTCCATTTTAGAGAAAGACCCCAAACCAGGAAAAAAAGCAATAGCAGAAAGAATGAAGATCTCCTTACTCCCAACTGATACATAGTGTTCTGTTTCACAAAGACAACAATGTCTGTGGTCAAGACATGTTGAATACAAGCATGAAAAAATGTACATGCTTTTCTTTATTCTATTTACAATTATTTAACTTAATAATTTTGTTCCCAAAGTGAAATGGCTTAAATGAATCTTCCTAGCCCCAACCTCAGATTACCTGATGCAAGAATTCAAATTCCCTTTTAAGAAATGACCTATCAAGGATTGACAGCCTGGGAATATCCAAGCACGCATGTGCTAGCCGCAGAGTTGTAATGAGAAAACTCAATGCACCACTATCATCCTCCCAGAGAATGATTTCCTGTCTCCTGTTATTTCAACACTTTGCTCTTTTTAAAAAAATATTTAATTATTTTTTGACAGAGAGAGAAAGAGAGTGAGAGCACAAGCAGGGGGAGCAGCAGGCAGAGGGAGAGGGAGAAGTAATCTGCCCACTGAGCAGAGAGCCTGATGCAAGACTCCATCCCAAGACCCTAGGATCATGACCCAAGCCGAAGGCAGATGCTTCACCCACTAAAGCCACCCAGAAACCCCTCAATATTTTTCTCACCTCTATCTAGAGGACCCCTCATGTAAAATGTAACAAATATTTATAGAAAGCCATATTATGTAAAGAAATCTTCATAAATGTTCCATAACGTTCCTATTGAAAGAGATCTTTCAAACCAATAAATAAATGGTTAATCGCCCAACAGAGAAGTGAGCAGAGGGTACAAAAGGTTAACTCACAAAAGAAGAGGGGCAAATGGCTGATAAGGAAGCTCAGAGTCTCACTAAAACAAAGAAACAAATTAAAGCAAGTATAAGTACCATCTTTTGAACCTATCAAACCGGTTCAGCTTTTAAGAAGTGATCACCTTCAAGTATGTCAAAATCATTGTTAAATGGGTACCCTTGTGGCAGGCAGGGATACAGACTAAAAGAAACATCCCAGAACGCAATTTGGATCTTAAAATGTTAATATGCTTAAAAGAATAAAATAAAATTTTAGAAATGCTTCCTAAGTGTAGAGTTATTTACAATAGTGCAGAATTAGAAATGACGCAATCATCTAACAATAATGTAGTAACATTCAAGGTGTTTGGGTGGTTATGGCTCAGTGGGTTGCTTGATCTAGCTTATACTAGCTCTTGGAAGACAATTAAATTAAATTAAATTAAATTAGCTATTGCTCATATAGCCATTATTTGAAAACAAATTAAATAAGCCTACAATTAAATAAGTGATATTTAATACAAAGGTAATAGGTATTCAAAACTCATTTCTTTCTGATGATTTTAATAAATTTTGCTAATCTCTATGCTCTTGAGATTACTTACCCCTATAACATTTGTCTTTAAGGCAGGAAGAAGACATAGCAGTTGGCCAGCGTAAGGCTCTTCCCAACTCCATGTTCAGTGACACTGCTGGAGCTTGAAAGCAGCCATGATCAAAGTATTTAACCACAGAAGTTGGCAGACACTACAGATCAGGGCTGTTTGGGCTTTTGTTTGAAAGCTAATTATTAAACATTCACCAACGCAACATCACTCTGGCTGTCCAGCCTCAGGTTCAAGTACAATGGGATGATGGCAGCACCCTCAAAAATGCGAGGTCCACCCCCCAAGTGGAATATTTTGGGCATATCTCCATCCCTAGAGCCAACACCAAGGCCAGGGGGAAAGCGATACTGGGCCTCTGTCTTGGAGCTGGGTCAGAAGCCCACCCATGATCCCCACATCAAAGTCAGGGGCTGCCATTGGAAGAAGGGAGAATGGCTACCAGCAAACCCTCAAAATATAGCCCCTATGGTTTGTAAAGCAGGGGCTTGCACTTAGTTTCTATGTCCCCAACCCACTTCAAGGTCTCCTTCTGTTCATCATGGACAAGAGGCAAACTGTTCTGGACCAGTGAGGGTCCTGGTACGTGGGGAGAGATGCACAGGTTCTGATCTGAGACTTCTTCCTCACAGTCTCCAATCTTCTCCCGTGGTGGGATGACATCCCCACTATCTTCCCCCAGTTCCCATTTTTTACTGTTCAGAATTTGCTTCCAACATAGACAAAGGAGACATACATTCTTGAGTAGGCTCCTAAAATTTTTAAAAATGAACTTAAATTATTTATTTTTTCTTTAAAGGGTTCCTAATCAAGTGGTGAGACCTTATATATATATAAAATGCACTGAGAGCTAGTGGGGAGTTAGGAAAACGGGGCAGCTCCCCAGAGAAGAGGACCTGTGGGTTGGAGCTTTCCATACAAACAGGAAGCTTGTGGAGAGAAGCACAGAGGGACTTTCTCTTCCAAGGGAACAACATGAGCTCTGGCACCACAAGGTCACCCAGCTTCATTTGCTCTCTTTTTCCAAAACTCCAGACACCTCGAGAAAATTTCCCCTTCTCTCTTGCTCTCATTTCCATTCTGAGACAAAAATAGAACTCACACATGGGAGTGATACCAAAGCACTGTGTGGTTGGTATAACCCTTGTGTGGGGGAGGAAGAGCACTGGGCTTTAAAGTAGATTGACAGAGTCTGGGCAACTGACATGACCCCCAGGCTCCTCAGAAGCCTCCAGCTGCCTCCACCGCCTCCTTACATGAAACCCGTTCCTCTTCCAGAGAAGTATGCAAAGGAAATAGGCTTTACTTCTTTAGTTCTTCCCTATGGCTCAATTACTGTATCGCCATAGCAGACATTTCTGCAACAGTCTTTTGAGCCTGGGGACCAAAGTCCCATTTATAGCTTTGCTTCTATGGGAAAAACTGCTTTCAACTTCCAAACAACCAACTTACAAATAAATGATTGAACTCAATGAGCTTCCTGTGATGTTTTGCACACTTCAGTGCGAAAGGCTGGTGTGTGTCGGTCTGAACATTTCTAAATATGGGCACCAGGTGCTACATTTTCAGACCAACCAAGTGTGACACTTTTTTCCTTCTTAAAGCAACAGAATCATCTCTTGGCTGAACACATATCTGTTTAAGAGAAAACTTGGTGAAAGAAATAGCCGGGACCAAAAATATAACACAGTAATGCTGAGAATTCAAGGAGAGAGTTATATATTTGCAGAATATAAGAAAAGAGGCTAACTTATTTTTTAACTTGCTTCTTACAGGCTCACGCAAAGCAGTAAGGCACCTGCAAACATAGAGAAAGAGGAGTCAAAGCCACTGAGCAGCTGTTTTACTTTGAGTCTAGAGATCACCAAGATGAGGTTGCTGCTCCACAGCAAAGCAAATCTGGACACACCAAAGTTTTTACACCACACAGTGAAGAGAGCACAGAGTCTGTCTCCCTAAGAAGTCAGTAACGTCAGATAATGCACTCATCAGAGAGGGTAACCATGCAAATTATTTTTTTGCATCAAAAGAAGACTCTTGAGCTTAATACTTGATTCATTTCACTCTCCCACCCTTGTTTCTGCTCTTTGCTATACCCTTGACCTTCTCTGTTCAGCCTCTTTATTTTTCTCTCACTTCCTCTAAGTAGAGGGGATGACACGGTTGGAATTAATGCTCCTGAACCAAAGACATTACTTCAACTATTTTTTTTCCTTTCACAACCATTTATTTACTGCTGTTTATTCAAGGTTCATACTTTTATCTATATATCGGCATGATGAAGCATTTTTCTCCCTATAAACAATGCCACGTAAATTTCTATATCCCTGAATGGTAGGCATTTTTTTAAATCAACATATCTTGTATTATTAGTTTCAGAGGTGGAATTTAGTGGTTCACCAGTTCCATATAACATCCCGAGAGAGCCCTCCTTAATGCCCATCACTCAGTGATGAATTTGTTTCCTATATTTAAGTCTCTTAATGGTTTGTCTCCCTCTCTGTCTCCATCTTATTTTATTCTTCCTTCCCTTCTTCCCTGTTCATCTGCTTTGTTTCTTAAATTTTACATGAGTGAAATCATATGGTATTCATCTTTCCATGACTGATCTATTTCATTTAGCATAATACCCTCTAGTTCCATCCACATCATTGCAAATGGCAAGATTTCATCCTTTTTGATGGTTGGCTAATATTCCAGTGTGTATAGTGTGTGTGTGTGTGTGTGTGTGTGTGTGTGTGTGTGTACCACATCTTTATCCATTCATCTGTGAATGCGCATCTGTGCTTTTTCCATGTTTTGGCTACTGTGGACATTGTTGCTATAAACATTGGGGTGCAGGTGCCCTTTGGAATCACTATGTTTGTATCCTTTGGATAAATACCTAGTAGTGCAATTGCTGGGATTTAGGGTAGTTCTATTTTTAACTTTTTGAGGAAACTCCATTTTGTTTTCCAGAGTGGTTGTACCATTTTGTATTCCCACCAACAGTGTAAATAAGAGGGTTCCTCTTTCTCTGAATGATAGGCATTTAAAAAAAATACTGATAAAGATCAAATTAAAAATTAAAACAAAAAACTTACTTGCCCTTCTGAACAAAGTCCAATATTTCATAGTGAGCAGGACTGACTATATATTTTGTAGGATGCAATGCAAAATGAAAATATGAGGCTCCTTGTTCAAAAATTATTAAGAATTTCAAGATAGTGACAGCAGGGGCGCCTGGGTGGCTCAGTTGGTTGAGCGATTGCCTTTGGCTCAGGTCATGATTCCGGAGACCCTGAATCGAGTCCCACATCGGGCTCCCTGCTCGGCAGGAAGCCTGCTTCTCCCTCTCTCACTCCCCCTGTTTGTGTTTCCTCTCTGGCTGTGTTTCTCTCTGTCAAATAAATAAAATCTTTAAAAAAAAAAAAAAAAGACAGTGACAGCAGAACATTGAACCAAGCAGAGAGCTCTTTTGAGGGGGAGGTTCAAGGCAACTATACAGCCACACACGTCTGTGGAGCCCCCCCCTGCGGGAGGGTTTTTATGAATGAGAGTGCACACGCAGAGACCCAAACACAATTCCCTAGGTTGGTATAGAATTAACCAGAAATTCACAGTGAAAATGTAATAATGTGACCTCACAAAAAAGTGCAAACATCTTGTAGTGGTTTCCAAAACACTTCCTGAGAATTCATTTATTTGTAATGCCTGACACAGAGAAAATACTGTAATTCGTTACAGCACCTGGGCCAACTGATGGATGGGGCGTTCTGGGTGATTTGTTTTCAAATTTTTAGAATGTAACAAAATATACTAAAAACATCCTAAGGATAGAAGGAATTTATCCTTGGAGCCTTGCAGCATTTGTGTTCTCAAAAATACAGAAAGCTTCACAAATTTGAGAGTAATCCTTGTGCAGGGGCCATGCTACTCTTCTCTGTATCATTCCAGTTTTAGTATATGCACTGCTGAAGTGAGGGCCTGGAAGGAATTTTGGAGTCATCCTTTCCCCCAGGGCTGGAAGTGTCTGTAATAAGGTATGTGAAGAGCTCCGGGTGCGTCACTGTAACTGATCAACACAGGTGCAGGGAAAGCCAGGTTCCCAGCTGAGTGCTTTCTGAAGAACAGGTTTCTCTGGTTCCAACAACTCAAATCACAGTCATATTTTTCTTCTTTAAGTGTCCCACACCTGCCACCCAAATGGTAGTTTCATTCTCTCCGGGCTTTTCTATTGCTAGTCTCATGGACAGCTTACCCCTGCCAACTCATCAGGTCCCCAGTCAGTGCCCCCCTACCCCCTGCCCCACTCCTAGGCAATCTCTCTTCCCCCTGTAGTAATGGAGTCATTGTCCCATGTCCTTTCTTGAAAACTAGGCAGGATAGCAGTGGCATCTTTCTTTGCCCAGACTTTTGCTGGTTTCAAACTAGGGAGGGGCATTTGTCCCCAGGAACAGGCAACGGTCTCAAGGCACACCTGTCTCCAGCAGGACTGGTTGCTGATGATGCAGACTGTGTTCCTTGGGGGCAAACACAAGCCACCATCACATATTCTCACTTCTTCCTCAATTGCCTACTCCAGTCTTCAACATAATCTCACATGAGCATGAGGCCTGCATTTATGAGTGTTGCTGCTTCAGAGATGAGGAAGCTGGGGATCCCAAGAAGACAAGGCACTCTGACCAAGCACTGTAGTACCTGGCACTCAGCCTTTATTCTGCACCGTCCACAAGACTGCTGCAAATTAAGTTATAAAGCAGCAAGTTTTTAACATTTTCTAGGAAATAATTATATTTACAAGATTGCAAATAAACTCATCCACTCTCCTTCTAGTTTTCCCTCCCCCCACCAAGTCCCTCCCCACATCCGCCCCCATACCACTTGCTGATTCACCTCCTTCTCCCTCAAAACCCAATGGATGATCTAACTTCCTAGTCTTCTTTTCCTTCCTCTACTCAAATGCTGTCAAAAAACAGACTAATAAGCAAAAAAGCAGCAAACCCACAACACTCACCAGCAAGGAGAAAGAAGCTAACCACCTCCAAAGAAGTTGGAAGGATTTCCAGAAGGTTAATAAATTTAAAAATCTAGAATTTTGTTGCCTAAATTAACCTGCAATGCTGTATCAACTTGTAAAACTTCAAATAACAAATGTGCCCACAGACCATTATAGTTTCTAAAGCTCTTTCATATATATTAATGCACTTGAACTTCACAATATAGTATGACATAGATGCTATTATTAGACCCATTTTACAGAGGAGAAAACTGAGGCACAGAACAGTTAAAGGACATGCCTACAATTACTCAACAGGAGAAGTGAAGTCAGGTTTTCTGACCTGGGAGTCTGTATTCTTTCCATTCTCCTACACAGTTGGTTGCTGAACTACATTTTTAGAAGAATGCACTTGTATTTCTTCTTTTTCCAAATGACAAGAGACATTATTCAGAAAGAGCTACAAGCCTCATCTAAAGTCTTGCAGCTTGGATATCCTCTTGCTGCCAAATTTAGAAGTCTCTGACCTTCTTTCAAAACTTAAGTAGGTTTTAAATCAGTGGAGAAAATATGAATTATTTAATAAAAGAATCTAGGACAACTAGGAAGCTACTTGGGGGAAAGAAACTTGGATCCAGTACCCCATTTTTACACAAAAATAAGTCCAAGCAGATTAAAGATGTAACCATGACAATAAAACTATTTAAAAAAAAAACAAACTAGAGGAGAACATGAATTTTGTTTTCCTTTCAGGGTCTCAGTGTGAGAAAGGGCTTTCCAAGTGTGACACAAAATGTACAAGTCATAAAAGAAAAGATCAATATATTGGTGATATAAAAAAAATCCATATGTTTAAAAAGCACCACCATTAGCCAAATCAAAAGTCAGAGAACAAATATGGGCAAGTATTTGCAAACTATATGCAGGAAAAGGCTAATTTTGTAGTAGGTAACAGAATCCCAGAAATCAATAAGAAAAACACAACACAACCAGTAGAAAAATGGGCACAAGATGTAAATGAATGGTTTGAAGAATTAGAGCCCTTAAAGAGATGGAAAAGATGCATGAACTCACTCATATTAAAGAGAATGCAAATAAAAACTCCACTGAGATACTTTTCCCCCCTCATGTCCAATTGGAAAAGATCCCAAAGTCTGATAATACACTGGGTGTTAAGAGGATGAGAAAATGGGTCCATTTCCACCTCTCTGTTGTATAACCTAAGTGTGAATTAGTATATCCTCAATGGAGAGCAATTTGCAGATGCATAAGATCTATAAAAATTTAAATGCACATTGGAGGATTTCCACCAATCACCTATCACCAAAGGTGGATGGTGAACCTCTACTTGGCTATGAACCATTCTGTCACTAAGCCCCAGAGCTGGAGAAGGTCAAGACCAGAGAAGCCCCTGCCTAGATGCTCAACAGTCATTCAGCGAGTACCTGTGAATACAAGTAACACTTAACTTTCATGGTTAACTGGAAGAAATTGTATAATATGTACATTTTATGTTGAGGGGATTGTGGCTCGGAGAAGTTAAGTTGCCTGCCCAAGGCCACACAGCTGCTAAGTGGCAATCTAGTCTTGAAGCCAGAACCTGCCTCTTTCCCTACAGAACCGCTGCCTCCAGCAGCTTCCTCTACCCCTTTATGTTGCCATCTGTAATCCCAAAAGCTCCTGTAAAAGGAGGAACCCATATGACACAGTGCAGATCCTTAAAATTTGTTGATCCAGTGAATGAATAGGGTAATCCCATGCTGGCTCTTGCAGATAAAGAAGATGCTGCCCTTTCTCTGCAAAGAGGAAAAAAAAAAATACAAAGCAGGAAATGAAGAGGTGAGTTTTGGGAAAATACAAATATTCACTCCATAACAACGGGCAAAAAACAAAAGCAAAACCAAAAATCCTGCTTGCTTGCTACATGCGTGTGTCCCCACATAACTATTTGTTCTCTACTGACAACTTTGGTTCATATCCCTGGCTACATAGAACAACTACCTGAATTTTTAAAACACCAGAGACCAGGCTCCATCCCAGGCCAAGGGAGACTGAATCTCAGAGGCTGGTGGTAGGCTGATCATCCGTGGTTTTCCTAAGCACCACAGTTGCCCTCTTGCACAGCAAAAGTTGTGAAACCACGGGAAGCACATGAAATATTTTTTAAAGTAAAGTAATTTATTCACAACCAAATGCTCCAGACTTTCAACAGAATTTTGCTGAATTTTTACCCAGAGACCTACTAAGACAGAAAATACTGACACCAAGTGGAAACAACTAGAACTTCCAAGCATGGGGCAACAGTCCTTGGAAATGAAGCTCGCGCTAAACAGCTGGGGGAGCTCCCAGCAAATTGGTTTGTTAAATGTTTACAACTGTTAGATCTTCTTGGTGTATAGACCCTTTGACAATGATGTAGTGTCCTTCTTTGTCTCTGACTACAGTCTTTAGATTAAAATCCAATTTGTCTGATATGAGAATCACTACCCCAGCTTTCTTTTGAGGTCCATTGGCATGAAAGATGGTCCTCCATCCCCTCACTTTCAATCTGGAAGTGTCTTTAGATTCAAAATGTGTCTCTTGTAAATAGCATATGGACGAGTCCTGTCGTTTTATCCAGTCTGCAAGCCTGTGTCTTTTTATTGGAGCATTTAGGCCATTCACATTGAGAGTGATTATTGATAGATACATTTGTATTGACATCATGTTGCCTGTGAAGTTCATGTTTCTATAGACTACCTCTGTAAGTTTCTGTTCTGTGTCACTCTTGGGTTCGTTTCTCTTTTATAGAACCCCTCTTAGTATTTCTTGTAGTGCTGGCTTGGTGGTTGCATACTCTTTTAGAACTTGGTGGTCCTGGAAGCTCTTTATCTCCCCTTCCATTCTGAAAGTCAACCTTGCTGGGTACATTATCCTTGGTTGCATATTTTTTTCATGTAATTTCCTGAATATGTCTTGCCAGCCCTTTCTGGCTTGCCAGGTTTCTGTGGATAGGTCTGACGTTATTCTGATGGTCCTCCCTCTATATGTAAGGGATCGCTTCCCCCTACCTGCTCTTAAGACATATTCTTTGGTTTTATGATTCATGAATTTCACAATTATGTGCCTGGAGGTTTTTCTGACCTCATTGATCTTGGGGGGTTCCTCTCTGCCTCTAGGACACGAACATTTGTTTCATTCCCCAGATTCGGGAAATTTTCATCCATTATTTGTTCAACTATATCTTCTAGGCTTCTCTCTCTCTCAACTCCTTCAGGAATTCCAATAATTCTGATGATACAGTAGAATGCATCAACAAAACTAGAAGCTGGTTCTTTGAAAGAATTAATAAGATCGATAAACCACTGTCCAAACTAATTCAAAAGAAAAGGGAGAAGACCCAAATTAATAAAATTATGAATGAAAGGGGAGAGATCATGACCAACACTAAGGAAATAGAAAGAATCATCATAAATTACTACCAACAATTATATGCCAATAAGTTTAACAACCTAGAAGATATGGATACATTCCTGGAAACCTATAAACTTCCAAGACTGAAACAGGAAGAAATTGACAATCTGAGTAGACCTATATCTAGTAACGAGATTGAAGCAGTGATCAAAAACCTCCCAAAAAACAAGAACCCAGGACCAGATGGATTCCCTGGGGAATTCTACCAAACATTCAAAGAAGAAATAACACCTATTCTCCTGAAGCTGTTTCAAAAAATAGAAACAGAAGGAAAACTTCCAGACTCTTTCTATGAAGCCAGCATTACTCTAAGCCCCAAACCTGACAAAGACCCCATCAAAAAGGAGAACTTCAGACCAATATCTCTGATGAATATGGATGCCAAGATTCTTAACAAGATCCTTGATAACAGGATCCAACAATACATTAAAAAGATTATCCACCATGACCAGGTGGGATTTATCCCAGGGGTGCAAGGGTGGTTCAACACTCGAAAATCAATCAACGTGATAGAACAAATCAATAAGAGAAGAGAGAAAAACCACATAGTACTCTCAATTGTTGCAAAAAGGCTTTTGACAAATACAACATCCATTCCTGATTAAAACTTCTCAGAGTATAGGGACAGAGGGAACATTCCTCAACCTCATAAAATCTATCTATGAAAAACCCACAGCGAATATCATTCTCAATGGGGAAAAACTGACAGCCTTTCCTCTGAGATCAGGAACAAGGATGCCCGCTCTCACCACTACTGTTCAACATAGTGTTAGAAGTCCTAGCAACAGCAATCAGACAACAGAAAGAAATAAAAGGTATCCAGCTTGGCAAAGAGGAAGTCAAACTCTCACTCTTTGCAGATGACATGATACTCTATGTGGAAAACCCAAAAGACTCTACCCCCAAACTACTAGAACTCATACAACAATTCGGTAATGTGGCAGGATGCAAAATCAATACACAAAAATCAGTTGTGTTCTTATACACTAACAATGAAAATATAGAAAGGGAAATCAGAGAATCAATTCTGTTTACTATAGCACCAAAACCATAAGATACTTAGGAATAAACCTAACCAAAGAAGTTAAAGATCTGTACTCGAGGAACTAGAGAACACTCATGAAAGAAATTGAAGAAGACACAAAAAGATGGAGAGCATCCCATGCTCATGGATTGGAAGAATAAAGATTGTTAAAATGTCTATACTGCCCAGAGCAATCTATACTTTCAATGCCATCATGATCAAAATTCCACCAACATTTTTCAAAGCATTAGAACAAACAATCCTAAAATTTATATGAAACCAAAAAAGACCCTGAATCACTAAGGAATTGTTAAAGAAGAAAAATAAAGCTGGGGGCATCACCTTACCCGAATTCAGGCTTTATTACAAAGCTGTGATCACAGGGGCGCCTGGGGAGCTCAGTTGGTTAAGCGACTGCCTTTGGCTCAGGTCATGATCCCGGAGACCCGGGATCGAGTCCCACATTGGGCTCCCTACTCAGCGGGAAGCCTGCTTCTCCCTCTCTCACTCCCCCTGCTTGTGTTCCCTCTCTGGCTGTGTTTCTCTCTGTCAAATAAATAAATTAAAAAAAATCTTTAAAACAAACAAACAAACAAACAAAGCTGTGATCACCAAGACAGCATGGTAGTGGTACAAAAACAGACAAATAGATCAATGGAACAGAGTAGAGAGTCCAGATATGGACCCACAAATTTATGGTCAAATCATCTTCAACAAAGCAGGAAAAAATATCCAGTGGAAAAAAGATAGTCTCTTCAATAAATGGTGCTGGGAAAATTGGACAGCTACATATAGAAGAATGAAGCTAGACCATTCTCTTACACCACACACAAAGACAAACTCGAAATGGATGAAACACCTCAACGTGAGGCAGGAATCCATCAAAATTCTAGAAGAGAACATAGGCAGTAACCTCTTTGACATTGGCCACAGCAACTTCTTTCAAGACACGTCTCCAAAAGCAAAGGAGACAAAAGCGAAAATGAACTTTTGGGACTTCATCAAAATAAAAAGCTTCTGTACAGCAAAGGAAACAGTCAACAAAACAAAGAGGCAACCCACAGAATGGGACAGAATATTTGCAAATGACACTACAGACAAAGGGCTGATATCCAAGATCTATAAAGAACTACTCAAATTCAACATCCAAAAAGAAGATGAACACATCAAAAAATGGGCAAGAGGCAATGAAGAGGCACTTCTCCATAGAAGATATACAAATGGCTAACAGACACATGAAAAAATGTTCATCATCACTAGATATCAGGGAAATTCAAATCACCACACTGAGATACCACCTTACACCAGTCAGAATGGCCAAAATTAACAAGACAGGAAACAACAAATGTTGGAGAGGCTGTGGAGAAAGGGGAACCCTCTTACACTGTTGGTGGGAATGCAAGTTGGTGCAGCCACTTTGGAAAACAGTGTGGAGATTCCTTAAAAAATTAAAAATAGAGCTACCCTATGACCCTGCAATCGAACTACTAGGTATTTATCCCAAAGATACAGATGTAGTGAAAAGAAGGGCCACATGTACCCCGACGTTCATTGCAGCAATGGCCACAATTGCCAAACTGTGGAAAGAGCCAAGGTGCCCTTCAGCAGATGAATGGATAAAGAAAATGTGGTACATATATACAATGGAATACTACACCTCCATCAGAAAGGATGAATATCCAACTTTTGTAGCAACATGGACTGGATTGGAAGAGATTATGCAGAGTGAAATAAGGCAAGTAGAGAAAGTCAAGTATCACATGGTTTCACTTACTTGTGGTGCTTAAGGGGTAATATAGAGGACAGTAGGAGAAGGAAAGGAAATGAGAAGTAGGGTAATTCGGGGACAGAAATGAAGCATGAGAGAATTTGAACTCAGAAACAAACTGAGGGTCTTGGAGGGAAGGGGGAGAGAGGATGGGAGAGCCTGGTGGTGGGTACTGTGGGAACGTATGGCATGGAGCACTGGGTGTGGGGCATGGGCAATGGATCTTGTAACACTGAAAAAAATAAAATTAAATTTAAAAAAATTGGTTTGTTAACAGCACCACTGATGGGCTTCATTTTGCAGCATTTCATGTATGTATGTGTCCTGCCTTCAAGAAGCTGGCCTACCTTCCCTAAAGCCAGGTGCTGCTCACTGCTGGCCTCTTCTTCTAGGATCTTGTTCACATGGTCTTGCCGTACCTGGCTCTACAGTGTGTGGATGTGTATATACGCAGGGGCATACACAAATGGATTTGTAAACTCATGTGTCAGGGTACAACATTGCTACCTTGGGCCTACGGAGAAAAATGTGAGCTTTGTATTTTGTAAATAGAAGAGCTGATTATCTTTCTTGCTGCTGGAATGTGGGAAAAGAACCAACCTTTAGTCTCATCTGGCTATTTTAGTCCAGTCTAAACTGTCCCATTAGGTAACTCTCTTTCCACTTGGATAACTCCAGAAAATGTACTATTCCCAAGATGGCGGCTGGGCTAGAGGAGAAACATGTGGCCACTGTGTGATGTGGTGATGACAAAGTGAAACTATGACTCAAACGATGAGAATGCCTTCTCCAAAGCCCTGCTCGATGCTGCCTGGTAAGTGCTGGATGGAGCCAGTTTGAGTTGTAAGGAATGTTGAGGAAAACATTAAAAGTAATGATTTCACAATAGATGTTGGAGAGAATGCAGAGAAAGGGGAATTCTCCTACACTGTTGGTGGTAATGCAAGCTGGTACAGCCACTCTGGAAAACAGTATGGAGTTTCCTCAAAAAATTGACAATAGAGTTACCCTGTGACCCATCAATCGCACTCCTGGGCACTTACTCCAAAGATAAAAATGCAGTGATGCGAAGGGGCACTTACACTCCAGTGTTTAAAGCAGCAATGTCTACAATAGCCAAACTATGGAAAGAGCCCTGATGTCTACCAACAGATGAATGGATAAAAAAGATGTAGTGTAAATATACAATGGGATACTACTCAGCCATCAAAAACTGAAATCTTGCCATTTGCAACCACGTGGATAGAACTAGAAGGTATTATGCTAAGGGCAATAAGTTTTTTTTAAAGATTTTATTTATTTATTTGATAGAGAAAAACACAGCTAGAGAGGGAACACAAGCAGGGGAGTGAGAGGGGGAGAAGTAGGCCTCCTCGGAGCAGGGAGCCTGATGCAGGGCTCAATTCCGGGACTCCAGGATCATGACCTGAGCTGAAGTCAGACTAAGCCTAAGGACTGTGCCACCCAGGTGCTCCACTAAGGGGGATAAGTTATTCAGAGAAAGACAATTATCATAAGATTTCACTGCTTGTGGAATTTAAGTAACACGGCAAAGGATGATAGTGGTAAAGAGGAAAAAATGAAACAAGATGAAACCAGAGAGGGAGACAAACCATAAAAGACTCTTAATCTCAGGAAACAAACTGAGGGTTACTGGGAGGGGCGTGGGAGGAATGGGGATTGGGGAGGATGGAAATTGAGGGATGGACATTGGGGAGGGTATGTGTTGTGGTGAGCACTGTGTATTGTGTAAGACTGATGAATCACAGTCCTGTATCCCTGAAATAAATAATACATTATATGTCACTTAAAAAAAAAAGAAAAGTAGTGATTTCATTTAACAAGTCTAAATATCAAAAGAGAGTAAGAAGCGAGTCTGTGTCTCCGTATCTTTTTAGTTTTCTATGAAGGCAGAGGGTAGAGTTAGCAATTGCAGACATCTACAGTGAAGTCCTAAACCAGCAGTTGTCTCAGCCTTGGTGGCACAGAAGGGTAACAGGTGCTTGGAAAAGCCACAGGTGCTCAGCCTACCACCACTCTCTGAGACTCAGTCTCCATTTGCCTGGCATGGAGGCTAGTCCCTGATATTTTAAAAACTCAAGAGAGTTTGGGGCACCTGGGTAGCACAATGGGTTCAGAGTCAGACTCTTGGTTTTGGCTCAGGTCATGAGATTGATCTCCATGTTGGGCTCTGTGCTCAGTGCAGACTCTGCTTAAGATTCTCTCTCCCTCTGTCCTTCCCTCTATTCTCTCTCTCTAAATAAGTAAATCTTTACCAAAAAAACCCAAAAAACAAAAAACAAAAAAACCACCAAAAAAACCCCAAAAAGCCTCAGGTAGTTCTACTGTAGCCAGGGATGTGAACCAAAGTTCTCAGTAGAGAACAAATATTTATCTAATAGTGTTTGCATGTAACAAGTAAACTGGTTTTTTGGTTTTACTTTTATTTTTTACCCATTGTTGTGGACTGAATGTTTGTGTCTCCCCAAAATTCACATGCTAAAGCCCTAGCCCCTGACCTGGTGGTATTTGGAGGTGAGGCCTTTGTGGGTGGAGCCCTTATGAAGGGGATTAGTGTCCTTCTAAGAAGAGATATTAGAGAAGAGATCTCTCTGCCTGTGAAGATACAGTGCAAGGCGACCATCTGCAAAGCAGGAAGCAGGTTTTTCACCAGGAACTGTATTGGCCAGCACTTTGATCTCGGACTTTCTAGCCTTCAGAACTGTGAGAAATTAATCTCTGGGTTTTTTTAAAAAAAGATTTTATTTATTTGTTTGACAGAGAGAGAGAGATCACAAGTAGGCAGAGAGGCAGGCAGAGAGAGGAGGAATCAGGCTCCCTGCTGAGCAGAGAGCCGGACGCAGGCCTTGATCCCAGGACCCTGAGATCATGACCTGAGCCGAAGGTAGACGCTTTAATCCACTGAGCCACCCAGGCGCCCTAATCTCTGTTTTTTAAGCTACCCAGTCTATGGTATTTTTATTTTTAATTTTTTTTTAATTTTTTAAGATTTTATATTTGACAGAGAGAAACACAGCAAGAGAGGGAACACAAGCAGTGAGAGAGGGAGAAGCAGGCTTCCCGCTGAGCAGGGAGCCCGATGTGGGACTTGATCCCAGGTCTCTAGGATGATGACCTGAGCCGAAGGCAGTCGCTTAACCAACTGAGCTACCCAGGCGCCCCTATGGTATTTTTATTATAAGCAGACCAAATTGACGAAGACACCCACCATACCCCGGTATCCTGAGATATCTAGAATTTAGTGAGTTTTCCTCTCAGAGCTGCTGGGCTTTCCTTGGATTTTTTCTGGAACTGTCCCTGTTCCCTTTCTGTGTCCTGTTCCCAAGCTGTCTGAAGCAAACTGCCGCTGTGGTTCTGTAGGCTGGACCTTCTTTGGCCTTTTTTAATGGAGCTCAGACAAAGGTTTATTTCCTCTGAAACTAGGTATCCTTCCACCTCAGAGAACTTTTGAAAGGAACCAGGCTCTTTTGCACCACAACAGCAGGAAGTTTAAATAAGTTAAAACACTTTTGGTCAAATATAATCACATCATTTAGCACAGAACTCCAAGCTGAACTAAACTCTCCATAATTTTAAAACGTTAAACTTTAAAACTTTAAAATTTTAAAATTGAATATAAAATTTTGTTATTTTTAGAAAGTAAACAATTGCTCACACACCTTCCTGAAAAGAGATTAACACAAAAATGAGTGCCTGCTCCCCTCCCCCTAAATTATTCTCTTTGGGAAACACACATTTAGTATAAATTTCTCAAAGTTTGTTGCATCCAGAACCGAGTTTCATACCCTATTCACCAATGTGAGATTGTTTCTACTGAGCCTGAGCGGTTGAACCCCTTTTTCCTCCCAGGTGGTGATAAAAGACTTTCACTTCCTGGCAGGGAATAAATTGGTTTTGGCTGCATCCCCAGCAAAACCAGCTTTAGAGAAATGGTTTGGCACAAATGCTGGTGGGCCTGAGCTGTTCTCTTCTGTGCACCAGTTCTCACTGTCCTCTCCGGGTGGAAGCAGAAAGCTTCTTAGGCTTTAGGGACTGTCATTAGGGCCTGTCACCTTCATACAAGGACGAGTTCTACACCCCCTTGGGTATACAAAGAGGTCAAGGGTGGTCTCCTGATCGCTGAGACGGTTATGACCTCGGTAGGAAGATAAGCACGGCTTATCTTAAAGAAAGGTAGTTAGAAGACAATCAAAATAGATTAAGTGTCAAAGGTATGTTCCTCTGATGAGCTTGTGAGAAGCTGATCCTGAAATAGGGATTGTGTGCAGGAAGCCTGTCGGGGCGGGCGTGGGGGGTGGGGATGCCAGTGGGAGCAATGGCTGTTGGGGTGAAGGAAGTGACCCAAGTAGAGGGAACAGTTGTTCCACAGTGTAGACAGAAGCCAGGCCTCAGCTGATCCCACAGGATGGTCTGGAGCTGGGGAGAGGGGGGACAACTTCAGAGTTGTCATCCCTTGAAACAAGATGGTCTGGACTTCATAACCGGCCCTCCACCCCATCACCAGTAACTGGATGTGGCTGTCCCCCCCAACCCCCCAGAGGGTTCCACTCTCAGGCCAGGTGGCCCCCTTTGGCAGGGAGCCACAAGCTCAAGCACTCCCTGCAGGGGAGGAAACTTGTGCCTCGGTCCTGAAACGGGGCGGCAGGCAGCACACGAAGCAGCCACGGCAGGGACATCTGTGACTGTGGTAATGTTTACAGCAGGAGGGAGCAACAGTCCATTCCTAAGGGAGGAGGAGCATCCGGGAATTTGAAGCGTATAGCTAACATCAGCCTCTGCTTCTCCTGTGACCTGAGACCACCTCAAACCCCTAGACTTACAAATACTGCTACAGCATAGAATTGGCCCCATAAAATCTGGTAAATAGTAACTGGACTCTTCAACAGACTCTCTTCAAACCATAAAGCCCAAACACATTTTCAATTTGGTCTAATTCTACCCATTTACAGTTTCGGTTGTGATCTTATTGTCCTCTAATTCACTGTCTAAATGAGGGCCAAATTCTTTCTTTTCAAAGTTGTTCTTTCCTGATTTGCCTCCTTCTGTCCCATTTACCCTCAGTCTCTAGCCTTTGCCCAAATGTTACCTCCTCAGTGAGGCCTTCTGATCGTCCTAGTTAAAACTGCCACCCTGACTGGCCCCCTATCCCTTCAAGTCTTTCCATAGCACTTACCATCACCTGGCCTAGTCTAGTTCATTATTAATTGTATGTTTTGTCTGTTTCTCTTTAATAGAATGTAAATTCCATGAAATCAGGGATAATCTGGTTTTCTTACTGAGTAGAAGAGTTCCTAGAACAGAGTAGCTAAGCAGTAAATATTGGTGAATGAATGAATGACTGAATGAATGAGTGGCCCCGGTTTTGGCTTTCATCAGCTCTCTGCTGGCTGATTGCAATGGTCTCCCAGCTGGTCAGAGCTCTGGATCTGAGGAGTCCTCTCTGTGAAGCTCTACACCTCACTGCTGGACTCGCTGCTGCCACTGTCCTGCTCAGAAGCTCTCCCAGCTTCCGGGTGCCGATTCCACATTCAGGGCTCTTTGAGACCTGGCGCCTCCCTCCTCACCCTGGAACGAGGGGGGGGGGCTCCCTCCTCTGTGAGCAGTATCCCGGCCCCTCCCCTTTCTTCCTTGAATTCTGCCAGCGGGAGACTCTGAGAGGGGCAGCTTCAATGTCCTCCAGATGCTTTGAAGAGTGAGCACGATGACCTTCGTAAAGCATGACACCTTTCCAGAGGACCACGATGTCTACTCCCTCATCATAATGTGATGATATCATAAAACTTCTCAATGACATTATAGGAGTCCTGAAGGTAGGAGCTTAAGAACCAAGCCCCATTCTCACGTTTACTAGAAATGAAGCTCATCTAACAACTCAGGTCATGTGGCATCATGAAGTCAGCCAGGGCCCGCTGACGAAAGCCAACTCTGCCAGCCGGCTATCTAACATTCATCCTGGACATCTCTCTGTACCCTCCCCACCCCCTGCCGGCCCTGTGCTTATTGCTGGTGTGCCATGCAGAGGGACAGAGATGTCACTGCTTGTCTCAGAAACACCATCAAGTGACAAGGAGACCGTTAAAAGGATCTGGGGAAGAGATGAAGGAGTAGTCTGGGGAGTGTGGGCTAATAGCTCTGCTTTAGGCATTTTGAGTGAGGCCTGTAAGAGGAACCTAAATGGGCCTGGCACTCAAGACAGAGGAATGGGCTGGAGATAAAGGCTTGGAAATCAGCTGGGGACTAACAGTACCAGAGGACTTCTCTCCACATGTCCAGGGGCCATTACTGACCCAGGTCACCCCATCTGGTGGCTGACGGGACAGTCACCAGCTCCTGTGGCTCACCCTTCAGGCTCTGTTCAGATTTCCTTTGGCTTCCCCAGTTCAGTCTTCAATTACCTCACACCTAGATTATCACCATGTCTCCTAATTTCTTCCCTTCCATTCATCCCCTTCATTATTGCCTGATTAATTTTCCTAAGGCACCATTTTATCACGTTCTGCCTTTGCTCAAGCAGCTCCCAATTCTTTGCAAATAAACCCCCAACTCATTTTTAAACTCTCCACGGAGGCAAATACCCATGCTTTCTCCCCTCCACGCAGGTTACCCATGCTTTCATCCACCACCTTGTGCGCAGCTGGAGTTTAATAAATATTTTTGAATAATTACTAGGACAAACAAGCTGCTGTTTCTACCCATTTCCTTATTCTTTCCATCCTTTCTCATCTTGTGGACAAAGGTGAAACCCCAAGTCGTAACTGAAATACAGAGTTTTCTTGTATGAACTAGCATGAAGAATCCATAGCTAGAGATGGCTTTTTTCAGGGGGCAAGAAGCACATTTTCTAAGATTTTTGTCCATCAAGAAACTCTGTAAGTTTTCCCGAAGAGGCTCTTCAAAGCTCCAGAAAACATTTGCTGCCAAGAACCAAGCGCAGCTGTTGAGACAGCAGAGGAAACTGGTGCTTGGTAAAAAACCAAACTAAAACAAAACCCTGCCGCACGTTTGGGGATGGCAGAGTTCCCAGACCTACAGCTGAAGTGAGTAGGTGATACAAGATATTTGATCTATAAAAGAAAATAAAACTACCGGAAGCAGAAGTTTTCTCTTGCAAACTGACTTCTTCTAAATCACAAAAACAGAGCAACGGGACTGCTAGGGATAAAAATAATGTTGAGGAGAAGAGGCCCACTTCTCCACCAAACCAGGGTAAGCCTGCCACCCTCTCCCTTCTATCCCGCCCCATACGTGTGAACTCATAAAGGTCTCTAAGAAGGATCATAAGGAGATCAAGTATTATCCAAAATGGAGGAACAGGTCAACATTAAGCTAGGAAGGGCATCCTAGGAGTGTGATGACAGCAGTCAGTGACCAGGTGTGTTCCTTCTGCATCCTGGCCCTGACTACCCAAGCTGAGCACCAGCTGTGGCCACCGGCACCTGGGAGAGGCAGGGTGAAGGCGAGAGTAGGATAGGAAGCCCCCCAGTGGGTCAGGTGGGCATGTTTATGTTCTCTTATTCCTCAGTTATGGTGCTGGAGCTGGCACTATAATTGCCATTTTTCAAATCAGAGGCTGAGAATCCCATGGGTTAAGTGACTTGCCCCGAGATCACATACCTGGTGAGTGGCAGGGGGTTACCAGGCCTCCCTCCAAGTTTAGTTCATATATAGTCATCAACACCTGTTGTGTTCAACAAAATGCTACAAGTGTTCTAGAGAACAAACAAACAAAAATACAAACAAGTTGAGAATATATGGGGCTAAACAAAATATAAAAGGTTTCTTGACTGCAAAGTTTTCTCAAAAATTTTCACGTTCTAACACAAATTGTATAAAGTTTGTCTGGCTTTTCCTTTCCTAAACTTAATTCACTACAGAACTTTTTGTTTTGCCCAGAACACTTCATGAGACTAGTGCTCCTTGGAACCCATGTTGGGAATTAGGGCAGGCACTCCTTTAGTCTCTTTGAGATCTGAGTCGTTCTTAAGTGGACCTGACACCATTTTCGAAGAGTCTAGGGACATCAAAAGGCCAGTGGAAAGTACTCTGAGAAAATACCTTTCAAGGGTATGGCGACCCAGGGGGAGGACAGGGAAGGACAGAGCAGAGAAAGGGAACAAGAAGGCTGGGCTGTTATAGAAACAAGGACTATTTGCATGCCAGTACTCTTTGAAGTATTTCTTTAGTCTCCCTAACCACTGTAAGACAGAAATCATTATAATCTCCACTGCACAGATGAGGAAATCTAGCCATGGAGAGGTTTGGTAACTTGTCAAGGTCACACAGCTCATAAATGTCTGGGTATTGAATTCAGGTAGTCTGGCTCCTTTTCAACTGTATTATACTTGCTCATATTGAAGAGACATTTAATTGGGAATGGGTAGGGTGGAGAAGGGTGGTCATGGCAGAAGATTCATATCATAGTTACCCAAACAGCATAGAAGCTTAATAATAATAATATCAACTTACATTTGGTTTCTAGCTTCTTCTACTTTAACTGGTGTCTACTATACAAGGTACTGTGTTAGGCGCTGGGGATTCTGATATGAACACAACCTGCATGAGTCCTGCCCCAACAGGAGGTACATGAAGGGGATTTGAGCATTGTAATACAGCGTGACACATGCTCTCATGGGAAGGAGGCACAGAAGACCATGTGAGCAGGGAGGTCACCTGATCCAAATTTGGGATAAACTTTGACATTTGATAAAGGCCTTTCCCCTCTATATACTGCTTGAAAGGAGGAACAGTTGGTATGGAGGTATTTCAGAGAGATCAGATCTTCTCTATTTTTAAGATTTTACTTATTTACTTGACAGATAGAGACACAGCGAGAGAGGGAACACAAGCAAGAGGAGTGGGAGAGAAAGAAGCAGGCTTCCAGCTGAGCCAGGAGCCTGATGCAGGGCTCGATCCCAAGACCCTGGGATCATGACCTGAGCATGGCAGACACTTAATGCCTGAGCCACCCAGGCACCCCTGAGATCAGATCTTGTCCCCAGGACCACACCAACAGCTTGGAATCCTAGGAAGCTCCTAGAATGGCCTACTGGACAGTGTGATCCTTCTCTTGAGCTCCTCCTCTAGGAAGTACAGGGCTTTGATCCTCCCTAATCTCTTCCATGGCTTTAGTGCAGACGCAGTAACATCCCGTTGACTGGGCGTCTCCAAAACCATCGATGGGCACTTAGCTTGATCCTGAACATAGCAGAAATAGGAATGCTCCCCACAAACACAAATTCCCAGTGCTCTCCTGCATTTCCAAGTCCTGTTGCATTTAGGTGAGACCATGTTATTAATTCTGACCAATGGGCTATGACCAGCAGTCATGTGTATCATTTTGAGAAAATGCAGTTAATTGCTGATACAAGACCCTTCCAGTGCCCTCTTCTCTGCCATGATGAACAAGACAACCTCATTGTCGAGACAGTACAGGTACAAAACTGTGAGGCTCCCATCAGCCTGAGTGAAGAAGACCCTCTACCAAAAAGTAGCATGAGAAAAAATAAACTTTTGTTGGGCTAAGTCATCAAGATTTGGGGCTGATTAACCCATATACCGAACCAAGGGTGTGTTCAACATCTGGTGCAAATAGCTCCAGAAAATGATGGTTCATTAGGAGGAAATTAATCAATTCCTGCCATTAGCAGCAGTGTCAATGAGAATAATAAGAACAATTGACCTTTGTACAGCAGTTTATGATTTTCCAGGCACTTTGATGAGTATGATTCAGTTTAATTCCTGAAATAGCAATGACACTTTGGTGTATTCAGACCCATTTCAAGGTGAGGCTAAGCTTAGGGTTTCCCACCTCCATTCCCCAAGCCACGATAATGGCTTTAACTCTCATAACTGTCGTTCTGGCATAGGTCACATAATACCATAGGAATGGGCCCTCAAAGGCAGGAAAAAGGACCTAGAAACCACAGACTCCCTCCCCAGAGTCAGCTTCAGTAAGTACAGAAGCCAGGCGTTATTACACAGCCCCTCCCATTCCTCAGTGGAGTCTTGCCTGGCTGTGAGATAGGACTTTCATGCAAAATATAAAGATGTTTGTCGCAAAGCCCTGTGCTGTAATTATCAAAAAAACATGTTCACCTGCTATTTAGTGTACTCGAAGCAACCTCACTATCTTTGAATCATAGCTTCCACTGGAGACACAAAGTGTTAAGGTAATTTTTGTGAAAACTTTGTTTTTGTGTGGCAGATATGATTCTTTATTATAGAAAATTTGCAAAATATAGAAAAGTCCAAAGATGAAAATAGAAATCATGCATAAACCAACAACCAGTGATATCTACCATTATCTCAGGCTTACCATATATTTTTCTAGTCTTCTCTGTCAAAATTGATGCCACATAGTAACTATGATTTTGTACACACATTTTACAATGATGAGATTGCACACATCTCCCCATGTTTTAAAGTTCTCATGACGCGATTTTAGTGCTGCATGGTGTCCTATCATATTTATCACCCCCCACTGTGATTGGACATTTATGTTGTTTTAAGTCTTTTCCACAAAAGTTTGCTTTGAACATCTTAAGGCATTAATATTTATTTGTCTCTTTCTTAACAAAATAAAAATGCTGGTTCAGGGGACTTGGATGTCTTCAAGATTTTCCTCGCCAGAGTTCCTTTTAGAAAGAGTATGCTCCAGGGCGCCTGGGTGGCTCAGTGGGTTCAGCCTCTGCCTTCAGCTCAGGTCATGATCTCAGGGTCCTGGGATCGAAGCCCGCATCTGGCTCTTTGTTCAGCAGGAAGCCTGCTTCCTCCTTTCTCTAGCCTGCCTCTCTACCTACTTGTGATCTCTCTCTCTCTCTGTCAAATAAATAAATAAATAAATGATCTTTAAAAAAAAAAAGTATGCTCCAGAAGTTTAGGTGGCTCCCCATTTCCTACACTTCACTTTAATTGGACAGTGTGTCGGTCGGTGTCCAGTTAGGAAAAAGGAAAACACGCTAGGTATTTCAACAGAAAGAATTTAATATAAGGGCCTGGTTTGACAGGCAGGTTTGAAAACTGAAAAGCAAAAGAACACTGAGATAAGTCAGAGAGAGTGACTGCCGGGAGCGTGGCCTGCTCCTAGGAATGTGGGGGCAAAGAGGCCAAGTTGAGATGGCTGGAAGCTCACACGTGGAGCAGAGAGTCTCTGGGGAGCTAAGCATACAGATTTCTGTGGAGGGGGCACTGCACTATACTTCACAGGAAAACTCAGACCCCTGCAAAAGACATGTACATGTGCCTGGCTGGTGTTGGTATCTCTGAAGGAAATGATGAAGCTTTGTCTGGTTGTGCCAAAAACAACAACAACAAAAAAAAACCCAAAAAAAACAAAACAAACAAACAAACAAAAAAGGTCTGAGTGGCTCAGTTATGCAATGGACTTGATTTTGGCTCAGGGCATGATCTCATAAGTCGTGGGATCAAGCCCCATGTCAGGCTCCTTGCTCAGCAGGGAGTCTGTTTCTCTCTCTGCCCTTCCCCTGCTCATGTGCTCTATCTCTCTCTCTCTCAAAATAAATAAATTAAATCGTTTTTAAAAATGTTAAGGAGTAGAACCAGCAACTGCAGCCAGAGTGAAAAACAAGTACTGAGAAGACCTTGAGTGTATCAGCAAGCAAATCAAAAGGATCAAGACCTTGCCTCCTGTCCAGTTTTGCAGTGTCCCTCTAGTGCCCCCCACCAGTAGAGCCTAGCATGGAGCTGCTGACCAGCAGGCATGGCATTGGGGCAGTCCCAGCCCCAACCTCATAGAACCCATCACAGAAAGGTAGATTCGGCGCTGAGAGACAATGGCCTGATAACCAGACAACCATCACCACATTTTAAATTTTTGTGGTGATTTCTCAATAACAGTGATTCAAAGCAGACTAAGACATTGGTTAACACTATCTTTTGATGATTTTGTAGTTTCATAAAAAATAAAGATCTGATTTCAGATCCAACTGGCTCTTCTCTACAAACAAAACAAATTACTACCAACTGACAGTTATTTGAAGTGCTTCCTCTGTGCCAAGCACTCTGCTCAGCAGGCTGTGTGAGTTGTCTCAGTTAGCCCTCATTTTACAAGGGGGAAACCTTGGGGAAGGAAGCACGGTGGCCAAGGTCACAGCTCAAAAAAATGGACACAGGATTTGCACCAGCAGCCTGCCATCAGAGCCGGGGCTCTCAGCCGTGCTTCTGTGCCAGTTCCCCATCTCCTCTGCCATTTAGGTGACACACCCGTTCTTCCTCTCGCCATGCCATGGGGATGAACATAACAATCCCAGGATCTTGCAAGAGTCTTTTGCTTCTCCATCTTGTGGGGCCACTTGGTAATTAAGACTGTGTTCCCACACAGAACGCTCAGTAACCAGGTGCCTAACGGTGAGGTCCAAAGTGGGCTCTAGGCTCCAGATTTTTGTCTTTAGCAAGCAATCACAGAATACTGGAATGGCATTAATGAGGATTCAATCAGCTAAGGCTTGTAGGTGCTTGCCTTGACCACATAGTAGATGCTCAAGAAATGAGATCTATAAAGTATACTGATGAAAGATACTAGTTTTATTTTGCACGTAAGTTGTGAAAATGTCTTTTTATGGCAGTAACTTTTATCTAAAGATCATCCCGTTCCATCCCAAAAGATCAATTTTAGAGTTACATAATAGACTATTCTCCAGGCAACCTCAGTCCACAGAGAAAACTGAGATATGTAACATTTGGAGTCTGAAGACCTGAGTTTAAGACCTGGTTCTGCCTCTTACTCTGTGATCTTGAGTAAACTGACTGAACCTTGGTTTCCTCACTTACAAAATGCACCAACATAACTAAAGTGTCCATCATGAACTACGTGGAGCAATTAGAGGTAACAGATTAGAACATAGAATAATGTGGAGGTATCTAATCCACTTTTTTGAGTGACAAAGTGATCATCAGAATGAGAAATTTAACAATGCCATTTATGTAAAATCAAAACAACTACACACAATGTATAACACCCACGGAAACTACAGAAATCCAATGTATTATAATGATTGCCTCTGAGAGGAAGAGAATGGAAGTTGGAAGAGAATGCAAGCAAGAATGCAAAAAGGAATAAAAAATAAAGACAAGAGGGGCCTGAATGGATGAATGAATGAATGAATAATAAATGGATAGGTAGATGCTAACATAGGAGTAATGATGCTTCCCTACCTTCCTCAAGAGGTTATTCTGAGGGTCTGGTAAGATTATGCACAGGAAAGGAAAGTTAATTTACTGTTTTCATTATGATTTCCACATTGAACAAATAAGCTGAACAGAGATAAACATTCTCCACTACTCGTCAGCAGAAAGCCGTCAGCAGGGCAGAATCCAGGAAACCTTGCCCTGGATGAGAATCTTCTAGTAAGATGACATCAGAACTCTTCATGAAGGAGGGCAGGCTCTCCCTCACTTCTGGAGACACTGCTTGATGGCACAGATAGAAGCATCAGATGCCTCTTCCCACAGATCCTTTGCAAATGGTCCACTCAGCCCCTCGGAAGAAGAGACCCAGGCAAATGGGGGCCTCAATGGTCTCTCCTCCTCATGACATCAAATTTAAGGATTTGGTCCTCTATATTTTGGAGAAGAAAATGGGAACCACCCGCAGAGCCTTCCTCATGGAGCTGGCAAGAAGGAAAGGATTCAGGGTTGAAGAAGAGCTCAGGTAGGACATCACTGATTTCACTTTGTGAATAAGCAGGGCTTTTGTAAACAGTTTCTTTGGAATCCAAGGAGCCTATGTTTCTTCCACATATATTAGAGGTGATACTCCCACTGGGAAAATGGGTTTGAAATCAAAGAACACACCCCAGCCAACTAATTAAGGGAAATGAGATGAGTGGGGACTGATATAATTATACTAAAACTAGTTGGCACCAAAAGATAGGGTTTGGGGGTTTTTGTTTATTTGTTTGTTTTGCCTTTCAACATTATGAGATGAGTTTTCCAGGGACATTTAGAAACCTAATTGGAAAATTTAATGCCGAAACTACCTAATTTTGTTCCTGACTAAACTGGACAAAACCCCACTGAGTTCAATCAAAACCTTTCAGCGACTCTGAGGCAGAAAGAACGGTTGGATTCTTGGCAATTAAACTAAATCCCGGCTGTGCTGAGGTGACCAGTGTCTGTGATGGGCTAGGATGAGAGACTGTGGCTGGCTCTCCACAGGCACCCAAATGTGTCCTTGATCATGTTTTCTGATGAGCTGTCCCAGTGGGGTTTGCAGAGCGAGGAGTGCTGGTGAAAGAGTCAGGGACAGCTCTGTCCAGGGTGGGCAGACATGGTGCTGAGAGTGATGAGGTCAGAGCACAATGAGACACCTGAAGTCACCTCTTGGGCCATCTAGACTTGTTCACTCACAACCCCACTGATCCCAGCAATTAGCCTTCCTGTTTTTCTGTTAAATTAGCTCTTCACAGAATAGCCAGAGGCTTGCAACGGATAAAGGATGATCAATGCAATTGGCTGGCTTTGATTGTTCAAGGAAGAGAATGACCAAAACTTTCTCAGGAAAAATTGTGAGAGTTCTATGTAAAAATAAATTTTTAAAATTTTAAAAATAGTCTTTGATATTTAAAAAAAATTGACAAGCATTTCCTGCTGAAGAAATGCCAGCTTCAAATTGCTAGAGAAACACATGTAAAAAGTCAATCAGATATGATTATTTTCAAAATATTCATAATTCAGATGAAGATTCAAGGTCACAGAAACATTTTATTATTTTTTACTAAAATGCCCTATTCAGAAATTCCCAAATCTCCCGTGGTCTCTCCCCACATCTGATTTTTCTTGGTTTGTTGCCCTTTCTTCCTCTCTGCCTCTCGTTTTCATTTTAACCCCCATCCCATTTGAGACGATAAGCCCCAAAGTATAACATCCCTTCCACAGAATTGTAGATTTCACCTGACAATGTTAAGTCTTCCTAATCTTGCAGACTTACATAAAATGTTGGAATTAGGGGAAAAAAAGATGGCGTAGGTAAAGAGGTCCAAACCCAGAGATTTTATTATTTATTTATTTATAAAGATTTCATTTATTTATTTGACAGAAAGAAAAACAGCCAGAGAGGGAATACAAGCAGAGGGAGTGAGAGAGGGAGAAGCAGGTTTCCCGCTGAGCAGGGAGCCCGATGGGGGGCTTGATCCCAGGACCCTGGGATCATGACCTGAGCTGAAGGCAGAGGCTTAACGACTGAGTCACCCAGGCACCCTCAAACCCAGAAATTTTTAAAAAGGAAATTAAAAAAGAAGAAATTAAAAGCCTCAGCAAATATGGAACTGCTTTTTGTGGTGAAGAAATCTGACAAAGGCCAGGCAGGAAGGCAACAGCCAGATGGTCAAGGTACCACTTACATAGAAAGCTCTTGGATGAAACGTCCACACTTCCAGCAAGAGTTGACTAGTTATAGACACAGCTATGAATACAAACACGGTGGCTGAGTCAGGTACTTGGAGAGACATGGGAGGCAAGTTTCTTCTTTTGGCCACAGAGCCAGAAAGGTAGCTCCATGTGTCTGATACCCTCTGCCAAGGACCAAGCCCAGGGGCTCAGGCTACAGAGGAAAGTGGTGCATGGTGAGCAAACGGCTGCCACACGTATGGTGGTGGCAAAGCTTCCAGGGTGACAGCCCAGAAGACACATTAAATACAAATGTGTGTGATGGCTCAAAAAGAAACCACAGGAAGTAGAAGTCCCAGCTCTCAAACGGAATTTCTGTGCATAGACACATAGCCTTTCACTGGAAAGGGCAATAGAAATTGTGGTAGGAAAAAATATCTAGATAAGAAGTCTAGAGACCTCCAATACTGGCTCAGACCCTTCCCGGATATGCTGTGTGGGGCCAGACCCCTTCCCCACTATCTGTCCTTAGTTTCCTGAGAAATAGTTTGTTCTGAGATAATCGCCAATGTGATGATGGATGTCAATGTGCTCTGGTAAACTGAAAACAGTTATACAGATATACAGTGTCATTGTCTTCTTGTTGATAAGCTGGATCCATTGACGTTTACAGCGAAACCCTAATGAAAGGTTTCTGTCTCCACAATATGAACTAGGTCAAATGATAAAAACAAGCAGAACAAGACAGGAAGGAAACCTATCAAAATGTTGTAAGTGGTTATTTTTGTGAAGAAGGGTTATTAAGAAGGAATTATGGTTGCTTTTATTCTGTGTTTTCCAATTTTTTTAATAGCAAGTATGTATTTAAAATAAAATGAAGAAAGTTGATATTTAAAAGGAAGGACACTTCTCCGTAATGAAGACTATCTCTTCCTTTCCTAGTATATAAAATTCAAAGAAAGAGGAGCTAAAATATATATATATGCTCTGAAAATAGGCAGCAATCTCCATAATTTATGGCTGCCAGGATGACTGCATTTGAGGAAAAATCTGGCTCCTACTTTACCTGGACCTGAACGCCTAGCTTAGAAGTGGTATACCTGAATCCACTGAACTATCAGGAGCTATTTCATTCTCCAGCATATATGCACTGTATCCTTATATTTGGAATTGGTTTCACTTATATGTTATATTAATGTTACGTTTCAGAAGACATGCTAGTCAATGTCCCATAGGAAGCTGGGTCTTAAAATAGAAATCAGGGGAGATGTCAAATCATTTGAGGCAGTTTGCACATTCATGAAAAGAATATAGAATTTTTACTCCATGGCTAACATTCTAAATTTTAGAGAAACTTTATAGCCCTCAAATTATCTAGGTCAAGCCAGAGAAGGATGAGAATCTAGTGCTTGTCATGTTCTTATTTCATCCCTGGTTTCAGTACTTAAAGTTATTTTAAAACTCTGTCATTGACCCTCCTCTATGAACACAATAGTGAAACCCACTACGTCTTGACTTAAACCGCTGATGTCGAAGAATAAAGAGCTGTGGCTAGAAAGGGTTGCCCCCAGGGTGCCTCCACCCAGCAGCCTAACACTTGCTCAGTTCCGCTCTTGGAGCAGTAGAAACCCATCAGATACTTTTGTCCTGCTCAGACCTCCTTAATTCATCCACAAGGATACTTTTGGAACATACTCTCTGATGAAAGCAAGATGTACCCGAACCTTGAATCCCTTCTTCCTACACCTCTCTGTGTCCAAGAGCCAAAACCCCTGGAAATCCTCCTAGAGGATAGAACTTCCTTCCCAGTAGCTGGATGTAATCCATGGCATAAGGCTGGCCCCAGCTCTGCCACTTGGCTTTAGTACTAACCTCATTCAATTTCTCCACGCTGGCTCCACAGGGCAAGAGCATCATGGGGACCATCCTGTAGAGCTTATCCTCAGACCTTCGACATTTTTCTTATACACAGTAGCTTCAAGAAATATTTACTTATAGAATGACTTATCTGGTGACTATAAAACCAACCAAAGGAACTTGTGATTATCAAGATTAATTTATGTAATTAAATATTTTCTATGATATAGCAGTATTAATTTTGTAATCAGCAAAATAATAAAGACGTCATAAACTCAAGAACATGCATTGTAAGTTCTAGTCCTTCTCTGGTCCAATTTACTTCACATTTCAAAATCTGTGGACTTTAAGTTAATGTTCATAATCTCATTTAGGGTGGGACAAAAAAATCAAGGCAAGACCCTGTCGTTCTTAGGTCTGTCAGAGCTGGAAATAGAAATCTATCCGCTGGTGGTAGTTTAAGTGTGAGATAAAATGAAATAAAACTCTTTGATTTTTCTATGTCGGGGATTCTGAAACAGATCAGTTGCTAAGGGAAATTAGCAGGAGTATTTTAAATTGGAGACAGCTCAGTTTAACTGTAAATTATTATTTAAGGTCATTATTTACAGGATAAGTCCTACATCAGATGGGAAGAATTGGGGATGACCTCTTTGAGGGGAAAAAAAAACATTTTAAAGACAAAGATAAAAGTAGGTGACCATCTGGGAAGGCTAGGGAAGTCAGTTGGGGGGTTAGTCTGTCTCCAGACTGTTTCCAGGCAAAGAAGGCTGCCCTTTCTTCATGAAGAATTTTTCTAATTATACTGTGAAGCAGGACCAACTAGGAAAAGAAAGACAGGAACAGTGAAGATATAGGTATCAGAAAAAAAAAAAGAAAAGCAGAACCAAAATTCATGAGTTAATTCTATAACTCAGGGCTTTCTGGACATCTGAATGTCACATTCATGATTCTTAGAATATCTTTTACTGCAAGTGTTATTATAGACTTACTGTGTTTCCTTCAATTGTCTCTAAGATGAATTGTTAAAAAATAATTTAGCCTTGTCCTAAGGAGTAATATAAAAACTCTGAAACCCATCAAAACCATGGGTCTGATATGCATAATTTTAACATGTAGATATAAATAAATACATTTGCCTTTTTAGTGTTCAGCTATGTACCTGCTAAAGTTATCTGATGTACCTACAGAGGAATGAGTACCATGTTGGAAACATGGCTGTCATGGAGCCCAAAGTCTACTGTTGGGGGGGGGGCGCAGTTCAAGAGAGGCTTTTCTCTACAGCAGGCTTTCTCAAAGTATAGTTCTTGGGCTGTGGGGTGGTTTGGAAATACGGTTGCTCCCAAGAAGAGGCAAGGACTATTCTCTGTTCCCTTGCATCTTTGAGGGCTTGTGACTACTTCAACCATAAGAGGGATACTATGTGACTTTTGATGCTGGGTCATAAAGGGCCCTGAGGCTTCTGCTGTTCCCTAGATCTCACAGCCTCACATAAGAAGTTTGAGTCCTGGGGTGTCTGTGTGGCTCAGTTGTTAAGTGGTTGCCTTCAGCTCAGGTCATGATCCTGGGGTCCTGGGATCAAGTCCCGTATCCGGCTCCCTGCTTGGCAGGGAAACCTGCTTCTCCCTCTACCACTCCCTCTGCTTGTGTTTCCTCTCTCACTGTCTCTCTCTAGCAAATAAATAAATAAAATCCTGAAGAAGAAGAAGAAGAAGAAGAAGAAGAAGAAGAAGAAGAAGAAGAAGAAGAAGTAGTAGTAGTAGTAGTAGTAGTAGTGGTAGTAGTAGTAGTAGTAGTAGTAGTAGTAGTAGTAGTAGTAGTAGTTTGAGTCCCTCTGGGAGAGGCCACATGAAGATGCTTAGGTTGATAGATGCGGGAACCCAGCCTCCCTGTCATTCTCACCAATGTGCAGGCAAACTGAGCCATATGGAGCATCACACCCTCATGGCACCATACCCAACAGCTGCCTGGATTCTTCACCTAAAAAACTGTGAAATAGAATAAAATTGTTGCTTTTTTAAGTCATTTGGGAGAGTTGGTTATGCACCAATGAATAACTAGAGCTGACTACATGAGAAATAGCAAGAGAGCATATTCCTGGGCCCTGGGTAAGACTTACTGAATCTGAATCTCTGTTAAGGACCCAGGCATCTGAATTTTAGCCCAGTTTTTTGGGTGTCTTTGGTAGACATTAGAGTTTAGTTCCCTTAGATCTATTGATTAATTCATTTACTCATTCCACCAATGGTCTGTCTATTCACTGTTGCTATGAATCTGGCCTGGTTAGGCACAAGTCATAATTATTACCTAGATGATAACTAGGCAAATGATAACATTGTCCCTGCCCTCAGGGATGCCAAGGACCAAATCAAGCACATTTCAGTTGAGCACTAGGTGAGGAGAAGCCTTGGAATCTTTTTCACTGTGAGAAGTTGAGGGACAAATCCTAGTTCAGAATTGTTATAATTGGTTCAAGTCCTCCCAAACCTAGTCCAAGACATCAGTAATTGGCCCTGGCTAAGAAACTAGGTGCACTTGGTGAGCTGGATGGCTCAGTTAGATAAGCGTCTGCCTTCAGGTCAGGTCATGATCCCAGGATCCTTAGATCAGAGTCCAGGGATCGAGCCCCAGGCTGGGCTCTCTGCTCAGTAAGGAGTCTGCTTCTCCCTCTGACCTTCACCCCTCTCATGCTCTCTCACTCTCTCTCTCAAATAAATAAAATCTTAAAAAAAAAGAAAAGAAAAGAAACTAGGTGTACTTAAGGAAATCTACTGACATTTCAGGAACAGCCCTCTCCACAGCACCTTGGGGTCTTTGGGAGAAGTTTGGGGCTGTTGCCTGGGGCTTCTGTCCTCTCTTAGTAGAAGAAAAAAATGGAGGACTCCAGGGCCAAGGCAGGTACCATCTCAGCCCCAGACCCAGGTTTTACCTTAAAAATGACATTCATATTTTTCCCCCTGAGTCGAAAGTGATGATAGATGGTTCATGACAGAAAATGTGACAATAAAGAAAAAAACTTAAACAACACCTCACTCAGGGGTCTAACCGCAGTTTAGTAGAACGTTAAGAGACTGCTTGAGTCATGCACAGCTGGGTTTGAATCCTGGCTTCACGGAGCCTCCACAAACCTTGGTTTTCTCATTTGAAATGATATTGCCCACCTCATAAGACTTGTGAGGACTGAGGAAGAATATGCGTGTGTGTGTGTGTGTGTGTGTGTGTGTGTGTGTGTGTGTGTGTGTATTTTTTCCTAACATTCTGGAGTATTCTACTCTGGTCTTTTCTATTGGGTATGCCTGTATGTTATATTGTTGCTGGATCCTCATACAGCAACCCCCCTCCCTCACCCCTACATGTTCCTAGGCATTCTGCCTCCTCTGTTAGAGGCAGGGGCCCGGTCCAGAGACATCCCCAGGCAAGAGAGAGCAGTGATGGGACAGGGGAGGTAAGAGCAAATGGTGAGGGGCCTCAACTTGGAGAATGAGCCCCATGGCTCCCCTTTAGCACATTTGCCTCTCTGTGGGGTTTGGGTAAAATTCAGAGAACCTGACAGCCTCCCTGTGGCTTCTCCATCTCAGTGTGTAGCTATGGCAGCTATTCTTTCAGATTTCCTGGGACAGCTGTCAACGTCTTGCAGTCTTACTGAAGTCCACATGCTATTGGACATAAAGTACCAACCATAAATTTGATGTGGCAGCAACAGGGACAGTATGGCCAATAGGAAGTGTTACTGGATCTCTGTTTCTGTCTTTTGGAGGGAAGCGGGGTTTTTTTGATGATGATGATACCCTTCCAGATGTTCTTCCTTCTGTGGAAAGGAGAGCACTCTCCACCGCTGTGGGAGAAGCACAAAGTCACAGAGGGGCAGCTCAGTTTATCTCTACACACAGGCTTTGGATTAATATAGAATGGGGACTGATTCCCTGCTCCACCAGTTAATAGCTGAGTGAATTTTTAATGTCTCCAAGGTCTCTTTTCTCATTTTTAGATGGGGGTGATAATAGCTATCTTACAGCATCATTGACAGTCAGATGAGGGAATGCATGAGCCACGTCTACCATAGAGTCTGGCACATACTAATATTCTCATATGATTAATATTTCCAATATTGACTTGCTCAGAGCAGAGAGAAAATCACTCAAGTAGCAAACAGAGTCACCACAACACGGCACTAAGAAATTGCTGGCAGAACACACAGGAAGCAGCAGTTCCTTAGTAGTACTGTTGCTAAGGGCTCAGAACTGAAAGTGAGGAAAGGCACAGTCAGAGACCCTGCATGGTCTGCAATGGACACAGGATGAGCTCAACACAGGAAGCACATCATAGTCCAGCTGCAGGTGGCCCCCAGGAGTCCAACTCAGGCAACGCAAGAAAACGGAGAATGGATGCTGGACTCGAGCAGAGATTCTCCAGACAATGTTTCTTATCTGTGGTAAGGGATCACTTTTCAAAAACTTCATTACAGATGAATGTTTTTATCAAAAAACAACATACAAGAAGCTGCTGTGATGGTGTTAAATTACAATAAAAGTTTCTAAATCCTGACTTTCAATTTCTGAGCCTACTTTGTGGGAACCAGGGACAAGCAGTACCAAACTCTGGGTAGTACTGTGTGGATGGCTGAAGAGGTCTTGTTTGATTTTGTGTGTGTGCTCTATTGTTGCTATTGTTGCTTGGTTTTGTTTGCTAATTGCTTAATGAGCCAGGGTTAGAAATTCAATTCAGAGTCTTCTTCCATAGGATGTATGGCTGGTTTATTTGGAAATGTGCTTCAATGAACACGGTGAAAAATGCATGTGGTTCTCATCCGAGTGTGAGCTCAGACACTGCCACACTGTCCCAGGAAAAGTCAGAGTCGGGGTAGGGATAGCAGGAGAATGGATGGGGGGGGGCCTGATTTTGAAAGTTGAGTCCCAGAGCTCCCCCTCAGCACATCCTTCTCTCCTGAAGTTAAGAGAGAAGCTTAATACTAATTACAATAGCAAATATTATATTATAATTAATAATAATATAACAACAAAATTTACCTCCAAAGAGAAGAAGCCTAGATGGAATCACACTTCCTATGTAACTCAATTAATCTTTCTGTTGTCTTCTTCAAGTCTACACATAAGGAACTTTTCAAGAAGCTTATTACAAATCACTTTTGGAATGATGAGGACCTCGAATAGGGATGCAGTGAGTTGTCTCCCCCAGCTCTCGGCCAATGTAGTTTCACCATGAAGTACTTCTGCTTTGGCCCCTGTGCCTCCCACCATCCAGATGGTTCAGCTCTGGCCTCTAGCCCTAGCTCCCTCCCAGCACGAGCCTCACATCCCCACCATCAGCCAGACTTGGACTGGCTTGCAGCCCTTCAAATACAGTATGCCTGAAACAAATTTCATTTCCACTCTCCAACCTGAAAAGACTTCTTAAATCCCTATTTCGTCCAAAAGCACTCTTATTGTATTGTGATAGATAGGAGAAAGTAACATTTGCTCTCTGCTTCAGCAGTTATAGGTAAAGCCAGAGGTCCCTCCTATGTCTCCTTTGCCTTCCTTCCTGGTGCTACAGGAGACAGACTGGGTTAGAATCATCTCATATGTGGTCATTATTTCATTCTAAGTAGTTCCCAACCCTCACCACATATCACTTTCCCCTCCCAATCATTGTGTGGACCAGATTAGCCTTTTTAAATGACACAGTGAGGCTATGCATGTTCTGCTCACAAAATCCTTCACTGGTTCCACAACCCCATAAAATCAGATCCAATTTCCTCAACCAGACTTCTAAGACCTTCTATAACATAGTTACGCCAACTGACTCAGCCACATCTACACCTACTTCCCAACATAAACTCTTCACTCTGGTTCAGCCCATTCTCCTACTTTCCTTCTGGTTTCTGAATCTTTTCTTCCAGGAGGGCCTAAAGTTCTGCCTCACCATCCATCAAGACTAGACATAAACCCCTCCTTCCACAGAGCCATCCTCTTTCTCCCAGCTTATACCAGCTCTTCTCTTCTCTGCACACCACTTGCTGATATTGTCTATGGCTCATGTCTTGTCATAACATATCATTAACTGTCTGCTTCACATAAGATACTAATGTCCAGAAACTTCCCTTTTCTTCTTTGGTATCCAACTTCCTACCACCACTATCACAAGGAACCTAGGGCTGTGACTATAACAGTGAACCAAAATATACCCAATAAATCCAAGAGTCAATCCAAAAAAGGAGAAGGAGAAAGAGGAAGTCAAGAAAGAGCAGTGGGAAAGAGAAAAAAATTCTATTTTTTTCTTGGATGCCTAGATATATATCTTACTATCTCCCAGATTCATAGATTATTTGAATGGAGAGAGCCTTTGAAAACATTGGTTCCAATGATATGATCCTGACTGTGAAGACTTACTGAAAACCAGAAGCAATATACTTATCCCAAAAAGAGATAATCAAAGAGGAACAATACCATTTACTAGCTGTGTGAACTTCAGAGTGTCATGTAAACTCTTGTTCAGTTTCCCCATTTTTGAAGTGTGAATAACAACGCTTCCTTCAAGTGCTTTGGGAGTATTAAGTGAGGTGATGGCTGTAAGGTACGTGGATTGTGCTGAAACATGGAACGTGCTCAGTAGTTACTGGTGGAAAGCTTCCCGACTATCAGCTCCACCATTAGACTTTGCTTTGAAAAACCCAAAAGCATTATTTCCTCAAAGCTGGTCGCCATCTATTAATGGGTTGTGAGATCAATTTAATGGGATGTTACAAGCGTATACAGGTATCTCTTTCTATTTTAGGTCACGATATAAAATGTATTTCTCACGGTGGGTCAGAGTCAGACAGTTGGAAAGGCACCAGACTGAAGCCCTCTACAGATAAAAATGAAATGGCCCACCAGAGCCACACACAGAGTGCTATTATAACTAAAAATTTCATCTTCCATCTTCTCTGGACTTTGGTTTTCCATAGACCACAATCTTTTTAATGTTTTCTTAATGTAACATAAACCACTGTGGCTCTCCTAATTGATAGAGAATTCCTCTCCATGGAGACCTAAATTCTCCATGCCTACGGTCAAGTCTAGTACATATTTTTCTTCATCAGACAGAATATTGCGAACACCTTGAGGTAAGAGCACTTCTCATTTGAAATTCCCTTTAGCCGCTAATGCAGCCTTGCATTCTGCAGTGATTCCATCACGCACATTGTGGCAGAAAACAACTCGGGCTCAGAGGTCCTGGAGTGGCTGCAGGGACAGCATATAAAAGCCAGCTCGCAGCTAGAACTCCTGGACATCTCCTGGCTGATAGAATCCATGGGAGCAGGAAGACCAGTGGAGATGACAGGGAAACACCAGCTTGTAAGTGTTATAGTTGTGATTTTCTTTGCCCTTCACTTGAGGATTAGGAATCAACAGATCTGGGTTGGACCCCAGGTTTTGGGCTTACTCCTTGAGCAACCTCGGGCAAATCACTCAGCTTTTCCAAGCTTCCTTTTCCTACTCTACAATATAAGATAGCAATAGGACCTACCTGACAAGATGGTTATGAGAACTAGAGTGATATAAGGCAAAGCACTTGCCACAGAGCCTGATCTACAGCACCTAATAAATGGTACCTAGTTTTATGAACAAGATTATACACAAATATTTCAAAATGTGGGAGTCTTGATGTTCTGGTAGCCAGAAAAGTAGAGGACTCCTGCTTTTTCTTTTTTTTCTTACTATGATCATTCATAAGGAAAAAATAAGGAAAGTTGGACTCTTAATTCCAAGTCCTTCATTATTCTTTGTAGAACCATCTGGAAGGTTCAGACCATGACTGTGTAAGTTCATGAAAAAAGAAAATGGTCCTTAATTGATTGTTCTTTTTCATGTTTATTTTTCTGGATGCAAAAATATTACATGTTAATGGTAGCAAATATGAATATTAGAGATGCATATACCATAAACTTTGATTCTAATAATTCTAACATCTCTCTAGAGACAATTCCCATCAAACTTCTGCCATTTTTTTCCTTCATAGTATCTATTATTATTACTATCAATTGTTATTAAAAATGGATGCATTTGTTTAGGTGAGAAGAGACTATTCAGCTAGTCCCAACCTGGAGCTCCAGAGGCCTCCACCACTTGCTGTAAAAAAGATCTCTCAATACGCATGTCAGAGAAGAACCACTTTAAATAACTGTAACCACATCTTCACGGTAAGGGCTTTACAGAAACATCCATGCAAATGAAGGGCTTGCTTCTTTCCATGGATCTATAAATCCAATTATGAAATCTTCTGAAAAAGCTAGGAACTTTTTCCCCACACTCCTTTACCCTCCTCCGCTGATCTCTGGTTCTTCTTTTTATCAGAAATGGATCTACTTCTGTCATAGAAATGGACAAAGAGGAGCGCCTGGGTGGCTCAGTCATTAAGAGTCTGCCTTTGGCTCAGGTCATGATCCCCGGGTCCCTGGATCGAGCCCTGCATTGGGCTTCCTGATTGGTGGGAAGCTTGCTTCTCCCTCTCTCACTCTCCCTGCTTGTGTTCCCTCGCTAGTTATGTTTCTGTCAAATAAATAAATAAAATATTATTAAAAAAAGAAATGGACAAATACATTTGGAAATACATGTTAATTTTTAGAGGTGGTTTTAAATTACTATTTATTAAGAATTGACATTTTGGAGCACAACAGTTGTCAAAGGCAAGTATTCACAAAAACCAAATGCTGTAATTAGTCCAAAACATAGTTAAGAGCAAGTTACAAAGAAACACCAATAATGCATAAACAGCCCTTCCTGGGCCGTCAACCAACTGAGACACAGCAGATCTGGAGTCTCACGTTTCTGATCAGCTCGGGCAAGTCAGTTCCTTTCTCTGAGCCTTGAATATCCCTTCAACTATAAATTAGCTAAATTGTCTCTAAATCTCCACCCAGAAGTTTGGCAGTTGTGTTTCAAATGACCCTAACAAGTCCACAGCTGTTTGTCCTCCAGCCTAGAGAAAATAGATGGTTAAAACTTGCAGTTAGTGTATCAAATACAAAATTCTCATGTCTAGACTTTCAGTGTGTACAAGGAAGACCAGGAAACCAAAGTACTGGCCATGGGGGCATGAGCCACACAGCTGTAGCTACTGAAATGAAAATGCGTCCTACCTTAAACAACCTGCTTTGGGTCTGTGTCACTATGATCACACCTGTTCATTCATTGACTACGGCCATGTTAGGTGCTGTGTCTTACATACAAGCAAAGAGATGAAAGTGCTCAGTGATCAAGGCAGAACCCTGGCCACAGGCTGGTGGGGAAGTCTGCAGGGGAAGAGGGCACCGTCCTGCTGAGTAGTGACTATTAGGATGTAGTGAGCAGATAGATTGGGCTTTGGTTAAATCATTCCTGAATACCTAATGGCAGCGAACTCAAAGTTCCCTTACCAAGCACTTTGTGATCTGTCGTTTCAATTCAACTCCTCTCATAACAAAGGAGGGGGCAAAGATATGGGAGACCCAATCTCACCCTTTGAGAGGTATTTCAACAAAGAGAAAGAGGTGCATGCATGTGACTGCTAGCTAGCTCAGGGGCCAGGAACAGACTGTCGTTTGCTTACCTGGTTTCATTCTTCAGGATGCCTTTGAGGTACTGGCTGAAAACTATGAGTTTAGAGAAAATGAAGTCTTCTGCCTGGCATTTATGAGAGCAGCTTCTGTACTTAAATCCCTGCCATTCACAATCGTCAGTATGAAGGACACAGAAGGAATTCCCTGCCTGGGGGACAAAGTGAAGTGTGTCATAGAGGTAAGGGTGAAATGTGATTTGTCCTAAGGAAGGGGGGAAGTAAATGCAGTTCATAAATTTTCCTGTCAAGTATGTAGATGTGGGATGCATGGATGGATGGATGGATGGATGGGTAGGAAGGTAGGTAGGAAGGAAGGTAGGTAGATAGATAGATAGATAGATAGATAGATAGATAGATAGATAGATAGATATAGAATCCACATCCCAGTATTCTCACAGCTGGGGCTACATAGGGGCAAAGCTAGTGGAAACAGAACTCTCCCATATTATTATTCACAGTAAAAGACTCAAGTGTCCTAAAAGCTCGGCAGCAAGGGATGGTCTGTCTTCAAACAAAGGCTGTGGGAAAGACCTCAGTTCCTCTCAGGGGATGCTGCCCTCCAGAATGGTGGTGGGAGTGACCAGGCAGTTTACCTGATTCTGCATCTCTCCCTGAGTGTTCCAACAAGAGAGCCAGGGGTGAGGGATTATTTATGTAATAATAATGTTTAAGGATTTCCCAGCAAAGTGAGTTGTTTATCCACGAATAAGTTTCAGTAAAGTGCAAGGTAAAGTATTCAAGGAAAATAATCTCAACTCTATTTAGAGCTAGATGTTGTAAGACCTTGAACTTGGATTGGTTTTTTAATGGGTCCAAAATTAACCTGCTCAGATGAGAACTCCTTTTGTCTCAGCTAGTTAATAGCCATCAAAAATAAAATTATCACAGACATTTAGGCATACTAATGTCAGTGAATTTCTTGGTTGGTGTTCGGCAGCGTTGGGCCCTGATCACTCTGTGCCTTCATCCCTGAGGACTATAAAGGAGTACTTGGAATGAGCTGGGATTTCTAAGATTACAGGAGTGTCTTGTTTTGTCCAGATCAGCTAGGGAAATATCCTACAGGCAGTAGGCATACATTTCCTGAACAATCAAGCTCCTAGATCTGGGAATTTGAGAGCCTCAGACTGTGATTGTCAATATCACCAGTGTAAATTATTTTTCAACTGTCCATGCAGGAAATTATTGAAGATGGAGAAAGTTCTGAAGTTAAAGCTGTGTTAAATGATGAACGATATCAGTCCTTTAAAGTAAGTAATTTTACATGTATTTATTGAAAATGGTTTTTCAGTTAATCCTATTACTTATTCTAAGTGGTCATATCAGCTTGGATTACCATGACAAAATGCCACAGGCTGGGAGGATTAAACAATAAATATTAATTTTCTTAGAGCCTGGAAGCCTGAGACTGCCAGCATTGTCAGGGTCAGGTTAGGGCTCTCTTCCTGGTTTGCAGATGGCCACCTTCTCAATGTGCCCTCACATGACATGCATAGAGAGGAAGTCCCATGCTGCCTCTTCTTATTAAGGCATGAATCCCCTCATGAGGGCCCCACTGTCCTAACCTCATCTCAACCTAATCACCTCCCTAAGGCCTCATCTCCAAATACCACCACCAGAGCAGCCAGGGCTTCAACATATGGATGGAGGGGGACACAATCAGTCCAAATTGTGGTCTAGGAAGCAGATGCCCAAATAAATAGGGGTGTATGAGCTTACTGCTATGCTATGCTGAGGTAGAATTACCTTCTAGCATCTGTCACTCATGGGTACAAATCTCATGGGGACACTGGGACCATGAGACCAAACAAACCTGCTCATAAAGAGCAAACCTGTGTTGGAGGCTCCCCACTGCATCCTGGTCTCCCTTGAAGCAGGGCCCGTTACCTCCCGATGCACCCCACCCTGGAGTTGCAGGTGGCAGGGATTTCTGCTCAGCCCTTCAGTTCTAGAGTGAGGAATAGGCCTAAAGGTGCCTGTGGGCAGGAGCTGAGGCTTGGACTACAGGTAGCTTGGATTCAAGTTGGGACTCTGCCACTTATCAGCTGGGTGATGGTCAGGAATGCATATAACCTACATGAGTGTCCCTCTTAAAATATGCAGAGCATGAGCATGTGTAAGGGACCCTGGGACAGAGGAAGCTGCTGTCCCTTATGGACAGCACAGGCAAGCGACCATCAGAGTACACAGAAGCCTAGGCAGGTGCCAGGTCCTGCCTCCTCACTTCCGTTCCATTTCGTAACACATGTCAGGAGAGGACACTCCTGAAACCTAAAGCTCTGTCCAAAGTTACCATCACCCACCCGCTTGTCATATTCAGGAGAAACTGGGTCAGAAATTTCCTTATGTGCTTTCCTAATCCCTTGAATTTAAAAGGGTCATATCATTGTCATAATCATTTCAGAAACTAAAGGCATGCCTTTCTTTCTGTTTCAGCTCTTTACTTCCGTGTTTGGAGTGGGATTGAAGACTTCTGAGAAATGGTTCAGGATGGGTTTCAGAACTCTGAGTAAAATAAAGTCGGACAAAACTCTGAAATTCACACCAATGCAGAAAGCAGGTAAATTGTCTCTCCTACAGATCTCCTGCTGTGGTCAGGTGCCAGACAGGTGGTGGTAGAGCTGAGTCAGCTGAACTTCAACTCCACCTTGGTAAGCTGGGTCACTAGTTCGCTCTTTTTTTTTTTTTTTTTTTTTTTTTTTTTTGGTACTATGGTTAAAAGCACAGGCTTTTCAAATCAGACAGACCTGGATCCAAATCCTGGCTCCAGCATTTGGCGGCTACATGATCTTGAGCAAGACTGTTCAAGTCTTTAAGGCTAAGCTACTGTGTTTATAAAAGGAGGGTAACATTGCTAGTTAATGGGGAATAAATCAGATCATACCAGCAAAGTCCTTAGCACCAGTCCTGGCATAGAGCAAAGACTCTCTGCAAGGGGGCCACTGCCGTTCCTACATCCAGGTGTCACATTGGCTTGCACTGTTGTTTATCTGGTTCTTACTGCACTGGCTCTAGACGTTTGGTCCTGGCTGCCACCTGTAGGGCAGAGGTGTGGGGAAGGAGTCAAGGGCAGAAAATGGACATGAAGACTGATGAGTAAAAAATATTTAAGCGAACCAGAGTCATTGCTGGCACAAACGTGGATCTGCTTTAGAAACTGCAAGACACCAGGAAAGGGAAGGGCAAGTGTGCAAATCTTAGACAGAGGGTTGATCTACCCACTCAGGATCTGCCAGCTTGAGAAGAGAAGACCGTGGTAAGAGAGCTGAAGGTTGGGAGGACCTCCCACAGGTTGAAGGTGGTGGCTTGGACATTTTCATTTATGGAGGGCTCTGGTTCATTTTTTTTAATGAAGAAATGCAAATAAAGGGTAAAAAAATGTATGTGTTTTAAACATTTACTTTTAACATGCAATAGAAATATAATTGGAGAGAGCAACTGGAAAGAGCAAGCCACATCCAGCAGTGTTGAGTACAGCCATCCTGTTGTATATTACATCCCTCGTACTTATTTCTCTTGTAACTGAAAGTTGGTACCCTTTTGATCACCCTCCTCCAATTCCTCCACCCACCCTCGCCTCTGATAACCACAAATCTGACTTCTCTTCTCTAAGTTTTTGGTTTTAGATTTCACATGTAAGTGGGATCCTAGAGTATTTGTCTTTCTCTTGACTTATTTCACTTAATATTATTCCCTCAAGGTGCATCCATGTTGTTGCAAATGGCAGTATTTCCTCATTTTAGTGGCTGAAATATTCACACACACACACACACACACACACACACACACAACTTCTTTATCCATTCACTCATGGACATTTAGGTTACTTCCTTGTCTTAGCTATTGTGAATAATGCTGCTGTGAACATGTTAGTGCGTGAAGCCCTTTGACGTCATGTTTTCATTTCCTTCAGATGTATTCCCAGAGGCAGGATCACTGGGTCACATAGTTGTTCTATTTTTAATTTTTGGAGGAAGCTCCCTCCATGGGTCTGTGGGAATAACCAAGTCATTATCACAACTGTGAGCTCCCATCCACCACTTTCCAACTCTGAATCTTCCCATCCTAAATCTTTCTGCATTATTTTTCAAGAATTACAGGACACAGTTTATTGGTCAAGAAAGCTAGTTCTTCAATAAGAAGTCCTATTTGGACAACTTGTTTTCCAGAAGGTTAGGAAATATAGTCTCTTTCTTTGTCAAGAAATTTTAAGTCTCTTTCTTACAACTCAGAAAGCAGAGTCATCGTTAGCATGAAAAATTTACAACCAAGAGCTTAGAGAATATACTTGTCTGTGGGGAAAGAGTTTGGTGATACCTATAGTCATGTTTGCTCTATCTGGGGGCAGACTCCCCTCCTACAGAGGGCTCAATGTTTCACACGTCACTCTCTCCACTGACCTGTTCAATGGCCCCTCAGGATTCCTCTACTATGAAGACCTCGTCAGCTGTGTGACCAGGGCAGAAGCTGAAGCAGTCGGCATGCTGGTTAAAGAGGCTGTTTGGGCATTTCTGCCTGATGCCTCTGTCACCATGACAGGAGGATTCCGGAGGTAGATAATGAGAGCTCCTTTTTGCCTCTCCTGCTCTAACACCTTCAGTGGCTCCCCATATCCAGAAGTTCAGGCTTCTGAGCATGGCACAAAGGCCTTTGGTGATCTGGTACCAGCCTGTCTCTGTGGCTTCATCTCTTGTACCTCACGTTCCCACCCCAGCAACCCTAAATGGCTTGTCTTTGCACATATAGAGCTGTTTCATGCCTCTGTGACTTGCTCAGTCAGACCCTTCTGCTTAGACTGGCTTTCCTCAAATTGTCACCTGCCTGACTTCTCCTCATCTTTTAAGACTCAATTCAGATACCGCGTCCTCCTCCAGGCTCGGCCAGGCAGCCTCTTCAGTGCTACCTGCCAAATAATGTGTTTGTATGCATCCTTTCCCCAAAAAAGTTTGTAGACATTAGTGCTCTGTGAGAATCAGGTGCCTGGCATAACACAGGTACTCAAGAAATACTGGCTGAATCAATGAGCAGAATGAACAAAATCTTCACAGAGATGTGTGCCATTGTAGGATGTTGAGGCTTCCTTTCCCGAAAAAGATTCCTTCCCTCCCACCCCTCTACTCCTCCAGCTCTCCCTGTGGCCTTCCTACTTATTCTCTGTTGGCCATCCTGGCAAGTTAAGTGTAAAAGTGAGGGAGCAAGTGGGAGAGAAAGACCAAATCTAAGAAAATGCCCTCAGTCAATGTCATAATTCCAAGAGCCCTCACTTGTATCATGTGCACATAGTTCTTGGTTTGTTTGTCACCATGCTTATCTCTGTATGAACATGTGGGGATGAATGCACATGTGTGAAGGGAGAAGAAATAATTTCCTTTGTTACTTTTTACCCATACATATACAATCATATATGTACTATGTGTGATTTTTTTTTCTGTCATAAAGTTATTCTGCAAAGAGTAGAGTTGTACAAGGATATTTTTTAAAAAGTGCATGAGCATTTTGTGTTGCAAACCTTGAACATAAGGCATAGAAACAAAGGTAACTTTTAAAAAATTGGAAGCTAAAAATCTAATTCATTTCCATTTTATTCTTCTTTTCTGATCAGAGGTAAGAAGACTGGGCATGATGTAGATTTTTTAATTACCAGCCCCGGGTCAACAGATGAAGACGAGGAACAACTTTTACCGAAAGTGATAAACTTATGGGAAAGAAAGGTAAGAAGAAGGATCAAAAGTAGTTGTTTGGACACTCAAGCATTCCATTAATACCACTGAATTTTGGACACTATTTACTTCATAACTGTGTAATGACCATCTGATTGTCAATGATTTACAACAGCTCACACAATGTCACATGACACCCAATTAGACTTACCCGCCTGGGGTCCTAGAATCAATGTTGTGAATATCTATCCTGCTTATACACACTTGTCCTGTTTCCAATGGGGCCAAGGGTGGTATGTCTCTGTGTGGGACATTCAGGAACATTACATCCCCTAAATAAAGGGAGAGCATGCGCTGTACAGACCTGGAAGGTGTGAGGTGGGCAGCAGTAGGTGTAGGGATGGGGCAGGACCGCTGGGACTGAGATAGAATCAGCCAGGAGGTGTCACAGGTGTCTGGAACTCTCTGCTGGTCAACAATCACCTTAACTTTATCCTGAGATGGGAAGAAGGAAACTCATGAGGACAAGCTGAGCTCAGAAGCCCGACCCACTAGGCTACCTATTGCCCAGCAGAGGAGGTGAAGGATGAGCAGCAGCCAGAGCCTCCTGCAGGGGCCTAACTGGAGCCTCGCTCCAGTGAGAGCTCCACTTCCCAAAGAGACCAGAGGGCTCCATCCCAAGGACCTACAGGCTTGGTGGGCTGACAAGCCTGGGGCTGGTGTTCTTCTGGGCCAGCTTCATCCTTCCTGAGTGAGCTGGCCCCTGCTGGGTGTGGACCATGTTCCCTGATAGGCAGAGAGAGAAACCTCAGAGAAATTGAAAATAAGAGCCAGAAACACAATACCCCAGAGTCAGAAGCACCAGAAGGGAGGACCTACCATAGGAACCAGATCCAAATTCACCTGTGAGGCCATCCCCGGCCTTTTCTGTCCCTCTCAGGAGAGTGAACCCAAGGTAGTCCTTGGACCCTGAGAGTGAACCTTGAGGGCAAAACCAGGGGAAGACAAGACCAGGAAGAGTCAGCCCCACTTACACAGGCCCCTCTGCTCTACTCAAGCAGGAAAGGTGGGAATCTCTCACCTATAGACAGCGTAATTCATGGACCTGCTAACCAAGGTCCAGGTGGGGACTGCAAGGGCCGGGGTCCTTGTGAGGACCTATTCAGTCTCGGTTTTTAGGCACCACTCTCCACGATTCCCATGCCCTAAGACTGTCCGGAACAAAGAGGGGAATGGTGGGGAGGGGACATGGGGACAAGGAGCCTTCTTTCCTTTTGTCTTTCCTCCTTCCACCGTTTGAGGCAGTCATACCTCTGTCCTCCAAGAAAAGAAATGGGCAGGCACGGAGGCCCACATTAAGCCCGTGGGTTTTATTTGGGATGTTAAAAGGACCACCCTGGCTACATACCTGGGACAGTATGCTTAATCTTTCCTCATCTATGAAACTGAGATAGCAAGGCTCTCTCATTTCATTAATGGGGAGAATTAACCAAGAATTAGATAAAATGCTTGTCACTGTGCCGGGTAATAGCAAATGCCTACAAAAATAGGGCTGCTGGCCTGATCACGCCTGTGCAATTATCCCTTGCGTCTGCAGACAGCCAGGCCCGGGGCCAGGTGAGGGGACCCAGGAGTGAGCGGGGGCAGCTGCTCCTCTTCACTTGCAGACAAACAGGACCTGGGGAGGAGACACTGAGGGCCAGCTGGGTGTCCCGCACCACAGGCTGCCTGGGACCTGCCCCTCCCACCTAGGCTGGGAACTCTTCGTGTGTAGCATCCACTTCACCCTTCCTTCTCACTCCTCAGATCCAAACTCACATTTCCCGCATTGTCCAGATGCTCTCCCGCGCGCAGGCACGCATGCGCATACTCACACAGTACGCACAGGGACGCATTACGTGCTCCGTGGTACGTGAGCGTGAGCGTGATGAATTGCCTGGCTGTGTCGGTCCGAGCCGTCCATCAGCGGACTCCAGTTGTGAGCCTTCTGGGAGACCTCATGGTCAGTGGACAGACAGGGAGGAAAAGGAGCCTGGAGCACTGTTTTGTGGTGGAGGTCCCCATCCCCGAGGCTCCTTGAGCCTGAATTCTCCCTGGCTACCACAGCTCCACCCAAGGAGGGGAGGGCTAATGGAGGCAAGGGTGAGGGTTGGGCCCTCGTGGGTGGGACCTTGGTCAGGGCCACTCACTCTTCTACTGGGCTACATCCCTAGGCCCTGAAAGGCTGAGAGATGGAAAGTATTTACACTCTTTAGAGGAAAGAACATATTCACTCCTGCTAAGAAACAGACGACTCCGAACAGGAGATGCAGAGTCACCTGAGAAGGGGTTGCAGGGAATTGAAACAGAAGGGCTGATGGATCCTGGCTATCAAATAAGGGGAGGGTCTTACCCTCTAGCCTTTCAACCCTCCCTGCTCTGCTGGGGAGCCTGATACTAAACGTGGGATAGCCCCCCCCCCTTTGTGGGATGCAAAACTGAGAGTGGAGCACTCCTTTCCCCGAAGTCCCCCAGGGAGGGAGGGAGGAGCAGGGAAAGGCCTCCTTCTCCTAGTCTCCCTCTCCCTCTTTGTCAGGAGTCCCTTAGTTTTCAGTAGGAAGAAATGAGCATATTGGTAGGAAATGTTCCCATCAACAGCCAGAGCCCAAAATTTCAAAGGAATTTTTTCAGAAGGAAAAGAAGTTACCCAAGGGGAAATGGGAGCGGCAAGGAAAGAAACAGTAAAACATAGAGATGCCCCCAAACAGCCCAGGCTAGAGAGTAGGAGGCAACATCAGAGGTTATGTGGGTTGTTGTGTGTGTGTTTGAAAACTGTGCCCTGCAGCCTACACAGACAGCAGCATGTTATTCCAGGCATGCACTCCCAAAAACCTTGCAAGATTCAAAGCAAACCCCTCCCAAGGATGGCCCATTGTCTAGGACCAGCCAATGTGACAGAAGTACAAATACAGCTTACAATTATTAGGAAGCCAAGCTTTGTGGATTTGGGGGGGAGGTGGGTGTTGCAAATTTAACTTCAAAGAAAGGTTTGTGAATATTTTAATAGCTCTTCAAATGTACATAATTCAAATTTACAAGAAATGCTGCTATAATGTACTCAGTTTTGTAAGTTTCATTAAAAAGCAGACTTGTGTTTTCTCAGAGCTGGTGATTAGATCACTCTAGGGTGACATTTGCCACCTCCCCCAAAGGGTCTCCTGGACATCAGTGCTTCTCTCCCAGCCCGCTGCAAACACTGTGTTCCTCCTAATAGCTTTCTTGGGGGAGCCACTGAAGGGCTGGAGTGCCCTCTTTTGAGGTCAGAAAAAGGATCCCCTCAAAGTTTGGCTGAATTGAAACAATGTCTCTGAGAGGGTTGCAGAAGAAATGCAAAGCATTCCTTATAACAAAACAAAAACAAACCCGGAACCAAGTAGTGCTCGAAATGTTGTCCCTGGACCAGCAATATGCTGGGAACCTGTCAGAGTCACAGTCTCACCCTCCTTCCCTCCCTCCCTCCACTGAATCACTGGCAACAGGCCCCTACAAACTGTGCTGTGACAAACTCCCCACATGCTTCTGATAATCAAATTCGAGAACATCTGACCAAATTGCATACCTTAATAACTGTGACTGAATTCTCTTGAAGTTATTTGCTTTTTTAGTTGAGAGTCAGATTTAGCACTGATTACTGCCTCTCCCTGCCCAACATCTGCCCTATGCTGTGAGGAATTCCCACCGAGCAGATAAATTGGGGGATTGCTGGGCACATCTTAGAATCACTTCTTATCTTTCTGACTCAGCAGCAGTAAATGAGATAACCATCACTAACATTATCCCACTCTCCAAGGCAGAAAGAGTAATAGTCTTTGTCCTCGGATAAGGCAGGTTTCTGAGCACTGACTTGTAATTCAGAAGTAAGGAGAGGGATTCTCTGGCAGCTTTGGCCTCTCTAATTGCTAGATTCCTCTGCAACACATCCTGGCTCTCTCCCCGCGTGGTTGGGTGGACTTACACAGCAAGGATAAAACGCAGCCACATTGCTCAAATCTGTGAAGCTTGTGCTGAGAGCTTTTGTTAAGAGTCCAGTATAGGGCATCTGGGTGGCTCAGTGGGTTAAAGTCTCTGCCTTCGGCTGAGGTCATGATCTCAGGGTCCTGGGATCAAGGCCCCCATGGAAGGGAGCCTGCTTCCTCCTCTCTCTGCCTGCCTCTGCCTACTTGTGATATCTCTCTCTCTCTCTCTCTCTCTCTCTCTCTCTCTCTCTCTCCCAAATAAATAAATAAACTTTAAAAAAATTTATTAAAAAAAAAAGAGCCCAGTATAAAATGGCAGATCCTGTCCACTGGGGAGTCTTCCTGATGTCTTTCTGTTAACTTTGTTTTCAGGGATTACTTTTATACTGTGACCTTGTGGAGTCGACATTTGAAAAGTTAAAGTTGCCTAGCAGGAAGGTGGATGCTCTAGATCATTTTCAAAAATGCTTTCTGATTTTAAAATTGCACCATCAGAGAGTGGACAGTGGCAAGTGCAACCAGCAGGAAGGGAAGACCTGGAAGGCCATCCGCGTGGACCTGGTCATGTGCCCCTATGAGCGCCGTGCCTTTGCCCTGCTGGGCTGGACTGGCTCGAGGGTAAGTGCTACCTGGATCCAAAAGATGTGGGCTGGATCTGCTGGGGTCCAGGAGAGAGACAGCGGCAGCAGAGGCAGGGTGGCAGAGAGGAGTGCCCAGAAACCTTCAGATCTGGGCATTCTACCTGCACGAGGTCAAGTGAGACTGATTAATTTAGAACAGTGTGGCCCTGGGCTGGTAGCAACTCACCTGCGAGCAGACTAGACATGTAAATTCCCCGTTATCCCCCCACCTCACCTTCTCCACCCGACCTCCTGAATCAGAACACTTTGGGGATGGCACCCAGCAATCTGTGTTTGAGGAAAGCCCCACATGTATTTTGGATGCAGCTAGAGTATGAGGACTGCTGACCCAGAGAAAGCAGCAAGGTCACTCAGGGCACAGGTTTGGCTTTTTCCAGACCTAGCCATGGGCCCCTGCTCTGCCTCCTACCAGCTGGGGGATCTCTAATGAGTTTCCTGTGTCCTTGAAGACTTAGTTCTTCCCTCAGGTCCCAGGGACCTCAGTCATCCCTCTGGGCTGCAGGGGTGGGTGAGATGAAGCTGGAAAAGCCCTTAGTGCTACACTGACCACGTGGTCAGTGTTGCCCAAGCGGCACCTCTCACTCCCACCACGTTATATTCACAGCAGTGATGCCCCTGATTTGACTCTCATCGGCATGAGCTCCCCCCTCTGATGTAAGCACCCTTCCTTTCCATCAGCGTCCTAGGATAGCTGCCTGTGACTTTGAGTGACGTGAGTCTTTAGAGGGGTTTATATAGATGAATGACATAACACAAGTTAATTGTCCTCAATCTTGAGTTAAGTGCTCAGTGTCTTTGCTTGAGCTGCAGTTATTTCAACAGAGCGTCTTGGCCCTAGAATGTCTCACTCTCATCAAAAATATTGGCTGACACTTTGCATTCATGAAAGCTGGAAAAACTGATGGAACAATATATCATAAATGCCACTTGTTTGACAGACCTGAAACTTTGGGAATGCAGCATCTGTTGAGAAAGGAGAGAGTTCCAAAAGGAGGTCCAAGGTTATACAGGGTCAGGCCACTTAGGAATCACTGGCAGAATTGGTTGCCTCTTGTCCACTTTGTTTGAAGACAGGTGTGTTTCCGGCACATTCTAGTCTTTTCTCTCAGAGTTCTTGGACATTATTGCTATTGGTTCTGCAGGTGTCGATAGAATTCTAAGCTTTCCACTGGGCCACTTTAAATGATTTAACCTCTTTGACCCCCAATTGTGCCATCTCTATGAGGAGTAACAGTGGTGCCCACCTCCTAATGTCCCCATTTGGGTTGAATGAGAGACTTTGTGGGTTTAAATGTGGCATGTGCTCAGCATATCATAGCTACTTGTGTTACTATCTTTATGCCCTACTTATGCAGCCACTGAATATGATGTGTTTTGTCTCCAGGTTGATACATGTTGGTGGGGACAAGATTTAGTCCTAGTCTAAAATCCTGTAGGTGAGAAATTCAATTTCACCTTTTTATCCAAAGATTGCAGGACCTGGGAATTATTCTCAACACAATTCATCCATCTATTAATCTCACCTCAGTTTGGGGCCTACAAATGTGAATAGTGCCCTTGAGAGTTTTGCAGTGCACAACTTGTGCAACTGTATGTAGCAGCCCTGGACCAATCTCTGAAGTCTGTTGTGACTGATGATACAGCCAGACTGATACAATCACCCTTGCTCAATGTTCAGCTTTCTCCATCTGAAACATAAGACATTGTCCTTGCCCAGCCTGTTTCACAGGGTCATTGTGAGAAACTAAAGAAGCTTTAGGGTGTCTGGGTGGCTCAGTGGGTTAAAGCCTCTGCCTTTGGCTCAGGTCATGATCTCAGGGTCCTGGGATCGAGGCCCGCATCGGGCCTGCTGAGCAGAGAGCCTGCTTCCTACCCTCTCTCTCCCTGCCTCTCTGCCTACTTGTGATCTTTCTCTCTGTCAAATAAATACATAAAATCTTACAAAAAAAAAAAAAAGAGGCTTTAAAGCAGAAGGCAGAACTGTCTCAAGTAAAGTACCTGAGTTTGGGATTCAGGAGTCTACATTTTAGGTCTATCATTGGTTGTGTGGTCATGGGTAAATGACTTAAGCTCTCTGGGCATCCTTTCTTCATCAGAAAAATGGGCTAATAACAGCTCCAGCCTCGCAGGATTGTAATGAACATTAAATGAGACAATGCCCTCATCTCAGCACAATTCTGAGCTAAAACTATTCCCTTTGAGACACTTAAAGAGTCTTTTAGACTCTTGTAGAAGTTGTTAAATATTAACGGTAATAGAGCAGATCAGAAAATTAATATAAAGCAAGAAATCAGCCCAGTGCCTGGCATAAGGTAAGCTCTCCATAAATATTAAGAAGGATATTATTGCCTAGCTTATAGCCATGGCCTTCCTGACTGGTCCTCACCCAATACAGCTGAGTGACATTGCTATAAATCATATCAGGTCACTCCCCTGTTCAAGATGATCCAGATACTCCCCATTTAACTCAGAGTAAACGTGGAGGGTCCTACAGTGGCTCCTGAGAACCTGCAGAATCCTCTCACCCCCTTAAGCCTCTGAATGCCTCTCCTGCTGCTCTCTCCCTAAATGAGCCAGGCTCCCTTCTCTCTAAGGCTGTGTTCTAGCTCTTCCTCTGCCTGGAGAGCTTTCCCCCAGAGTCTACTTGCCTAACTCCTTTACCTACTTCACTTCCTTGCTCAAATCCCCACCTTCTCAGTGAGGCCTGCCCTATGCACAACACTTACCTTTAACATATCTTATAATTTATTTATTCCATTCTTGTGTTTTTTCTGTGTCCCCTGCTCACATCCAGGCTCCACCAGGGTAGAGATGTCATGGTCCAAGCACATAGAATATACCTGGCAATAGCATTTGCTCAGTAAATATGTGTCCAGTAAATACTGTTATTCTCCAAATAAAAGACATCGTTATCATTTCTTGCCGTCTATGGGGAAATATTCTGAGGTTTTGCCAGAGAAATCCAGGAATATATCTGTCACCACTCAAAGCTGGGGACCTGAGGCAGGCTCTCACTGCCCCCATTATCCCCATCCTCTGCAACCTTTCCCAACACAGTGTGAGCAGCCATTGCTCTAAATTCGGGGAGGAGGGGGCGGTTGGATGACATGAAGAGAGTGTCCCAGGGCTGGGAGGAAGACAGCACCCTCATATTTTCACAGACCAGCAGCTACTGCACCCAGAATCTGCTTCACCCTGATTTGTCCACAACCCTGGCTCTCCGTCTGGCACATTATAAAGGACTTCTGTTGGAAAGTCTGTTTTCTTACACCCTGGTTGGTGGGGAAGATCCCTGCCTCTACCAGCTTTCCTGAAGTAGGAAATGGTTCCTCCCACTAGAGGGCGCCATTATCCCATGCTTTCCTCCCCCTCTCCCACAGGAGAATCAACATTTCTAGATCTGTGCTTCTCTCAGGAAAATCAACGGAACTGGCAACTGTCCCCGATCTTAGGCTTCAGCTTTCACTCCCTGTAGCCTTAAAGCCCAACCTAGACCATAGGAAATGCTATTCTAGGACAAGTGGCTCAAACCATCAGTTTTACAGAATCTCATCTGAGAGACTGTTAGAACCAGAGGGTACCTTACTTAATGCACTTCCTTCATCCTCCTGTTCGACCAGTCAAGATTCAGAGAAGCTGGGTGACTTGACAAAAGATGCACAGCCAAATAGGACAAAATCTAGGCTGGAATTTGTGTATCCTGATTCCTCATCCTCTCTTCTGGAATAGTGATATTCCCAAAACAAACAAATAATTTATCCAGCATTTACTTGGGACCAGGTATTATCCTGGAGGCAATCCTCACAACATTTATTTACTCATTCAACATACATTTGCTGTACATCTTCTTTGTGCCAGGCACTATTAGAGAAGAGAATATGGTCATGAACAAGTCAGCCTCCTGTCTCCAGGGAGTTTACACTCTGGTGTGCAGGTGCAGGCGCAGAGCCCTGTTGTCACTGAGACTTGCCCGCAGGGAGAAAACCACTTTGAGAATGTTTCATGGAGATAAATAGATATTTCACTCTAGAGATTTATATATCTCTGGGCACATAGTACTGAAGGCATTTTAGGCTTGATAGTCATTTGTTTTAATTATATCTCATCCAGCAGTTTGAGAGAGACCTCCGGCGCTATGCCACGCACGAGCGGAAGATGATGCTGGATAACCATGCGTTATATGACAAGACCAAGGTAGAGTTGTCTACCCAAGATGGGCTTCTTTGATCCTCCTCCCAACGGTTGGCTCCCTGAACACTTTCCCAGAACTGATTCATTCCAGGTTCAGTTTCCTTTGCCCTGTGTGTCCTGTTCCCACAGATCACAGTTGAGGGCTGCTAGAAGGATCCTGATGGGAGCACACTCCCCTCCTGGCCCAGAATGTACCTCAAGGACTCTGGGCTCAAAGATGATGACCTTGTTGGGTCCTCAGAACCAGTTCAGCAGTGAACATTAATTGAGTTTGGTGTATTTTTGGTATTTTTAATAAATAATTCCAAAGGAAACCAAGGATTCCCCAAATCATAAATACCACTTGAGTACCCCTTAAATGCAATGATCAGTAGCATTTTAAGTGATCATGTATCATTAATGATCTACTGCAAGGGAGAGAACAACAGAGCTGTCCTGAGATGTAGATGAGCAGTTAGCTAGGCTCACTCACCAGCTAGGTAACTCACTTGGTGTGCTGGGCTTACACTGATCATGATCCAAATTCATGCCTCAGCAAAATGATAGATTACTGTATGAATTATGAAGAGTTTAAATATTTATCTGTTAAATCTACATGCCAAGGTCTACTGTTCTTATAGTGGTCAAAGACACTAAACTAAGGTTTGAGGAGAATAAGACACAAAGTAACTAGAAGTAATGATCTTGACACTCTAGGAGCTTACAGTCTAAATGAGCTGTATTTAGTTAGAGCTATCTCAGTTACAAGTCAGAAACCCAGTCCAGGATGGCATAGCAAAAAAAGGGTGCTTGGCTTATGTACTGCATCATCCGGGGGTAATACTGACTTCAGGTGTGACTGCATCCAGCTGCTAATGCAGGTTTCCCTCAGTGTTGGTTTCATTCTCAGGCATGGTTTTCCTACGATTCTCATCCTTCCAGCTTGACAGAGAAGAACCTCTTTCTTAATAATTCCAGCAAGAGTCCTAGTTGATATTCACTGGCCAGGCCTGGGCCATGTGTCCATCCCTGAACCCCTTATTGTGGCTCTGACTGGTCAGCTTGGTATCATGTGGCCCTCCTTAGAGATGGAATTAGCCCCACACCTAATCCTCATAGACTGAGAGGAGGGGATGGTGGTGTTCCAAAGAAAAATCAAGGCGCTGCTATTAGATGAGAGTACTTTAGATTGGCAGGAAAGCCTCAACTGTCAAGCATGTGAGTGGAGGCAGATTCACATAACACACTTTAGGAATACTTACAAACGAACACATTCTAAGTAGTTTAACATAACAGAGTACATCTTACATTCCCCACACTGTTCTATAGGCAAGAAGGGATGACTGAGAACTGGTGCTTGGTCTAAAAGAGATCATGGCCTGGGAGCCTGGTGGGGGGTGGAGTGGGGCAGGTGAGGAAGGCCAGAAGGGGAACCCAACACATACATACAGGTATCCTGTAATTGCTTCTCCTCATTACCTGGAGCAGCAGTGCCTCTTTCTGGCTGCACATGAGAATTACCCAAAGCCTTTAAATAGGCTGGCCATAGGACCTTTCCTGAGATTTTCATCTCACTGGAGTGAGGTGTTGCTCAGGTTTCAGTGTCTTTTTAGAAGTCCCTCAGGTGGTTCTAATGAACAACTGTGGTTAAGAACTTCAGACCCATAGGAAAAATATCAAATGCGTATAGCTAAATATGTAAGGCTGTCATAATTTCACCTTAATATATGAGTTATCATATTTATGGGTGGGAAAATATAAAAATTACAGAAGTCAGTTAAGATTTAAAAACAAATGAAGCCAGTTAAGATAACTTCTTATACTCAGGAGCAGGGAATTATGTTTTGGTAACAATTCATTCTGCCAAGACAATTTACAAGTAAAACTTTCACTATGTCAGCATTGAGATGTTTAAAAATATCGGAATGCACATATTTCTTTTTATACTTTCAGAAAATATTCCTCAAAGCAGAAAGTGAAGAAGAAATTTTTGCACATCTGGGATTGGATTACATTGAACCATGGGAAAGAAATGCCTAGAAAAACTTGTCAACTGGTTTTCAGCTTTTTTTTTTAAGGTTAAATAAATTATGCTTCATATTGTAGTAAAGATGCCTTAGGAAAATATCAAATTCTCTAAGCCTTACTGAAGTGCAGACTGCCTTTAGAAATAGTTTTGGAAACATGATAAGGCTGCAGCAAGTAACAGGTTATGCTCTAGTAGTCCCTTTGTATGACTGCTGCTTAGAATTCACAATGCATTTGTCCATAGAAATGATGTTGAAATGGGTGGTGTATTTCCAGGGAAGCTCATCAAAGCACACTTGGCCTGCAGGGTAGCTGAGAGATTGTCTATTTGCAATAAAAATAGGAGGAAACAAGAGATGGTGGAGTCTTCTTTTTCACTCAAATACCATAAAATATTCTCAACAAAAACGTAACAAAATGAAAAAATGAAGAGTTGAAGATTTATCTTGAGGAGAGAAACAGGTTTATTTAGGAGATCAGAGATTCTGGAGGGGGTTCTAGGCCCCTTCTGGAGCTTTTGGAGGATAGGGTCTGAACTCTTGACTCGACTGTGTTCAGGTCATCGTCCACTCCTCCTGTCACAATGGAGCTGTGCCCTAGGCGTCCCAGCCCAAGGCCAAACACTGGATGTATTCCCACTGCTTCCACTTAGAAGTACAAATTCTTAAATGCCAAAGGGCTATCTCCCCTGTCTTCTATCTCTGAGTCTCTCTCTGGATCTTAGTGGCCCTTTCTCTCTCAGGGAGATGCTCTCTCTTGGTCTTTTCATCTTAAGACTACCCAGGGTCAGGAGGCAGCTTTGAAAGCACATGTTGGCAGGTGAGAGTAGTTTATTGGGTTTGTAGAATCTGTTTTTGTTATTTGAAGAAGAGGGGATGTGTTTCTGAGCAATCAGAGGCCCTGTGTGAGAAGGAAATGCCTCCATGGCATATCAAAGTAGAGTTGGTGGGTGGGTCCTGAGATGCTATGGACCCAGATTCTCTCACTAGGAGACCCTGCGTGTTCACCAGCACTGGCCCTCCCTGCATGTGCAAACCAAGACTCCTGGAAGCCTCCTCATAAAAGCCATGGTGAAGGCCTGACCTGAGCCATCTAACGCTGTCCAGACTTTCCTCAGATGGCAAGCAAATTGCTACTTAGCCCACCCCTCTGTCCTGTGTTCATCCACTCAGAGTCTTCTTGCTCTCTATCCCTGGAGAGTGCAGTGGAGGCCTTTCTCTCCACTCCCACAAAATGGATATAGCCTTCATTTCCAATACTCTCTTGGAACAACACTTGCCTTCACTCCACCTTATTTACCCTCAACACACACACACACACACACACACACACACACACACACACACCACGTAGTCTATTATAGAATTACCTTCCTTAAGTACTCTCTGATCACAGACACAAATGAGAGCAATGAAAGGTCTAGCTATGTGCTACCCCTATGGTCAGGGAATGGGACTCCACATGATTTCTACCTTGAGATGTTCAGAAAAAGAAATTGCTTCCCCTCATACATCCCCTTTAGGTTGTTGTTGTTGTTGTTGTTGTTTTAATATTTTATTTATTTGACAGAGAGAAACACAGCAAGAGAGGGAACACAAGCAGGGGGAGTGAAAGAGGGAGAAGCAGGCTTCCCACCGAGCAGGGAGCCCGATGTGGGGCTTGATCCCAGGTCTCTAGGATCATGACCTGAGCCGAAGGCAGTCGCTCAACCAGCTGAGCCACCCAGGTGCCCCTTAGGTTTTATTTATATCCCAATTTGCACCATGCTAGCCCTGGCCAAACCTCCCATGGAAGCCAGGTGAGATGGATTTGGGTTTTTTTGTTTGTTTGTTTGTTTGTTTTGAGAAAAGAGAGGTGGAAAAAAGATGAGAAGGTAGACACGTAGAAATCAGGCCCCTTTCCCAAAATCATAAAAGCATAGGTCAAGACTAGGATCAAAGGGCTCCTTCTGGACCTTACTTGGTGCTTCACTGCTTATTGAACAACAAGATATGAATGTTGGAATGAACCCTTAGCTCTGTCACCTATAGAGACAAACCAACCCAAAAGTCTTCCAGTTCTGCAAAGGAAATTTGGGTTGATTAAGAAGCTGCTTGGCTTCTCTCCTCAATCTCAGCAAAAGTCCCTGGGTTTTCAGCTCTGTTCCAGCTCTAGATCTGCTCCTTGATCGAACTGCATCATTCCAAGCTCAACCTGGGCATAAGCCACCACAATCCCCTCCTTCTCTCCATTTCGACAGTGGGACGGTAAGGGTCAGGCATGGGCTCTTCATTTCCTGCTATAGTCTTCACATATACATGGGCTCCTTCTGCTCCCATCAGATTCTTCTCATGTGTGGGTGACCTCCTAGGATTCTTGAGAAAACAAACAGGTTTTTCAAAAATAGAGCAAAGACTTCCACTTCTGGCCCAAATGGGGCAATAGCAACCAATTTACCCTCCTGCCTGAAGCAACCAAAAGTCAAGAAAAAAAAAAAACATTTAAAACAATAGTTTTCAAGATGCTGGACATCAGGCAAAGAAGGATGCAATTCTTGAGAGACAGAAAATAAATGACGGGAGGCCTACAATTGCCAAGTTTAATGCCTTGGTGGATTTTTTCTGACCACTCAACTCTCTTCTGTTTAATGTTAGCTTGATGTTGCTTTTTCATTCCTTTTACCTTTAATCTATTGTGTCTTTATATTTAAAGTGAGGTTTTGCAGCAGTATACGGGTTGGATCTTGTTTTTATATTCAAACTTAAAAAAATTTTTTATTTGATTTTTATATCTCTGCCTCTTAATTGTTAGTTAGACCATTGATATTTATATTTAATGAAGTCGCTGATATGGTTGGGTTTAAATATACCATCTTCCTATTGTTTTCTGTTTGTTCTGTCTGTTCATTACTACTTTTTAATTTTTTTTCTGCCTTCTTCCATATAGATTTTAGGAGCATCTTATTGAGTTCCATGAAAAAAAATCTGTTGGGATTTATATTGGAATTACATTTATTATATAGATTGACTTGAGGTTGTTTGACATCTTTATGCTCTTGAGTCTTCCGATCCAGAGGCTTGGTATGTAACTCCCATTATTTAGGTCTTATTTAATATCTTTTACTAAAGTTTTATTATTCTCTACAAAGGGGTTATAGTTTTTCTTAGACTTATTCCTTAACATTCTACATATTTTTATTACCTCTACAAGATAGTATTTTAAAATTACTTTTTCTAAGGGATTGTTATTAATTTTTAGAAATGTGAAGTACTTTATCATATCCAGGAAACTTGTTAAAATCTCTCCTTAATTCTAATAATTTATCTCTAGATAATTTGGTTTTTCTATGTAATCATATCATCTGCAAATAATAACAGTTTTGTTTCTTCTTTCCCAGTCTTATACTTTCTTCTTGTTGTTCTTTGTATTTTAATCTGTACTAAGTTATAATTGATAAACAAGATTATAAGATGCTTAAAGAATATGATGTAATTTTTCGATATACATATACATTGTGAAAGGATTTCCTCTATAGAGTTAATTTCTACTTCTTTTTCTTTTTGTTTTTTTCTACTTCTTTTTCTTACTCTATTGCATTGACTAGGACCTGAAGTACAATATTGAATAGTACTATTCATTCAATATTGTATCATTCACTCATTCACATATGAATGAATCATATCATTCAATCATTCACTATTCTATTCAATATTGAATTGAGCATCCTTATTTTGTTCCTGAATTCATTAAGACTTTACCTTTAGGTATGACATTTGCTATAACTTTTTAAAAAGGATATCTTCTTTCCAGTTAAGGAAGTTCCTATTCTATTTTCAGCTTGCTAAAAATTCACATCACAAGTGGCTGTTTAATTTTTTTGGAATCTCTTCTCCTGTTGAGATGGTCATACAATTTTTCCCTTTTAATATGTCAGTGAAATAAGCAATGTTAAATTGATTTTCTCGTACTAAATCAACCTTGAATTCCTATCCAGCCGATAAAAATACAGTGAGAACCTCCTTGTGCCCAAGCTTCATTGGGCTGCCTCTTTCCACAGGTGTTCACACTGCACTTCTCCTGTGCACCAAAGGCTTAAAAACCCTTAGCTTGCATGTATCAATGATATACAGTGATTTTTTTTGAGCTTTTATATTTGAGTTTATTCTTCATTTAACTTTTAAAACACTACTAGAGTTTAATATTAAACAAAAACAACAGCAAATAGTGAGCTCTGATTATATCCTTCACTCATTCACATTTTGCATATAAAATGCCAGCAGTGTTATTCACTGGCCCCATTAAGAGGTCTGGATATACAGTGATTTAAAAAAAAAAAAGATTTATTTATTTGAGAGAGAGACAGAGAGCACAGTGGGGAGGGGGAGAGGGAGATAGAGATAGAGTGACAGAATCACAAGCAGACTCCCCAGTGAGCATGGAGCCCAATGCAGGGTTCGATGTCACAACCGACCCTGAGATCAGACCTGACCCCAAACTGAGTCAGTTACTTAATCAACTGATCTACCCATGTGCCCCATTGATATACAGTGATTTTAACCAAGAGTTCTTACCTCAGCAATCTTGGGATTGTCACAGATTTCTGAAATTTCACATGGCCTCTCACTTTCCTAAGTTGATAAAATAAATTAAGAAATGAAGAAGAAATGAAGGGTCACAGCATTTGTCTATGACCATGATTAAAAGCAATGGTTCTTAAATCTGTATGCACATAAGAATCACTAGAAAGCTTTAAAAACAAAGCAAAGTAAGCAAACAGATAATAATTATCCCCCCAAAAATCCATAAATGAGAAATACCATTGTAAGTTAACTTCAAAAATAGTCCAAGATTGACAGTGGGGAGAAGTGGGTAGGAGTAGAGATCAAACAAGATTAGCCACATTTTGATAATTGGGTTCATTCTACTATTCTCTCTAGTTTTGTAGGTATTTAAAATTCCTCATGCCATAGCTTTCCAGAGATATTAATTTAATTTGTTTGGTGATTGGCATTTTTGGTAGCCTCCTAGATGCTTTTTTAAGTGCACCAAAGGTTAAGAAACTATGACTTAAATAAATGACACCCTCACCACCCCAATATACCTTAATATGTTAAAAGTTTACAGCTTGTCAACACAGCTTTCCAACCATGATCTCAGTCCATCTTCACAACCTCCTAAAATAGGGAGTGTAGTTTTTATGACTCTTGTTTTGGAGTAGAACTAACCAAGGCACAGAAAATGTAAAGTCACTTGCTCAGGATGACATAAATCATAAAGTGGCAGAGCCGGGCGTAGAGCCCAGGTGGTCGATCTCCCATTAATGCTTATTAATGTGAGAACAACCAGGACTGTTCGCCGAGGTTCCATTAGAACCTAGAGTCCACACATCACTGTTGTATTACAACCACAGAAACATCTTGGATATTGTTTGGGTGGCCTTTGAATTCTGAGCCTGGTCTCCAGAGAAATCCAGCATTTGGAGGAATGGGGTTGGTAGATTCTCTCGGGACTGATGTATGGATCTGATGTAGAAAAAGGGCAAAATAAACAGAGCCAAATACCCGTGGGCCTATCCCTACCATAGACCCCCAGCACCTGTTTGTCTCCTCCCTTTCCTGAAATCATCCCCTCTTTCTTTATGACACTTAGGTCCTTTTGTCCTTGGCTTTAGAAAATATACCCCCAGTACGCACGGCAACACCCATCCCTCTCCATGGCTACTTCCTCCCACCTCAAACACCACCCTTGTTGCCATGGATTTCCTACAGTGAAGGTTGGGTGACAGATCAGCTCGGCCCAGAGTGTAGTACCAGGAGTCTGAGATAGAAATTGAGGGTCAGGAACGTCCACCATTGTGGCCCCAGGAAACAGATTCAGATCCTGACACCCTCAGTTCAAAGCCAGTTCACTGAAATATCGGTTCCTGCCAACACAGCCAGACCCAAAGGAGCTTGCTAATCACCTCGGTGGACTCATTGCTGCTTCTTCTTCGGCGGATGAGTGTAAATAGTAAGGACACCAGCAGGGCTGTGGCCACCAGGGATGGGATGCCAGCTGCTAATCCAAGAGAGGGCCCACAGTCCTGCCATACAGAGAAGGGCAGAGTCAAGTTCTCCAAGAATAAAGGGAAAGTTCGGTTGATTAAAAATAAAACAAAACAAAAACCTGCATTGCCTCTAAGTGTCACAAATAAACAAAACAAAAACCTGCATCGCCTCTAAGTGTCATATACAAAATCAAAAGATTAATAAAATACTGAGGAAAAGGTGTTTGCAATATACATGACAAATGACTCATAGGACTTAATTTACATAGTTTAAATCAATGGTTAAATCATAGTTAAATTAAAGGGGAAAAGATGATAATCCAGGAGGAAAAATGGGCAAAGGATATGAACAGGCCATTCCTACAAACAGAAATACAGATGCCTCATCAACATAGCAAAAGCTGAAAAACAATTCAAAGCAACGATTAGAAATTATTTTAACCTATTAGTTTGGCAAAAAGAAAAAGTTATATCCCACACCATTTTCATGTGAATGTTTGCATTTATTTATACTATATGCATTAAGCAATTAATTTTCAAATTTCCATTTTGCTTTGATCTGAGTGGAAACTGCTATGCTTGTCTCTACCTAAATTTTCAGATTTATAGATTACCTGGAAATATCAAAGGTAATCTGCAGAATTCCATAAATGCTCAACTCTCATCTATAACATACATATAGAAAAGTATATAAATCATAAATTTATAGCTGGGTGACTTCACATATGGAGCCCATGCTGCTAACCAGCACCCAGATGAAGACCTGTGGGGACCCCAGAAGCTGCCCCATACCCTCTTTCTGTAATGGTGTGTGTAACCACTCTCTGAATTCCATCATGGCAGATCAGTTTTGTTTTTGTTTTCCAGCATCACCTAGATGGTCATGAAAAGTATGTACTCTTTTATGTCTAGCTTTTTCTACTTAACACTTTGTGAAAATTGCTTGTGATTTCTGTGTGCTCACCCTCATTTTTGAGCTGAGTTGGCCATAAGAATAATTGTTGAGCTAGATTCTGTGTCTGGTGACAGTTCATATATTTGAACTTTACTCCTCAAAACAAAGGTGGGAAACAGCTACAGCATTATTATTCCCATTTCATAAGTAATCAAGCCAAGGCTCCATAATGTCGTGATATACTTACTACTTCTTTCCCATTTGTAGCAGGTGGGGAGGAAGTCTGTGTGGAAAAAAACATAACATTAAAAAAAAAAACAACCTCACATTATACAAACAGTCCATCCAAGGTTAAACTATGATGTCTATATGCCCTACGTGGTAGATCCAGGGTCTGTGCTCTTCACCACTGGGCTACACTGCCTTCTATAACCAATCCAGTTTTTGTACTTGACAGTTCGGTATGGTTCGGCAGAGACCAACTTGCCTATGTATACTTGTTCCAAACCCCCCTGAAGATAGGCTCTGATGAGCCAGGTATTCTCTCCCCTACTTCCCTGGGCACTGGCATTCTGGTCATTTAGCTACACCAAAAGGGAAGGATTATTTATTTATTTTTTCTAAGTTTCATTTATTTGAGAGGGAGAGAGTGCACGCAAGCAAGCAGCGAGGGGGCAAACGGAGAGAGAGAATCCTGAAGCAGGGTCCCCGCTGAGTGTGGATCCTGACCCAGGGCTCGATCTCAGGACACTGAGATCATGATGGAAGCTGAAATCAAGAGCAGGTTGCTCCCACCGACTGAGCCACTCATGTGTCCCTAAAAGGGAAAGGTTATGCAGTAGAATATAACTGCCAGATAGAGTGACCAACCATCCAGAGAACTTGCCCAGGGTATAGGATGTGCACTGTTAAAACCAGACAGTCCCAGACAAAGGGGGATAGTTGGTTGCCCTACAGAGGTCCACAGGGAGGAGGGGACAGTTCTCAGAGGAATGGGTTTTTATCAGAGAAGGCATTACAAACGGTGATGACTAACATCATACTTGCTTCCCGCTCACCCCCACTCACCTCCACTGCCCCAAGCTTCTCTGAGTTATCCTCATAGGGCAGGCCCAACCAGGATAAGACAGAACCTGGCATCTCTACAGACCTGCTGAGTTCAAACAGCCAGGGGGAATGTTCTAGCAGGGACCATATCGAAAGGTATTGACAGATAGAGAGAGGGCTAGGGGGATTTGTGTGAGGACAGCTGTCAGAGGTTGAAGCAGGGAGCAGAGCAAGAGAAGGAGATTCCCAAGGCAGGGTCCTGCGGGGAGGGCCAAATGGGTGGGACAGAGATCCAGGGCGGCCAGTAGTGGGCGCCAGAGGCCGGCAGTGAGTCACAAGTCCGCTGCTTTCCTGGACTACACCCCCGTGTTGCAGTAAAAATGATCACTGGCTCGTGCATCCTCTTACCAGGTAGATTTGGTTTATTCTCGTTGAAGAACAATGTAACTTATCAGAAAAATTTGACACAGCCAAACCTACTAAAAAACCAGACCAGGAACATGCCTGTCTCCATCATAACAACACTACAGGTCAGAAAACAGCCCTGGTTGTGTTATCTTGACACAACATGAGCTCAGGAGACAGACAATCAGCTACAGATTGAAACTATATGCCTTCGCCAACTGACCCTCTCCACTGGACTTGGAACTAAATGCCATACTCAAGAGCCATAAACCGTTCATTCTTATTGACCCAACAACACCCCTTCTAGAGCGCAGGCTAAGGAAATCCCTTAAATGTAAACAAGGATTTAGCTATAACTATTTTTATCACAAAATGATTCCTAATCGTGGCTAATGGGTGAAAGAAATAGTTCACTTGAAGGAATATCATATCACCATCCTCAGTCATGGTCACATGGGCTGATAGAACGTATTCATCATGAAGTCTATATAAAATCATAGGTAGAGTGACAACACATGATACAGAGACAACAAATGTCAAAACACATGTCAAGTTAAAATATACGTAAACTCAGGCAGGACTAGAAGTAACAGCACCAGTGTTTTTTGCTGATTGGAATTTAGATGTTTTTATTTTTTTTCTATTTTACTTCCAAAATGCTTATTTATAATTTTTATAATTAAAAACCTTTGTCTCAGCACCTCCCCTCACAACTGCTCATAAGTGCCTTTGAAAACCTGTAGTTGATGAACCTGTAGATCATGAGTGAAGGCGCTCTGCCCACCCCTCCTCACCCACACCCCGCCGACATGGGCACGTGTGGTGACCGGGGGCCTGCAGCGCTTACCGTGTTGGCTGGCAGCGTGAAGTTCAGTGAGAAACTCTGGAGGAGAGAAGGAAACATTAATGCTTCGGGAATGGTCAGTCAGTCTCCTGACCCCACTACAGCCTGTCACCCACCCTGCTGGGTCACAGGAAAATTCAGTGATTCCACAGGATCAGTCAGACCCCAACCTCTGCTCCCATTCTTGGCCCCTCGCCCCTCCTCACATCCCCAGCCCCTATCAAGGGGCCAGCCTGTGCTAGCCTGAGGGGTCCCAGCCCAGAGGACAGCAAAGACCGCATTAGAAATTCAGCAAAGGGCTGAAAGTTGTTTCTCCCCAGAACTCCTTTGAGGGAGGGAATGGTGTGAGTTTAGAAGTACTTGGTACTTTCTGCTTGGGGGGAAGTCAGGGCCATGAGGGGCAAGCTCGAACAAGAACACCTTCTGCGAAGCCCCTCCCGGGAGAGAGGGCATGAGAAGGACAGGGCTTCCGTGTGTGCGGGGTCTGAGACACAGGTTCCAGGTTACGACAGAGCTGTCAGGACAACAGAGGAGAGGGTCACCCTCTGCACCCTCCCCTCACTCAGCACCCAGCCTCAGCTCTCCCCCCAGATATGGAGTCAATATTGAAAGATCGTGAGCTCCACGGGGCACCAAAGTGTTAGCCTGGACAGAATCTCTGGTGGCTCCTTCCTCTTCCCCGTCCCCATCTTCTGTCACTGCAGTTCGGGCTAGCCAATGCCAGTCTTTCCAGGCCGCTCTTCCCTGACACCAAGATAGACACTCTTCTAGGACAGTGTTAGAGCAAGAGAAATATCTGGGCCATGTTGGGTCGGGGGCTTCTTGCTCAAGGGACCCAACCACTGCCCTTCATGCTAACACCAACCAAGCCCACAGATGCTGCAAGGACACTTGGTGCTTACTGTATGGGACACAGCTGCCCAGTGCCTTATGTCATCAGCGAATACTGGGTACTGATGTCAGCAAGCCCGAGACAAAGCTCCCTTTGGAGGGACAGCAGACGAAGGAGAGCAGCAACAAGAGGGCCATTGCATGTGCTGTTTATCAATATCGGGATGACGAAGATTTTGGCCAATTTCAGAAAAACATTCATATTTTGTAGAAACAACCCTCCAGTGCTCTTGTGGGGAGAAAAACATCACATCAGTTTGGGTGGGGAGAATCCGAGGCAGCATCCGTTAGAGAGGCCGCCAGGTGGGATGAGGCTGCCCCAGGCTTGGAGTCACCTGATCTGGAGTCCAGTCCGGACTCAGTCACTTAGGAAGTGTGTGGCCTTGGAAAAGTGACTCAAAGTCTCTGGTCTCCATTTCCTTGCAGCAAATCTATTTGCCTGGGCTTCAAATAGGGATAATATTAACCAGCCCTGCCCAGAAGCCCAAAGGAGACAACATCTGTGATAGCTCCTTCCAAATTGCAGAATACCAAGGGAGGTCACACGATGTCATGTTCTTCCTGGCCTGGCCAGCACGGAGCAGGGCACAAGGAAGCCACTGGGGAAGTTCTCAAGGGGGGAATCGTGTGCCTAGATGAGCCATGTTCCGAGGACTGGAATTTGCTCCAATATCCTGCTTGCTAGTCCCAGCGCTATGTAGTATCTACATAATGGTTCTAAAGGCACCTGAGGATCTCGGTGGTCAAATGTCCCTCATTACGAGCTTGCCATGTGCCAGGGCAAGGAGGGAGAGACAGGCTAACTACTCACTTGTCTTGAGGGGATGCTGTGGGTCAGATACCACATACATAACTGCCCCGTGAGGGGACTCTACTATCCCTCCCTCATGGCTGTGGGGGCTGAGATCAAGAGAGGTTGCTGGTAAGTGGTCTGAGTCTGGTTAGATCATGGATCTTCCTAACTCCAAAGCTGGAATCCAACTCCTTTTTGTAATCTCTTTAATAAAGGAACTCCCAGAAACCTCTTCTAACTTAGCAAACTTCATTTGATTGATACACAACCAAATATGTGTCACACATCTGTAAGAAAATCAGAGAGTCCCCAATGCAACTTCTGAGTATCTACGTTGCCGTAGCGGAAGGCAGACTGAGCAGATGAGCACAGAGGCTCGGGTCACGCCCCCTGCTTCACCAGGGAGTTGAATTCAGCCGAAACATCTACTTTGCGCCCTTGTTGTACATGGGGCTTTACACACAAAACCTTAACATTAAAATAAATGATAAGATCAGCAAGTACTAGATAAGAATTATTTTAATGATTAGTATTTTGCATATAGGGAAAAAAACAACCAAGCCCCTCTAAGTCCTAGCACTGATGGTATAGTCATATTTGCGTGAGGAGATGTGAGCTTTCAATGCTTCTCATTTTTTATAGCGAGAGGGTAGGTTAGGATGGGAGAAGCCCGTAGCTGACTCACCATTGCTGACGGCTTCCCGAGAACCTTCTCCAAACACCACCCTCGCAAGCTCCTTTCTTGCTGGCGTTGAGGGCTTGTGCTGAAGCAACCAGCTGGGAGAGCCAGGGTGACAGGGCAAGGGGTGGCCCCATCAGAGCTCTGGCCATTTATGGTCAAGGGAGTAGCCTAGTCCCATCCCTCAGGAAGACGGTGTCCTGCTTCAAGGCCACTGTGGTTGGCCCCATCACCCATCCTCTTTGTTTTCTTTTTCTTCTCTTACTTTCCAGGCTCCTTCCTCAGCTTCACCTCCATTTAAGCTGAGAACCCAAGGCCTGCTTGAGAGTTCGGTGGCTTCTGCAGCCCACAGCCTCTAGAAACAATGGGATCCCCAGGCTGAGGCTGACCACTCCCTCCCCCGCGTGGACCGCTGTCCCGGCAGCCATGGAGTCAGCAGACCAGCAGTGTCAACACAGGATGGCCGCGTGATGGGGCTTGGAGCCCGCTCTGTGTCTGGGCCAGGGGCTGTGGCTGCCCAGCCAACACACTCCCCGGTCCGTGAGCTGCATGGGGGAGTTGGCCTCACCCCTTTCTGTTCTCACAGTTTGAGTGGGGACCCTCGTAGAGCTAGAGGAAGCCACTGACAGGGACTGCTTTCTATTTTTTATGAGGCCATTGTTAGGAGTTTGCTTCTTTAAAACAGTGAGGGAACCGGAGACCCACCCCATCAAAACAACAGAATTCTGGCTGATAAAACTGATCACTTAAATGAATGCATTCATTGTGGTTCAACAAATCTTTCTTTCTTAAAGATTTTATTTATTTATTTGACAAAGAGAGAGAGAGAGAGGAAACACAAGCAGGGGGAGAAGGAGGAGGAGAACACAAGGAGAAGCAGGCTTCTTGACAAGCAGGGAACCCGATGTGGGGCTCAATCCCAGGACCCTGGGATCATGGCCTGAGCAGGGGGCAGACGCCAAATGACTGAGTCACCCAGGAGCCCCTCAACAAATCCTTCTGGCTCTTTCCAGATGTCAAACGATTTTCTGGGCAGGTTCTGGGCCTGGACGACGAAGACAAATGAGGACACAGCTCTTGGGGAGCGTATGTTCCAGCAAGCACAGGTGGACCCCCAATCAGAACAAGGAGCAAACAGAGTGATTGGAGTGAGTGGGAAACAGTTGCTTTCCATGTCCCTGAGAGATGACACTTAGGGTGTGTGTGGAAGAGAAGAGGGTGCCGGGCAGAGGCAACAGCATATGCAAAGCTCCAGGGCTGAATCAGGCCCAGCCTGTTTCTGAAGCAACATAACCCAGGGGAGTGACCTCGGAAGGAGTAAGATGGAGTGAGTTACATTTGTGGAGCTTAAGAAACAAAACAAATGAAAAAGGAAAAAAGAGACAAATGAAAAGACATTGGGGAGGGTATGTGCTAGGGTGAGTGCTGGGAATTGTGTAAGACTGATGATCACAGACCTGTATCTCTGAAACAAATAATACATTATACGTTAATAAAAAGAAGAAAAAACTCCAAAAGAGAGAGAGAGAGAGAGAGAGAGAGAGAGAGAGAGAGAGAGCTTAAATCACAAGAAGAAACTGGCGGTTACCCGAGGAGAAGAGGGTGGGGGAGAGGTGACGGAGGTTAGAGAGCACTTACCACGATGAGCCCTGCTCATGTACAGAATCACTGTTGCTACATCGCACTCTTCAAACCACTACAACACGGTATGTTAACTACACTGGAAACAAGCAAACGAACTGATGTCTTAACAACAACAGCAAAGAGTGCAAGTTGGTGCAGCCGCTTTGGAAAACAGTGTGGAGATTCCTTAAAAAATTAAAAATAGAGCTACCCTATGACCCTGCAATTGCACTACTGGGTATTTACCCCCAAAGATACAGATGCAGTGAAAAGAAGGGCCATATGTACCCCGATGTTCATTGCAGCAGTGGCCACAATCGCCAAACTGGAAAGAGCCAAAGTGCCCTTCAACAGATGGATGGATAAAGAAGATGTGGTCCATATATACAATGGAATACTATGCCTCCATGAGAAAGGATGAATATCCAACTTTTGTAGCAACATGGACTGGATTGGAAGAGATTATGCTGAGTGAAATAAGCCAAGCAGAGAAAGTCAATTGTCATATGGTTTCACTTACTTGTGGAGCATAAGGAGTAACATGGAGGACATTAGGAGAGGGAGAAAGGAAAAGTGAATTGGGGTAAATCAGAGGGAGAGACAAAGCATGAGAGACTGTGGACTCTGAGAAACAAACTGAGGGTTTTGGAAGGGAGGGGGTGGGGGGATGGGTGAGCCTGGTGGTGGGTATGAGACTCTCTCCCACTGAGACTAGTGGCTCTGCCAAAGGATCATGGCACCATCGCTCAAAGAAGAAGGGATGGGTGATATGAGTGGTTTCTCTTTCTCTGGCAGTATTAGGCCTGGGAATTACCTTCTCAGAAACTGTAGAAGGTATGCCCCTTCATGGGTGACAGAGGGCGGCCACTGATGCTGAGATGCTCTCATCATTTGTATCTTGCCACCATTTAAATTTGTATAAGCACACGAATGGTTTGCCAGGCAATAACTGGTCAGTTTAAAAACCCGGAGCATTCTGAATGATAAATGGCCTTACTCTTGATTTTTTTTAGAATCTGTGTCTAAAATGTCAGTAAGGAACTAGCGATGAAATAAAATGTTAAAACACACGGAAAGATTCTGGCCATGTCTCTATGAATGTCACATGTGAGAGTCGTTAGTGGGGTCCACCAGATAGTTCTAGTCCATCTCATTCTTAACCCAAAGTTAAGAATAGCCATAGGGCTTGCTTTGGCCAAGGACGCGGGCGTGAATGCGATATGGCCCCCTAGGCAGTGGTCAGAGACAGTGCGCGATCTGTCACTTTGCCTTGGCCACCGAAGTCAGCAATGCTTCAGGGAGCCCTGGCTCCATCACCCGGTCCTGACCAGGGGTAATGTGGAAGAGTTCCAGGCGCCACAAGTGAACGCGAAGTAAGAACAAGAAATAAGGCCTTCGTATGCAATTCTTGATATCTGGAGGCTGGTTTTGATGCAGCCTGAACTACCTCATCCCGACCGACCCTGTCCCACTGGGGCTCATCCTGGAGGTACTGGAGACTGTAAGAAGAAAAGTCCTAAAACCTTGACCCTCCACACGTGGCACAAAACAGTTGCAGAAAGAGTTCTGCATTTAGATTATTTTGCATTAAGACTCAGCTGAGTGTTTTAAAAAACATGGTTCTTTATTACCCTTCCCTGATAGGACCCACAAAATTCTAAACATACCTCAAGGTCTCATCAAATGGTCAACCTGAGAAGACTGTCATTGATTCGAGGGAACTTCTGTCCTTGGGTTAAAAATGAGCCTGTATGACAGGAAATAAGTGAGATACTCATTTGTTATATTTGACGAGGGCTCCTTCCAAGGACTATTTATAAAGGTCCTCCTTCAGGGATAATGCAGTGCCCAAGGATTACACGAGCTGGAGCTGGGTGTCATTACCAGCCCTAGGCCTGGGTGGGGCACAGGAGCGGCTGCCAGACGAGAGAGAGAGAGAGAGAGAGAGAGAGAGAGAGAGAGAGAGAGAGAGAGACATTACCCCATTAGAGGAGCTCTGACCTTTAGTTTTAGATGCCAGCTGTGGTCTTCAGGCACAGAGACAGGTGGAGACAAGTAGAAAGAGGTGCTGAGGGACCAACGGATGGTTTCTACCACATCGAGCGTTGTCACCATAGCAACCAGTCCACAACAAGTGTGCGGTCAGATTTCCAGCCTGTTTGGATTCAAGACAGGGGGTGACTTTGAAACCATCTTTAGGTTTGCTCATGACTTTCTGGGTCCAATATGGAGCTCTATTCTGGACCAGGCACTGGGTACTCTATCAGAGAGTAGAAAGCCACTGAGAAGATCTCCCATTTTTCTAACCTCAAGTCTTGTGGCATTAGGGGAAATTATCGCTCTTGTATGAACTAGTGATACAAATCCAGGACACAGCCATAAATCCACATTCTTTAATGAAACAATTCTTTCTAGACAGATATGTTAGCTCCTCTCCACTTTCTCTTTGAAATTAACATTTCATGAAATGTAAAATTACACAAAATAAAAAGTACAATATATTTATAGATAGCACTCTAAACAGTTTTTCTTTTTTAAAAAGAAACCTTTTAGGCATTTGGGATTATTTTTCAGAAGTTTGGTCTACCAAGGAAACTTGAAAAACAAGAGAACTGAAGCCAAAGGAACATTTGTTTGAAAATTGAACAAAACCACGAGTTATTTGAGACTTATCAAATGGACCAGCTCAATGGCAAATCTCAGTGTGAATTTGCTCGTTAATAGGGCTTCACAAATGATTTATACAATCTGAGCATTTCATGAGTAAGATGAAACTTAAGGAAAATGGTTTTATAGTGACTCAACGCACAGCCTCGTCTTCTCCGTTTGGAGACACTCCACAGGCTAACGTTAGTTCCAGACTCTCCCCTGCCCTGGGATTCAGGCTCTAGCCTCTGCCGGACTGGATCATGCTAGAATTGGACCAAATATCTCATCAGGTCATCGAAATAATTCTGTGAACGTAGTCGTGGAGCTCTGTGACATTCCTAGGGCCTACTACCCTATTACAGGACAACGCAGGCAGGTGCAAGGCCCCCTGGGCAGAGCTTTGGCAGGGGGCCTGGGTCTTCCTGCCAAGTGGACCTTCTCTTCCCAAGCCAGGGCATCGGCCCCGAGTGAGCTTCCCGAGGAGCGGTCGGGCCGGCCCCAGATAAATCAGGGCTTGTCTTGTCTAGGACGTCACTCGCAGAAGGCCTAACTAAAGGCTTTCATAAGCGTCCCATTGTTTCAAGCTGGCCAAGTTGGGTGTTTTGGAAAATATTCACACTGCAGAGATAAAAATAAGTACCATTGTTGCACGAGGGCGGCCAACCTTGAGGCAGAGCCAACTCCGTTTCTGACTCTCTCCCACTTTTCCATACAATTTGCTGATTTTATTCAGGCTTCTAAAGGGTCAAAACAACAGGATTTTTCTGTCGCTGGAGCAAGACCTCTAGGAGCCCCCTTACGCAATCTGGTTTTAGCTTCGACGTTGACAGATATGATGAGACAAGGCAGAACCCCAGAAAATACAAAAATCTAAGAGCTGGGATCCACATCGGCACGCAGGTTGGACCACAAGACAAGGGGCTCCCATGGATGAGCCCGAGTGCCCCCTGGGGCAGGGCCTGGGCCATGTCTCCTTGTGAGAATGCCGACTGAACCTCTCCATCCAGGCCCCAGAGAGGGCCTGGCGAATGACACGCATAAGATACAGGGCTGGTCCAGGGGGGCCTGCTCCGTAAAGCTACAACCAGTGGGTCAGCATCGGTCACCCTGCTTCATTTAAGGCTCTGACAGCTGGTCCTTTACACACATACACACATACGGACATATATTATTATTAATAATAGTACTTTGAATTTTTCTCTGTTTTAAGGAAAAAAATATTTCCATGCATTTCTTCTACCTTTCTTTGTATTATCCTTTGTTTGTTTTACTCCCAGCCATCATTTTAATTAGACAGAGTCCTCTGGGGGCACATTCCGATCTTTAAAAAATATAACTTCTAAGCTTTTACAAATACGTTGTTTAAAATGACGTCACTTCATCCCAAAGGAATTCTTGCTCGGGCGCTATCTCAGGTCTCACACGGGAAACACTCTCGTGTGCTGTCCTGTGTTCAATACCAACCCACCAGGGCTTAGAGTTATGTAAACATTATTTAAAAATTAATTCAACATAAATATCTTTTAAAGCTAACATACCACAGCTTTTAGCTCATAATGCCCATAGATGCCTTAATGAAATGCCATTCAAAACTACCTCACTGTTTAAAGTACACCTGGAGGTTCTAAAATTATGTAAACAACATCCTCTCCACTTCTCTAGAACAAGTGCCAAGGGTGGTGAGTTCTGATTGCCAGTTGGTGGTTGAATACCAGCTGGCCTGAGCGAAGTGCACTCTTTAACCTGCCTGGTGACAGGAAGTTAGTTGTGGGTTGAGTTCTCCCACAGAGGATGCATGAGTCTTACATGACTTACAATAACCAGTTTTCCACAGTGTTCGCCCCACGGGGGACCTGAACTGGTCCCTCATGGGCTATCTTTGCATGTCTTGCAAATGCAGTTTGAATCAGTTGTCTAGAAGTCAAGATCAACCACACGTGCCTCCAAAGCGGAAGGAAGAAATGGTCTTCCAAGTCTATGGAATGCCAAGCATATGGAATCCTAAAGTCAGCCAGGAGGATTATCAGGAGGAGCCAGGATGTTTTCTTCTCGGCACACAGGGGAGTCTCACCAGCAGACGTGTTGCTGGAGTTCACAGTGGGGCCTTAGGTTCCTGATGCAAGTAGGCACCCGGGAAACCTAAAGCGGCAAGGAGAGCCAATGACCCGGAGGGAAGGCTTGAGGTCTACTAGCGTGGTAAAAATGATGCTCACACTCCACTTGCCACTGCACACGGCTTCCTGTAAGTTCTTTTCCAGGCCTGACATCCATATTCTCGGGTGTCCTGGTGGACATGTCCCAGGCAGACAGAAAGCCAAAGTCTCCGGCTGAAGCTGTGACTCACAAATCAGCCACAGTCAAGCGTTTGTCCTCACTGCTCGGTGTGGTCAGAAGACAGCCCGAGTCACAGGACACGCACATCGCCTGACACCCAGCACAGCATGTCCAGAAACAGAGGAGTGACCAACCCCAGGGCCGGCCTTTTGCCCGCAGGAGCAGGGGACAAGGAGAATGAGTGTGACCAGGCACAGCTTGAGTGGAGAATGAGTGTGACCAGGCACAGGTGACTTCCAAACTTAATCTTCTCTCAAAGTCTGTGACTGATCACGTATGACCAGAATTAAAGAAACATCTTCCCTCCTCCTTCTTGGCTGAACTTTACCAGATACATACCTCCAAGACTAGATTTTGAGTTCTTGTTTGAGGGGAAAAAAAACAAAAAACAAAACTCCACACTGGTTTAGGGCAGATTCACACGGTGCTATTGTTATGAAACACATTCTCAGTTCCTGTCTTTTTTTGAACATCGACCTTATTTCTTCATATGCAGGGCGTCCTGGAACTTGGTGCTGGTGTATCGAGCGTGAAACCCTTTCTTGTTGATGGTGTCGTCCGTGTGGAACTGAATCATCAGGGAGTCTCCTGCGGAGTAGATCTCTTCCAGCGGCTAGGGAAGGGGCAGAAGAAAACCAGGGGGCCATCAGGTCAGTTGGCTGTGGCTGGAGTTTTAAATATGGAGGAGGAGACAGAGGTTATATGAGAACCTAGGCAGCCCAGTCTGCCGCAGGGCATCCTGAGCACGAGAGAGGCTGGAGGGCACTGATACAGGCTACTTTTCAAAGGAAAACACTGCCAATCCGGCTCCAGAGAAGAGCTCCCCAGGCCCTCGTTTTCAAAGACAGTCCTAGATGCTCAGCTCATATGCAGTCTGGGGGTTCTGAAGGGTACAGGTGGGCTGGGGGCTATTCGGACCTCTTTCAGAGCTTACCTCATGTAAACTTGGTCGGATGGGGGTGGGGGCAGGTGCTATCTCCATTTTACACTTAAGGAAAACTGAAACTCGAGCGCACACAGCTAGGCAGGACCCCAGCTCAGGACAGATCTCCCAGAGGACCTAACACCGAAGCCCACGCTTGAGGCCGGGTCCTGTTCAAGAGCGAAACAGGGCACAGAGCCTCTACTTTTGTCAAAGAGGTTTCGCCAAGGGCTCAGGGAAGGGGAGCCAGGCTCCGAGGTTGCGGTCCGCCAGGGCCCAGTGGGACCTACTCACTGCTCAGGACTCCCCGAGGTTTTCCTCTGCACGGGGGCCCCACGGTCTGAAAGATTTTATCAAAGGTATGGCGTTGGTCAGGTCGCACTTTGTCATCCTTTCTTTTCGGGAGGGTGAGGAAGGATGATGGGAAATTATTCAGAGACCAATGTAAACGCCATTTTGAGGTTCAAATCAGCATCAGAAGTACTCTTGGCTCCAAAATGAGCCGAGGTAAAGTCAACCAACAGCAAAGAAGCTTATGCAAACAGCCCCAGGAGGCTGAGACAAGGAGAGGACAGGGGCCTGGGGGAGCTGCGCCCTGCATGGCGCAGGCAGAGCCTGACCAGGACCCTGAACCGGCCGGTCCATGCACCTGCCCTGGGTGCCAGCTTCTAGATTAGGCGCTGGGAAACAGTGAACAACCCAGGCCTGCCCTGTCCAGGGTAGGGGGCTGAGGAGAGAGGTGACAGTGAGAAAAACGAAGAGGACCTGGAGTCTATGTGTTTCTAGTAAGAATTGTCATGCCCGCTAGCATTTGGAGTTGCCTGGGGAGAGAATTGTGAATATATAGGATATCCAAAAGCATGATTTAAAACAAGTTTTAAAGCCTCAAAGCCAAATCAAAATGGAAGTGGGGGAGGGTAGGGAGCCCTCTGCAAAAAGGGGAGGAAAATCCTCAAGGAAGGCGCTCTGACACGGCCTGCATCAGTAGGGGGCCCTCTTGATGGGCTCCCAGGCTACTCCCCACCTCCTCTCCGAAAGCCTCTCTCCTTCCCCACTTGGCCTCAGCAGCACCCGCCCCACACCCAGTGTCACCCGGTGTGTCTCACGGCCCCCCGCGCACTCACCCCAGAGCCACAGAAGCGGCCGAGACGGGGTGCGGTGCTGTCGTAGCCATCATAGGCCTCCATGTAGTCGTAGCCACAGTCGGCCTCCTCCTCCACCTCAAAGGTCCGGAAGATCAACTCGACGCCATAGCCGTCCTCCGCCACGATCACCCAGTCGCAGTGGGCCTGGCTCGGGTAGTTGTTGTCCCCAAACTGGGCATGGGAATACAGCTCTTTGGTCTGCACTTCAGCCTTCAGCCTGCCCCCGCACTCTGGAGCAGAGAGAGAGCCGCCCCGTCCCCTTGGCACAGAGACCCGAGGGCCACCCAACCCGCTTTCCAGCCCGAGCATTCTCTACGCAGCCTTGCGTGTCATGTGCCCTGTAGGAAAGTCGGGCAGGTTTCCTCAGCCCATTTTACAGAGGAGTAAACAGAGGCCGATAGGTCTGAGTTTCAGGGCTTACTGGAGTGGTCCAAATTGGCCCTTCCCAGCCAAGGTCCTATATTCCTGGATTGGGTCCCCTAAGGCCTCTGGGAAATTCCTGAGCAAGCTGCTGAAAAAAGCTGGCTGGCTGGAGCTCGACCACCTGATTCCCCGCAAGTACTAGAAGCATCAGGAAAGGGCGCCGGAGCCCAGCTACTTACTGTAATTTGTAACCATTGCCAGCAGAGGGCACCAAAAGCACAGCAGAACTGCCAGTAGTCTCAAGCCCAGAAACCTCAGATTGCAGACTGACTGGCTCTTGCATCTGACTGTGCTGAGTATAGTTTGACTGGGCTCCTGGGAGAGTCACGAGTGAGCCGAGCCCCAGAGTTTGGGCTTGTATTCGGTAGTGCGGGCTTCTGAGTTTGTGACCGGGACGGTCACTCTGGTTGGCCTGGGTCCCACCCTATCTTGTCTAGGCCACTAGAGACCACACAATATAAACGGATAAATGGGAGTGATCACCGATTAGAAAGTGGCAGAAATTCTGAAGGCAAGTCCCTCCGCTGCCTGTCCTCAATGTGCTCCACGCCCCCAAGGGGCCGAGCTCCCCCTGGTGTGGCTTCTGTGTGGTCCTGTCCTCCCAGACTGCCAACTCTCAACCCCACATGCTCTTGCTGAGAATTTCCTCCAGGTCTGAGCTGTCTTTGGGAAATTTCAAGTCCCTGAGATGTGACATGTGAAGTGGAAGGAAAATAATGGGTAATAGAAACATTTTCCATTTTCCAGAACTGGCCCTTAAGGGGTGACAGGGGCTTCTCTCTGCCCCTTAACTCCCAGACTTTGGGATTTCACAGACCAGCAAGATTACAAATATGTTTTGGAAAGAGGATGGGAGGGTGGAAGGGCTGGCAGAAAGAAGTGTGGCCCCTACAAAGGCCTGCCCACTCTAAATGTCAATTAATGACATTCAAAGAAAACAACCCTTCCCCCTAGGGTTTCACTGTTAAAGGGACATTTGGCTGCGCACCTCCCACCCCCCAGCGATGGGAAAGGCGTTTGTTCCCCTGCCTCCATCACCATCTGTGTCTAGCCCCCGTGGGCCTCAGCGGGCTGTGGGGCAGCCCAGCCCCCGTACCTGTGCTGTGCGTCGCCTGGAAGCCTTTCCTCTGCACAGAGGCATCTGAATAGAACCTGAGAAACAGGCTGCTGCCTGAAGCCACCACGGGGTCCGGTTTCTTGCTGCCACAGAAACGGCCAAGCACAGGGGCCAGGCTGTCGGGCCCGTCGTACAGCTCCAGGTGGTCGTAGGCGCATTCTTGGTGCTGCTCGATCTCAAACTCGTTAAATGTCTGGGGATGGAAGAGCAGAAGGGAAGCAGGGGCCTGGCACTCAGCCAGGCGGAGGGCTGCCTCTGAGGGGGCTGGGAGAAGACAGGGTGCATGGGACACTTTCTCTCGGTCCCCAAACAACCCTATGCGGTAATCACAGGAGTAACTGCTGCTGGAGCACTTTGCAGGTGAGATGGCCAGGTTCCTCTGTCCCATCACAGGACTCCTTCTCACTTAATGGTGACAGCAGCAAAGATCAAGTATTCATTCTGGGTCAGGAGCTGTTTAAAGTGCTTTACAAATATAACCTCATATAACCCTCACACCCCTGTGCTGTGTCTACCTTTAGCATACCTACTTTATAGATGAGGAAGCTGAGGCACAGAGCAGTCAGGTGACTTGCCCAAGGTCACCACTGGTAGGGCTGGAGGTCTGGCAGCAGAGCTCCCGCCCTCCACCTCTGGGCTATGCTGTGTGTTCCTTCAGTACAAATGATAGGATGAGGCTGTATGAAATGCACACTGCTCCTCGTCTATGTCCTCATAGTGGCTGGCATTTGAGGAGAGTTTTTTCCCATGCAGAGTCCTGTGCCAAATGTTCATGAACATTTTCTCACTTAATTCTGATGATGTGGGGGAGAGCTCGTATTAGACCCAATGTGCAGAAGGGGAAAACTGAGACTTGGAGAAATGTCTTGCCCAAGCTTACTCTTCCAAGCTAGAGGAGGCTGGAGCTGGACTTAGTCCCCCACCAAGCTATACTGTCCACCTCCTTCCTGTCCTCTGAAGACTGTCCCCCAAAGCTGGCCAGGGGAGCCCCTCCATTCCAGGCCAGACACTAAACTTTAGAACCTCAAATGTAGAGCTTCTTAGGGACTGGGCAGCTGAATGACTGAGGGCCTACCCACAGCTTCCAGGAAGTGGGACAGGTGAGAGGGGACAGTGTTAAACAAAGGCTTGAACCAAAGGAGAGAGCAGGAAGAGAGGACATTAGTGGGGGATGGGATGAATCAATAAGATAGTTGCTGAAGAGACAGGACAAGGATGTTGGTGGAAAGGGATCACTAGCAGTGCGAGCTTTCACAGGAATGGCAAACAGTAGAAACAGGTAAAGCTCTTCACACCTTATATTAGGGGAGCTGTTTTTGGGGGTGGTATAGATACAGTGGGCAGGAGCAGTAGGGGAGACCAGCAGTTTCAGGGTGGGTGATACAATGGGAGGGACACTCAGGGGACACCCTGTTGCTGCCCCCATACAGTGAAACACCAGCTTCTTGGGGAGTATTCAATTCACATTTTCTCATAGCAAAAAGAGCATGATCAGGATATCCACCATGCACTTCCTAAGGAAGTAAGGAAGTTTTTTTAAACTAGCACATACATGCATGGGCGTCATATAAATTTGAGATCTGGCCTAACTCTGGTCCTAGCGATCAGTTGCTTTAGTTCCTTGGCAATGGCAAGAAGGGGAAGACATTTGGCAACTATGAAAATCTTGTGGCGCTGGGACAGAAGCGCGGTTTGGGGTTGTGCAGGCTGCGCGTTCCCGCCCCCAGGGGGCACCATCCCCCGGCCGAAGCCGGAGCTGTATGTTGCCATTGCTAAGCTTCTCCAGCAGAGGGCAGCGTTGGGGAGAGCACTAACCTCAGCGCACTCCAGGTCACCCTCACCCAGATTCAAGGAGGTTCTGACACCCAGAAAAGCCGCCGAAAGCACTTCCCACTTCCCATAAGAGGTGCCCGCTGTGAGCACCCTGTAGTCACGGGCTCTGCCTTCGCCACCCCTCGCTGCCCTGGGCCTGGCACAGACAGACCGACTCCAGCACCTGCGCTCTATTGTGGACGCCCATTCACACCCCTGTCCTCCTCACCGCTCTCACTGACCATCGGCAAGTCCCAAGTCCCGGGGCTATCGTCTGCTTACGATCACACTCTCCTTTGTTGTCTTCCATTCCCCCTGCATTTTTGGCCCCTATAGAGGAACATCCATTTGCCTTCTGGAGAGCTTACAGATCTCCAGGGTCAGAAGAATCAATTAGAAACCGTCTGTCTGGAGCATACTTTGGCTGGCAAGAGGGTTTGTTTTATACTCCAGGATCGGGGAGTCTTGAGGGGCTGAGAAATGAGCCTTGCCCTGGGGACTCAGTTCTCCTCTGAAATAAGCCAGCACAGTGTGCACACCGACAGTCATAAGCACAGAGACTTTAATTTTTTAATTCAAGAGAGAATAAGTATAAATAACCTCCTATTGTTAATTTTTTTTAATGTAAGTTATCAAGGAATATGAATGATAAGAGCCCATCCAAGAAGCCTGGGCAAGAAAAAGGATATATATTTTCCCATGCATGTACATACATTATTGTATGTGCCTAGGAAATTTCTGGTAGAATTTATCAAAAAAAAAGTTCAGAGAGGTCATTTCTGAAGTGGGCATGGGGAAATCTAAGAGCTTTTGATTTCCGTTTTCCAATGCTCTGTACTGGTCACTTTTTTTTTTTTTTTAACCTTGAGAATGTACTGTTCTGTCAAAAATTACAACTGGAAACAATTGAGTGTCAGCTCTTCTGATCTGCGGGAACACCCCCTTGGACCAGTACCTCTGAGAACAGGGGCTATTCAGAGAGCTTTCCTTGCCATCACCTCTGAATTCCGCACAGCAGTTCCTGGAGGGAGGCTTCATTAGCTTCCCCATTCTCCAGATGATGAAACTGAGTTCTGGAAGTGTTGAACGACTTCCTCAAGTTTCAGAGCTGGGGAGGGCCAGAGCAGAGGCGCAACCCCCTGTGGGTCTGAAATCAAAGTTGCCCGTCAACTATGAAAATGACTCACAAGTTTCACGCGGTGGCCCGCAGTGGAAGAGATGTTCCAGGTACACTCCCTGCGGCTGGGGTACTTGTCAGGCCAGTTGGGGCTCGCCAGGGTCCCCTCTGCACTGCTGATCCTGTGCGCGCAGCCAGCTGGCAGGGGATGAGGAGACACATGCGGAGAGAAGCAGGTCACTGGTGGGCAGCCCCAGAGGCCCTCCCTGGGGCAGTCTCCGTCGCTCATTCTTTTTTGTCATGGGGTCCTTATCAAATGTAGGGGCAGGGGTCAGTCTGAGTCAAGGTCCGCTGGCTAGAGCATTTTTTTTATTTTGCTGCCTTCCTGGTGGCGGCTCCAGTGGCTCATTTTTCTCACTATTACTATTCACATCATAGTTATCATTGGAAAGATGGTAGCTACCGCTGAGACCACAGGCACTGGGGTCAAATGGACTTGGGTCGCATCCCCTGCGAGCCGTGGGACTTGGGCACTTACCTAACTAAGCCTTGGTGTCCTTATTTGTAAAAGGAGCGCCGCCTTCATAGGGGGCTACGTGGACTAAATGAGAGAATGCATGTGAAAGGCTTAGCAAGTGCCAACAGAGGTCTTCATCACCAGGCCTTCCGTGTGTATTTCTTTCAGATTTTGAAAGCAGTTTCGTTTGGAGGCCACACATGTTGCCTTGACTATGGTGCTGCTAGCAAAGAGCGGTCCCACAACTTGCTCTGTGTGCAGCGTTTCGGTCAACACCTAGGTGTGCTGGGCACAACGACGCTAAGCATTTGGCATTCCCTTACCCGATCCTTATCACTTTGTGTATGAGAAAATAACTTCGGAGATGGTGGGACTGGGCCTTGAACCAGGCCTGCCTCTGGGGTAAAGCCTTAGCAAAGAGAGGGAGCAGACGGTGTGCACCACCCCCGACACTCACCCCCATGGCTAACAAGCGGCAGCGCAGGGCAAGCGGGAGGGGCAGGCAGCAGCGGGAGGGAGGCTCCTGCTCCTCGCTGCCTCTGCCCTGCAGCCACACAGAGGACAAATGCCAACAGGGGCAGGGGCTCAGCGCCTGGGACATTTGCTGCCAAACTCCCGCCCCATTCCTGGAGGGGTCCCTAGGAAGGCAGCCACTGTTTGGCTGGCAGGACCTTAGTGGAGTTAAGGTCCTCCTGGCTGCCCCCAGGCCACACGGGGCAAGGCTTGTACCCACCCGCCAGCGCTCATGTCTATGTCACAGAGCTGGGCTTGGAGGGTGGCCCCCTGTTTCTGAAGCTGTCTTAGCTCATCTTGTGACATCCCAGGTCTGCCTGACCAGATGTTATGCACCCCCCTCAAATCTCCTACCTTTGAAATGCTTATCCCAGGGAGGGGGCATGAGGTCTTCACCCCTTCCCTCCCACCGACCTCCTGTGCTGGGGCCAAGACCTTAAAAGCCATCTTTATCAGAGATGCTCAAAATCCCTTCACAGGACTGGGTGAGAACAGAGGCAGGCTCCTTCCAGAATGACTCAAAGGCATCTGGCCTTGAACTCCCAGTAGTGAACTAAGCAAGAAGCAATCTGTTTTGAATTCTATTTTACTATTAGATCTGCAGGAGCGCCTGGGTGGCTCAGTGGTTAAGCCTCTGCCTTCAGCTCAGGTCATGATCCCGGAGTCCTGGAATTGAGCCCCGCATAGAGCTGCCTGCTTCATGGGAAGCCTGCTTCTCCCTCTCACTCCTGCTGCTTGTGTTCCCTCTCTGGCTGTGTTTCTCTCTGTCAAATAAATAAGATCTTAAAAAAAGGTTTTTTTTTAGATCTGCATATGATAACAAATATTATGACATAGATGGTTGATATTTATTGACATGTCAAGTGCTCTATATGTTCCAAATTGTCTGAAATTCTTTCTAGGCATGCTTTCATTTACTCCTCATATACCTTTAAGAAGAGGGTCTATTTAGTCCCTTTTAAACAGAAGAAATGGAAGCTCAGAGAGGTTAAGAACTCTGCCCAAGGTCACACAGTCAGTAAGTAGCAGAGCCAGGTGGTTCTGGGTGGTCTAGGTGGTCTGATTCTGGAGCATGGGGGTGTACCCACTTTGCAATGGAACCCCCAGGAGAGCACCTGAGGGCCCTGAAGCCTCCTGAAGGAGGGAGCTGTCCCCGGGAAAACTGCTTTGGCAGGAGGGAAGGCAGAGGCGAAGGGCCCCTGGCTTGCACTCTCTCTCACATACACACACCCTCTGGCGGCCATGGCCAGTCTGGCCTCCCAGCCGCGGTGTGGCCTCACCTTCCTTGCAGTCATGCCCGTTCTCATGGAGCCGATACCCGTTTCTGCACCCGCACAGGTAGCTCCCGGACGTGTTGACGCACTCGTGCTGGCACCCGCCATTATCCTTGGCGCACTCGTCCTTGTCTGCGGAGAGGGACAGGCTCTCAGGGTAAAGGCCGCCCTGGGAAACCCCCCTCAGAGCTCCACTCAAAGGGCACCTCCACCAGGGAGGCTCCCTGAGCACCTGGGCTGGGTGAGGACAGCATGTGTTGGATAGGACCTGTTCCTGCTGGACGCTGAATTCCCCGCCCCCACGCTCCTAAAGCACTTGAATGAGCCTGCTGCCCACCAAAGAAGGAACCCCTTAAAGGGGAGGCTAATGTTAAGAATCATCGTAGTAACGATAACAAAATTAACGGCCACGTGTTGAATATTTATGTGATGGGCTCATCCCGAGGCACTTTCTATGCAGCATCCAAATCTGTTCTCATAGAACCTGAGCAGCCTGCTGACTATGCCCGCATTTTACAGACAAGGAAACTGAGGACACTAACATGACCAGGGCCACTCGATGAGTGAGCCGTCTGTATGACCCGGAAGCCTGGGCTCCTCCTCCCATGGGCAGTCCTTGACTTCTGTGCCTCAGCTGCCTCACTGATAAAATGGAGCTAGTTCGTGTCCTCACCTCACAGGCTTGTTGGGAGGAGGAGGCGAGTTGTATAGAGGAGGCACTGAGAACAGATTCCAGTTCCGAGTAAGCGTTACTTGTATTTGCTGTGGGGTCCCAACTCAAGTCCTAGCTGTCGCTGTCACGGTGGTTCTTGAAGCTCAAGCCAGCTCCTTCCGGCGATAACCGAGCACCGGCCTCCCGCCGCAGTCCCCGACACCGGCATAAGCCTGGGGGTCACGGGTGTGTCCCTGCCCTCGCCATACCCATTGGTAACCTGTCACTGAATGCTTTGTGTTTTACTTCCATGAGGACAATGAAGAATCCTTAAAAAATAAGGAGATGAAGTGCACCCAGCACTTAAGCACAGGGACCCCAAGCGAGGTAGAGGCCAGGAAGGATGCTCCCGGAGCCTTTAGAGGGAGCACAGCCCTGCCCACAGCTTGACTGCTGATTTCCAGCCTCCACCACTGCGACAGAGTTCAAGCCACACACTTTGTGGCACTGTGTTATGGCAGCCCTAGTATAATGTAGGTGGCAATATAAAAACCCCCAGCTCCAGCCCACCCCCTCCAAGGCAGAACTACTGCATGGGGAGAGGCAGAGGGCCGGGAGGCATCGGCAGATGCCCCGGAGGCTGAGAGCCTGCCCAGACCTGTCACCCACAGCCCGTGACCTCGCCTCCAGACCCGCACACCTGAGAAGAAGTGGGCTCTGAAGCCGCGCTTGGAGACCGTGTTGTCCGACTTGAACTCCACACGCATGTTGTTGCTCTGGGAGGTGATGACCTCGGGCATCTCGGAGCCACAGAACTTGCCGTGCAGCCTGGCATCGGGGGACAGGCCACTGCGGACCTCCACGAAGTCGTACTTACAGACCTATAAGAGAGTGTCATGGGGAGCCCCCCTGTATTCCCATGGCTCCACCCAAGACTCCCTGCAGGACCCCCTTCCTGACAGCTACGCCCTCAGCCAGGTCCAGCGGGCGGGTCCTCTCAACTCTTACTGGGATCCCTCCCACCCAAGGTGTAGCATGGCGCACTCATGTCCAGCACTCTGGGGGAAGCAGGGCCCTACCTGGGCCTTGGCTGATTGCTCATCCCAGGACCACTTCCCAAGGGAGGGGACAAGCAATTCATCCCAGGCCCCAGCTGCATCGCACCCCCTCCATTCCCCTCAGCTGGACACTAAGCCCAGACTCCTACCTCCAGGGGATGTACTTGTCTTGACCACCTCCCATCCCCAAGACCTGCCTCCTCGGCTCTAGTCCCGATTCTCCTGATTTAGCCCCCCACTGTAGGAAGCGGCCTCCCCGCCTGCCGAACCCCGCACCACCTCCCGACACAATCAGGCAGAGTGCAGAAGCATACATCATTGCCTTCCAGTTCAAACACTTCGAACTGGAGGGAGATCCGGTGCTGGGCGGGGGCCACCACCTGCCAGATGCAGTTTTTGTTTGTAGGATACTCCTTGGGCCACCCAGGGCTGGTAATGGTCCCGTTCAGCTTGGTAATAAAACCGCCACAGGCCACTGCATGCAAGAAACAGGAGGAAAATTCATTTGGTTTTAGTTCCAAGTGACTGCGGTTTCCCCCAAGCAGCAATAAGCCCTGCTGTTCTTTAATAAAAAAAAAATAAAAAATAAATTTAAAAAAGTTTGACAATCTGAACTGATTAATCCAGCATCTTTTCTTCTAGTCTGCTTCCACCAGGATTTGGAGGGATGATGCTGAGGACGAGTCTCTATAAAAGGATGATGATGCTTCTGTGCTTACCTGACACTCAGCGGCAGAGTTGGGGACTATGTGACTTGGACCAAAGAAGACTTAGGGATACTTGCAGCAAGCTCTGCACCTCACCTGCTCACAGGGATGGGCAGTGTCACGCAGGTGGGCGAGGGGGACAGAACACCAGCCCCGCAGAAATGGAATGAATGAAATGAGCTATTAGTCGCATCCCACGAAAGTGCTTGTAGTTTTCCTTCGCTTTTATTTTTTATCTGAGTAATTGTGTGACTTTTTTCATGGGCGCAGAAGAAAATAGACCATGGCTCCAGTTGCCCTGCCTGGGGTGGAGTTCTTATAATCTGGGAGCCCTCTCACATCGGTGACTTGATGGACTTGCTTCTCCTTCCAAGAGCTAGGACGTCCTCCCGTACGGATCATGTCAGCTCACAGCCAGCCCACGACCCCATCTCCTCCCCACGCCTCCTAACACTTGTCCCTTATCCATTCCCATTCTAGCCTGGCGGGTCCAACACCAACCTTCACATGTCTTCTTATCGGCAGCCAGCTCGTAGCCAGGATCACAGGCGCACTTGTAACTGCCCAGACTGTTCACACAGTGCTGTTCACACCCGCCATGATCTGGCCAGGAACACTCGTCCACCTCTGTTGGAGAGGAAGGGGACCCGGCTAAATCATCACCAAGCCTCCTGGTCTGCTCCCCATTCTATGATCCCTGGCAAATGTCCTCTAAGAAGAAGAACGGCTCTTGGTGACCCCCGCCCCCTGGGAGGCTCGTGTCCATGTCTCAGAAAACGGAAGCAGCTCTAGCCAATGTGGAGGTGTTGAGAACAGAAGAGAACTTGTTAGCCAGAAGCAGGGCTCCTCGGGAGGGAGATCAGGCCTGGATGATTTTGTTCTTTGAAGGGTTGGTCGGGAATATAGTGTGACTTTTAAAAAACCTCAGAGGTCCCACACCAAAAACGTCATAAGTTATAATGCCATGGAATTGGGGTTCTCCCCAAATATGAAATTTCACAGGGACAATGATGAAGGGTAAGAACAAAGGGACACATTTCTAGATGAAGATGTAGCAGTATTATTTAGTGATAGAACCAGAACTTGAGATTTCATATTTTAGAAATAATCTGAAACAGTGTGCCCAGGGAGACCTTCAAGGTTACAGAGAACGCTGAGCTCTTAGGTTAGCCAGAACTCCCAGGAGAAAGTGCAGGAAGAGGCCATAGTGAGACTGAGTTAGCAGGGGACTTGGATGGGATTTGGTGCGGACAAGTGTCTAGTGATATGTTTGGGGCAATTGAACGACAGCAGGTAGGATGCCAGGAGAGCTGTCCCGAGAAGGAACCCAGGGTCACTGGAGAATCTGCCCGGAAATGTCAGCCCATGCATCCCTGGAGGAAAGAAAGACCCGGGCCATGGGCACCTCCAAGAAGAGGATCAGAAATAAAAGGAGAAACTCATTTTTGTTGCCAGACGCTGTGGCTTCACCAAGCCAGAGAGCTGAGCAAAGGGACAACAAAACCCTGAGGCATCTTCCAAAATAAGACAAAACCAAAAAAGCCCAATCTAGGAGGAAGAAAGGGTGGGAGTGCATTGGTTAATAACAGCGTGGAAGGTAGGACTAGAGAGAGCACAGGATTGGCCACAAGACCTTCAAAGCTCACATTATACATAAAATGAGAGAAATCAGGACATCTTAGAGTTGGTAAAGTCCTGGAAAGACCCCCAGTCCTGCCCTCACACCACGATCCTTTTAATAACATTTCTGATGGATGGCTTCGCAGACTCGTTTTGAAATCACCCAGAGCTAGGACTCTCACGGATTTTCAAAAATATTTCTCATCCTTTGAAATGTGAATTGTCAAAATTCTGGCCCCTTGCAACGTCCATCCCACTGGTCCTGCAGCACTAGCAAACCCTTCGACCAAGCTGGTTCCATCTACACTTAAACAGCTCACCACTTAACAGACCCATTTCCTTGCAGCCTTCCCCATCTACGCTGCACAATGCACTTATCTGCCTGCTCACTCTTCACTGGGCAAAGAACGGTGTGTGGACATCCCATCGTTGCACACAGTGGGCAATAAACTTGGGTAATTCTAAGAATGACGTGTTGTTGGGCTCAGCCAAAGCTTAAATAAATTAGCCAGTAGGGGAACTGAGTATAGAAGATATGCTCTAAGCAGGGGTTTGAACTTGTCCACGGCCTCAAATAAATGTGAATATGAAGTATGCTAAAATAGTAACAATCCTGCAATTACTTGTTGCTTTACAATAAGCAAAGGACTTTCTTCAGCATTTGCCAGAAAGCATAAAAGGAGGGAGAATCAATAATAAGGAGAAATGGAGAGTCCAGGCTTCTAAAGTGAGCCAGACAGACCTCGGTTAGATCAATACCGCATCTTGCCCCCAACTAATTGGGTGATTTAACCTCTCTAAGCCTTCCTCCTGCTTTAAAATGAGAATAGTACCTGCTTTTAGAATTGTGGGGGCTGAAAATGATGTGTGAGAAGTCCCTAGCATATAGACATCCAATACCCAACAGATCTCACTACAGACAACAGCAAGGTTGCTTTTGAAATCCCAGTAGGTGGAGAGACAGAATGATGAGGGCAGTGAAAAGGATCAGGTTACCTGATCATACCTGAATCAGGTGAGAGCAGAGTAGTATAGGCCTGCACAGGGGAGAGGAACAAGGCAGAAACAGAAAGAAGATACTGCGTCAAAGACGGGCCAGTGGAAGAAAAAGAGATTGGGTAGGAAGGCAGCAGAGCAGAGTCAAGAAACGGGCAGGTGGGTACAGAGGGAGGGCAGACAAAAATGATGGAAAAAGCCCATGAAAATAGACCAAGATAAACATGGGATCAAGTCAGGGGCAATGGGGAGACTCTGATGCCAGAAGAAGATATGGCTATGGGAAGGGCACGTGTTTGTCATAGGTAAGAAAGGAGAGACCACAGATGAATAAGTCTCCGGGTGCCATCTTAACCATGTGTGGGGAGAGAGGATGGTGGATTGAATCTGGGAGTAAAGCAAAGGGGATATAGTTTCTCCAGGGACTAGGAGGGAAGGATGTTTGGCCCAGGAAGGTGAGTGAAAACTATAGAGTTACATCTGAGCTTCCCCCCAGCAAGAGCAGTGGGATGTTTGGCCATTTTCAACTGTACTCCAACTTGGATGGCTGGCATGGAAGTGTACCAGGGGCCTTGCTCTCGTGGAGCCTGGGTATCCTTGGAATCACCTCCACACTGTAATGAAGCAGCATCTGCTCCAAGCCCGCAGACTCATGCTTGCTCTGGGCTCTGGTGGTCAAGGCCAAGTCTCCTAGAAAACTCTGGGAGAGGATGAGGGGTAGGACAAAAAGCTGAAAAGGCAGGGTTCAGCTTTGCAGAATGGTAGCTCTGTCTTCTTTGTGTTCTTCAAGAGGTATTCATAAAAGAAGGGACCATTACATGCTCAGATGATATACCTCAGGTAAGATGGTGACAATTGTTCGCAGAGAGAGAGTTAAGGAACGGGAAGGCAGGGTGCATCCCTAAGCTTTTGAAGAAACACCGGAAGGAAGCCAGTCCCCCTCAACACCCCATGGTGGTCCACTGACACTGGAACAGAAGAGTGTGGGGATCAGGGTGGAAATCGTGTGACCAAAATGGCCAGCCCTCAAATGCTGCCATCTCCCCAAGTCAGCGGAGATGAGCTCTGCCTGCTGCCAGGCCAGCGGGCCCCGAGAGAGACGGCCGTCTGGCGCTGGGAGAGGGATGCTGGGCCAACTGGCACCAAGGCGAGACTTTCTTTTGTTGGTCCAACTCTTGTGCGTGGACTTTGCAGCTCATCTTCCAGTCTCTTTCACTAGAGAAGCCCTGACACACGCCCTGGGCACTGTGTGTTCCCAGGACAGCCTGCTGATGGCTTTTCTGGAGAAAGGCTGGGCAGGGGAAGCTGGCTGTGCCCAGTCCCAAGGCCTGCCCTGGCCAACGTGGTCACCAGCAGCCCATGTGGCTCTCAGACACGTGAAGTGTAGCTAGTCTGAAGTCAGGTGTGCTAGGAGTGTAAAACAGCACTGGATTTCCAAGACTTAGAATGAAGAAACCCATAAAATACGCCTTTAATATTATGTATATTAATTCCGTATAAAAATGACAGTATTGCGTGTGATGGTAAATGATCATAAAATTGATATATTGGGTTAAATAAGATATATTCAAACAATCCACCTGTTTCTTTTTGGGGGGATGGGAGGACAGTGGAGAACAAAGCAGGTAGGACCCAGCCTCCGACATGAAAACTGAGCTGCCTGAGAGCAGACCCCAGTGAGGGAGGAAGGCAGGACAAAAATCCGAACCTGGCCGCTACATCCAAGACCCTTTGCCCCATGTTCCCGTGGTGTCCAGATGGCAGAACTTCATTTCCTCGACTGTCTAAGAGCAGGTAGTACTAATGCTGACCACAGGGTTCCGAAGAGAGCGTGGATCACTCACGTGGCTTCAGGCACACTAAGTAGAGTCCTTTTTCTTCCCTCCAGAAGGTCCCCCGAAGCTTCCACCAGTCCTGGTTCCTCTTTTAGGATTCAGGGTCAAGCTCACTGACATAAAAGGGACATTAAGCTGGGCCTGTGCATTAGTGCAGATGGGCCTCAGTAACACCTTCATGGGCATCTAAAGAGATGTTTGCAAGCTGAGACTTGAAATGCCCTGGAAGTGTGAGGCTGGGCAGTGCGGCCCCACCTCCAGGCGGAGTGCCTCAGAGGTCCGCATGCCTACAGTTGGACTGCCGCCCGCTTGTCTGTGGTCCTCTTTCACCGGCCTGAGCTCTCCAGGACAATGACTCTGCCTTTCTCTGGGTTCCCAGTGCCTAGCACAGCACCTGACACACGGCTTGATGACTGCTGAATGAATGCTGACATGGCGGAGGGAGAAGATGGTATCTTCATACCCGCCTAGACAGCTGGTTCCCGTGGGTACCCAGAGCAAGCCAGCCCCACGCCTTACCCACCAGCATACCCTCCCAGAGGGACGCATACCCATCGACAATCTCACTCGGCCTCACCAACACAGTCCCTGCCAAGACATCCAGGGAGCTCAATGAAATTTATATTTAAGATGAACATTTCTTCTCATTTCTTAGCCACATGTGCAATATTTGGGGCATGCTTATACTGAAAGATCATTCTTCATCTTAAATTCAAATTTAACTGGACATCTTTTTTTTTTTTTCTTTAAACTGGTCACCCTAATCTCCAGCTTTAGCCGGTCCCCTCAAAAATATGCATCACTGATTAGCAGCAGTACCAGGAATGAGGTGTGGGTGGGTCAATGCCACTGGGTTACTAACTCCTCAACACCTAATTTACAGAGCGGAGCGTGGATGTCAGAGGATGAGAAGGACAGAATTAAAATACATCCTTCTAATCATTCGTGACATGTAGTAAGCAAAATCAGGCTTCCTGAAGCCGTCTATGTTCTGGTCCCCAGAACCTGTGAATCTGTGAGTTTATTTGGCAAAAAAGACTTTGCAAATTCGATTAAATTAAGGATCTTGAAAGAGGAGATTATCCTGGGTTCTGTGGGTGGGTCCAATGTCAGCACATAGGTCCTTATGGCTGACGGAGGAGGACTGTCAGGGGCAGAGAAAGGGGCAGCGGCAGAAACAGGTGTGTGACACAGCAGGAGGGAGACTTGACTGGCCAGCCCTGGCTTGAAGATGGAGGGGCACCCGAGCCAAGAAATATGGGCGCCTCCTCTAGATGTGGGGAAGGTGAGGAAATCTGACCTCCAGAACTGAAAGATGAGAAAGTTCTGTTGTTCTAAGCCTCCACAATGGAGGTAACTTGTTACAGCAGCCAAAAGAAATAAAAGGGACGTCAAGCTGGGCAGATGGGCCTCATGGCGACAGCAAGAAGAAATCCGTCACTTCCTTTTTGCCAGAGGTAACAATAACCACCTCAAAGACTCCTTTAGCAAAGACAGGGCTTGGGACTAATCATTAGACAGTGTGCATTTTCTTACCCCAACAGCTCTGCAATAGCCTTGTATGTCATTTCCAGAAGCAAATGATTTGGGGTTCAGAGAGTTTGGGTCACTTGCTTCAGGCCACCCAGCAAGCATCGCTGCTGCTAGGTCACAGGGCACAGACCGTGACCTTCCAGGCATCTCAACCAAAGACCTGCCTTTGGAATACACCTGCTGCAGCCTGGCATTTTTGCTTGGGAAAGAAGTGACCAAATTTTTTCCTCCAATAATCCACAGCCTTATGATTCTTGTTCTGTTTCTGCTTGGGTTTTGCTCTCCCAGATGCCTCGAGATGAAAGAAGAAGAACCCCACGTATCCTTGGGGTACTTTTCAGCTTGTAAAGTATCCCCACAGCCATCATTCTGGGGGGGGCTTCCCAACAAGTTAGGTAAAATGGGCAGATTGCTTCCCTTTGTTTTACAGAGAGGAAACCTGAAGTTTCAGTAAGGACCAAGAGCTGCTCAGGCTCACAGGGCTCGAGATGGGGTCCTCTGACACACCCGCACTTCCGTAGAACCTGGGAGAAGGTGCTAAGGAGGGGGCAGATGCAGAAAGTGGGAGTAATAGAGGGACCAGGACTTCTGGACTGGCACAGCCAAGAGTCCTTGGAGAGGAGAGAAGGAGGGGAAGGCGGCTTCCTCCTGCACGTGAGTGGTGTTACTGACCAGGAGACCTCAAATGTGGCTGAGATAAGACTACTTAGTGGCTGCTAGTGTGCCTCCGGGCAGCCGATCACAATGCGGTCTGAGGGGCTTCAGGGCCCAGAGAGCAGGGAAGGAAGACCTGCCCTGATGAAGGAGTCCCGAGAAGCCCCTTCCACAGGGACCAGGAACTCTGGGCTTCCCCTGCCGCTCTGGGTCGCTTTCATCAAGACTTGGTCGCTTCCAAGAAACTTGTTCCCTCACTCTCCTCCCCACTCCCACCCACTCGAAAGGAGGCTTGTGTGCCGGGGGCTGTGTGTCAGCAGCTGAAGAGGGAGGCTGCCTCTCTGGCCCACATCGGGGACTGGAAGGCAACACTACAGAAAGAGTCTGGGCTCAGGAGTCAGATTGCACTTGGCTTCTCGACCTGCCACTTAACTGGGTGACCCCCCAGCAATCCGTCTCAACCCTAACCAATGTGATCCGACTCCAAGGGTTATTTGGGGAATTAAGTGACATCATGTCCACCAAGTACCTTGCACAGCTCCTGACACACAGTAGGTACTCAATTAATGAGAGCATCTACACGAGTATTTATTATCAATGCTCAGTTTCCCTGAGGTTTACTAAGTTGACCCAGTAAACTTATTAAATCTACTTGCCAAAGTACAGTGGCAGAACTTTCTGCCTGGTAGCTGCCCAGGCCATGCCTGCTCTGGAGTCAGTGGTGAACTTGGTTAGAGGCGGCTCGAAAATGGGTCACTGTCTTCTCCCCGCAGGGAGCCTTGTTTGAGCTAAGGTTCCATATGGGTTTTGTGATTCTTAAGCCAGGGGGGCAATACCTCTTGCTGTGACCAAAAATGGAAACAAACTGCTAATTCATACCCTTGAAAAAATTGGCTGCAAAGCCCGCTTTATTGATAGAGCCATCGGACACAAACTTCATCCACATTCTGTTGGAGCTCGATTTCACATCTTCTGGCTTCTCGTAGCCACAAAAATGGCCAATCAGGGCGCTCTCTTCCGTGGGGCCGTCGCGGATCTCCAGGTAGTCATAAGCACAGCTGTCATGCCTTTCGATCTAAACAGAGAGAGGCAATGTGGAAGATGATGGATGGTCTGGCTTTAAGGCTTTTTAAATAAGAAGGGAACCTAAGTAACACTCTCAAAAAATCTAACTAGGAGGAAGAAGGACCCAAGCGTGTCCTGGGCTCTCTAAGCTGTCCCTCTACTTGTGGAAACCCAGGGAGAACCAAACTGTGAAGACTAAGAGATGATACATAGGGAAGAAATCCTGGGCTCTCTAAGCTGTCCCTCTACTTGTGGAAACCCAGGGAGAACCAAACTGTGAAGACTAAGAGATGATACACAGGGAAGAATGGGTCTACACACTTTCTGGGATCTGCTCCTAGACTTTCAGTTCCCCGGGGGGGCCTTTGGAAAGGAGGTGGATGCAATTTCAAACTTTGCAAATATTTTGAAGCCAAATGTTCAGATATGATATGTCGTGAGCTTCAAATGGTCTCTTAGGTTCTTGTTTGCAACCCACAAAATGGAAACCCATCTTTATGGAGAAGAGAGTGTCTAGCAAAAGTTGCCATTTACTCCATCTTTGTTGGAAAACCTGAGCAGTACTCACCTCAAAAGCTTGGAAGGTAAGCCCCACGTGAAACCCTTCCGAAACCGTAATCCTCCAAACACATTCCTTGGAAGGTCTGTAGTCATCCGGGTAGTTGGGGGATTGAATCTGACCAGCATCTTTGTTAATGTCTCCCCCACAGGTAGCTTTAGAAAGAGAGCCAGGGGAGGAGGAATAGGGTCCCCGGTCAGGCCTCAGGAAGGAAAATGAGTGGCCACACTTATCATCACTAGGTGGCTCCACATGGCAACATTTTCATCATCTAACCAAGACTGTGCCTCCAGAAAGGCAAAATCTCATTTGTTGGCAACTCTGGATTTTGTTCATATAGAGAAAATAATCATGTAAGGCAGTGGTTCTCCACTTTTGCTGTGCTTCACGATCACCTGGGGAAAGTTTTGAGCTGTGGAAGCAGAGGCCTCTTCTCTAGAAGTTCTGAGGCAAGGGGGTGTGGGGGAGCTCCAAGTAGCAGTGATGTTTGAGTTCCCCAAAGGATTCTAATGTAGAGGCTAGGGGACCACAGAGGAACACACACACACACACACACACACACTGTTTCGTTTACAAAAACAAAACCTTGGCCTCTCCAAAATTATAACTTACCCAATATATGGAACAAACTTCAGCAGAAATGCTCTGGCAGCAGCTGCCTAGAGCCCAGACCTATTTGTTTCCTGAACTCAACCCCATGAGGGCCTTGGAGGCCCTTTCAAGAAATGCAGTTATAAATATCCTGATCTTTTCATCAGTGAAATATACAGAGGCCCAGAGAGGTCAGGTCCTTTGATTGGGCTCACACAGCTATTGGAGGCTGCTTTCATGTCCTCGGGGTTCTCTACAGGTCCCCCCGCTGCCCTGGAATGGAGTTCAGTGAGGTGGTGACAGGTAGAGGACACCTGTCCTGAAGGAGGCACAGCGAGCCTCTCTGCTTCCAGAGTGTGGAGGAAGGGGCCCCAGAGGGACGCCTCAGCCCTGTCCCTGTGGTGGGTGCCCCGACCCCCGGGGCTCCAGCAGCTGCCCCAGGAGGGACGGGGTGGGGGCGGGCTGCATGGGAAGGTCAGAGCCCAGCAAGCGCTCCCCAGGGGGCTGCTCTCGTCGTGAACCAACCTTCGTACACCGCGAAGAAACCCTTGCCCAGGATGCTGCTACTGCTCCGGAACTCCACCCAGAGCCGGCTGTCCGTGGACGTGAGGGGCTCCGGGACTTTATCGCCACAGAACCTACCTGCCAATGGAAAAGACTGATCAGGCTGCCGGCAGACAGCAAGAAGAAAGTCCTTACACACGGGGAGGAAGCGGAATTTCTTCCGTGGGGCTCCGCGGCCGCAGGAACCCAGGGAGCTGCGACGATTCATCCTGTTGCACACACAGGGAGAAGGGACAGAAGGAATGTCTCCTCCAGGCCGACTTCTAGAGGATTCCAGACTCTAGTCAATTGGAGAACCCAGAGCACGGCCTGGACGCCCCCTCCTCTGCCCCACAGGTCTGGTACAGGCACTACCGTGGGCCAGGTAGCAGGCTGAGACAGCCATGGACGCTGCCCTCCTCCAGACATGCCCTTCTTTGGGGGCGGCATGCCTTTGGGAAGACATTCTGCCTTCCTTGCCTCAGAAAAGGAATGCCAGAAAACAGAACAAAAAAATCAAATCTTCTAGGCTCTTGAATTTCTTAAGTCTCATCACAATTACAAAGCTTTGGAAGAACACTCTGTGAGGAAGAGCACATTTTTCCATTTTCACACGTGCAGTCTTAGAAAGATTGCCAGGACAAATGAGTGAGAGAACCAGAGAGAGGATTAGAGAGGGGATGATGAACTTTCTAGAAGGACCCCATACATTGCCTCACCCTGAGCTAAGACCGTTGATGGAAAAGGATGATAGAGACCCCAAGTGGGTTTAAGGATCTGGGAGAAGGACACAAAAGCAAAAATGAACTACTAGGACTTCATCAAGATAAAAAGCTCCTGCAGAGCAAAGGAAAAAAAATCAATAAAACTAAAAGGCAACATAAAGAATGGGAGAAGATATGTGCAAATGACATATCTGATAAAGGGCTAGTACCCTAAATCTATAAATAACTTATCAAACTCAACACCCCCAAATCCAAATAATCCAGTCAAGAAATGGGCAGAAGACATGAACAGACATTTCTCCAAAGAAGACATACAAATGGCCAACAGACACATGAAAAAAATGCTCAACATCACTCATCATTAGGGAAATACAAATCAAAACCACAATGAGATACCACCTCACACCAATCAGAATGGCTAAAATTAATGACTCAGGAAGCAACAGATATTGGCAGGGATGTGGAGAAAGGGGGACCCTCTTACACTGTTGGTGGGAATGCAAGTTGGTGCAGTCACTCTGGAAAACAGTATGGAGGTTCCTCAAAAAGTTGAAAATAGAGCTCCCCTATGACCCAGCAATTGTCTTACTGGGTATTTATCCCAAAGATACAAATGTAGTGATCTGAAGGGGCACCTGCACCCCAGTGTTTATAGCAGCAATGTCCACAATAGCCAAACTATGGAAAGAGCCCAGATGTCCACTGACAGAGGGATGGAGAAAGAAGATGTGGTGTATATATAAAATGGAATATTACATGGCCGTCAAAAAGAATGAACTCTTGCCATTTGCTATAATGTGGATGGAACTAGAGGGTGTTATGCTAAGCAAAATAAGTCAGTCAGAAAGAGACAAATACCATACTATTTCACTCACATGTGGAATTTAAGAAACAAAACAGATGAACATAGGGGAATGGAAAGAAAAATAAAATAAGATAAAAACAGAGAGGGAGGGGAACCATCAAGAGACTCTTAACCATAAGGGAACAAACTGAGGGTTGCTGAGGGGAGGTAGGTGTGGGGATAAGGCAACTGGGTGATGGGCAGTAAGGAGGGCACCTGATGGAATGAGCACTGGGTATTATATGAACCAATGAATCACTAAATTCTACTCCTGAAACTAATAATATATGCTAACTAACTTGAATTTAAATAAAATCTTTTAAAAAATAATAAAATTAATAAAAATTAAAAAGGATGTGGGAGAAGGACAGAACTGTGCCCCCAGTCCTTGAGCAGAGCCTGGAGGGGCAACAAGACCTTAGCTGCCCATGTCCCACCTGGGGTCAGAATAGGAGCATCAACATGGTTCATCCAGACATTAGGCCAGAAGAAAGGCATGCAGACTTCTTCAGGCAGTCGGGATATAGAGGTGACTTTCCCAAAGTCCAGAGGGTGTGGGGAGCCACAGGACATCACCCACTGAATGTCTTCTAGGGAGATGTGGACTTGGCACCAATCTGAACTGGCCTAGAGTTGAGACAAGAAGGAGGCCCGGTAACCACTTAATGATTCTTTGCTCAGACAGAGGGCTGGAGACCGGGCATGAGGACATCCCATAAAGCCAGCTGGGATGGCAATATGGATGCCTCCCCTGCCACCACGCCTTGGCACAAAGTAGATTCCTTTCGGACCCCCACTTTGAGGGAAGAAAACACAATCTCACTGAGGTTAACTTCCCACTACTTGAGAGAAAGGGGCTCATAATTGCTGTTGAAATTCTCTTATTGAAAAAATACAAATAAATGTATGTTCCTCAGGCACTTGGGTCTAAGTCTGAAATTTGAATATTCTACAGAGGAAGAAGCCAAAGGCCATGCCTTCCCAGCGTGTCGGAATCCTTGACCCTATAATTCCTAATGCCGTCTAGAGATGGCAGCCACGGCAGGGTAGGAATGGGGATGGAGGGGACATGAGCTGAGCTGTACTGATCAGTTCACAACACAGACCAGTCAAGGTCTATGTGGACTGGCAATCATGGTTCTCCCAAGCACTGACTGCGGAGTCACTCAAAAATCCATTTAATGGTGGGGAAATGGGGACTGAATGTTAATGACTATGGAAGCGTTTTCTTTTAGGGTGATGAAGATGTTCTAAAATTGAATATGATGATGATTGCACAACTCTTTAGTGAACATACTAAAAATCATTGACTTGTATACTTTAAATGGTGAGTTGTGTCATATGTGAATTATATATCAATATTTTTATGTCTATTCAACAGATATTTAGTGGGCCCTCCCTTACAGCCAACATCACTTGAAGTTGTAATTCTCCTTTCCCTCCTGAGAAATGGGTGAAGTGAGGTTCAGAGAGGAATAAAGGCCACTGCGGACATTTCCTGATGGCCAACTGTGGATACATGCTTTGGGAAGATGTGGGGTAGAAGCTGTTAATCTCCTTCTGCTTCCTTCTGATTCTGGCCACCTGCAGCTCTTTGGATTTGGTGAGCTTAACAGTAAGTGAGATGAGCTGAAACTTCTGCCGAGAATTTGGCAAGGAACAATCCATCAGGAGCCTATAAATTTTCCATAATGGTTACTCTGGCATGGCCAGTTAGTATCAATTAATTCTTGGAAAACACCATGGAAGCATGGGGAAGTATTGCCTACCAGTGAGGAGAGAGGCTTGCTGAACAGCAGTTCAACAACATGGGAGCACAAAGGGAATTCCTTCTTAGCCAAATGGAGTTTCAAGTCCAATTTCTCCTTTTAAACCCCCAGCTGTCACAGCCACTGGAGACTGTTTCCAAAAAGGAGAGGGACTTCCCATGCCTGCCTTGCTGCCTAAGAACCCAACTGGATGAGATGAACCACCCACCACTGCTGGGCCACTTCAGTCTCACTATGGAGGAGGGAGGAGTTATTGCCTTGGCAAAGCCAGACTGGATAGGATAAATTACAGATTATTTCTAAGTAATTCTCTTCCCCAATCACCATGTAATTCTTAACTAAAACCTTCTATTTTGTTCCCTGACTGTTTTCTGAACACTCTCATCTCCACCATAATGGTTCTAATGAAAGTCCTTTGTTATTGAGCTTGACAACACTACAACACTGTCCTAAACACCCTACAGCGATTATCTAACTGCATTCTGCTTCCCCCTGAATTAGGTGCTATCCATAATCTAGGTTATGAGAAAACCAAGGATTGAGGAATTTGAGTTGAGTTGCATTCACTTTGAGTTACAGTCAAAGTTGCAAGTGAAGCGGTATTTGAACCCTAGCAGTCTGGGATCTTGACCTTCATCAATTTCACCTTCTACTCCTACCACCATCATCAAAAGGAACTTCACTGTTCCGGGTGTGATTCGGACACGGTCTGCTTTTGGATGAATAGACATGAAATCTGCTCTCTGGGAATGTATACATCGTTCCCCATTTGGACACGAACACTTAGGAATGAAGATCAAAGCCTCCAACCATACAGTGAGCTTACGGAGATGCCAGGCTGGGCTGTTTGACTCCCGCCATCATTTTGGCTCATTTGGGAGACTTACCCAGCCCGGGCAGCCCCAGAGGTGGGGCCACATGACACTGATTGGCCGGCCTGGCCTTTCTGAACTTCCCTCCCCACTTCAGGGAAAAGGAGGGAGAGGGGCTTTTGTGTGCACTGCTGTGGTACAGAATGCTCAAAGACAGTTCTGCATATAAAAGCGCATTGTTCGAGTAATTCCTCCAGCAGAAATAAGGGAGAGGAATCCAATTAACAATTAACATGACAGTATTTAAGATTACTGGTAAATTCTCTCTGTAGGCCACCCCCATTCCTCCCCACGTCGGGTACAATCTCATGAGTGACCCCCGAAATGGAAAAACCAATTTGATACCTTTAACCAGCTGTGAACTATTCTCATTCTACTTACATTTATCTTTAATCACTTTGTGAAAAAGTGGGTACCAAAGAGCCCCCTTCCAAGAGAACGAACAGGCTGGGCAGAAACTGGACTAGAGACAAGGTGGTAAATCCCTGAACTGAATCTGGCTCCTGGCTTTGGAGGAGGAGTTTAATAAGGATATCAAGAAGAGGAAATGCAGATGAGGACACTACAAGTGGGCTCCATGGGGAGTCATAAAGGGTTCATTCATAAAAAGTTATGCGTCCATTATGCCTGGATTTTCACACACTGCCCTGGGAAAATATGCAATGCACAGTTTTTCAGAGCAAGATGCATACTTTCACAATCCACCCTAATCCGCTCTCCCTCCTGCCAAAGGGGCATTGACCCGCCTCCTCCCAGCAGATTTCATAGCCCTGACCCCTCCCAGGGACAAGCTTGGCCCACACAATGCACTTGTTCCAAACACAAAAGTGCACTAACAACTGCATTTGGAAACATCAGAGCAGGGCCAAATAGTTGGCAAAGGAGAATTCCCGCAAACGAAGAAAGACGGTTACAGGCACTGGGCCATGTGCTGGCCATGGTGCGTGTGCACGCATGCGCGCATGCACACCCACACCCCCCCATACATAGCAAGTGTAAAATATGAGCCAACCCCCCGGCAAAGCCCAAACAAAACAAACCATCACCACCGACAACGACGAATGACAAAAGTCCCATCTCATCTATGTAAGTGTAGCCAGAGACGCCAGGATCTGTGGTGAGAAAATTCTATTTCAAGTTCAAGAAAAGGGAATCCCTGGAAATGCCTCTGGCTGTGCCCATTCTCAGGAGCGTGTCTTGGCCCTCCCTGGGGAACTACAGTAAGGGAAAGCTTCCTTTCCCGGAGCCTTTGAGTCCACCACATTCCTCTGGGGAGGAAGGGTTTGGGTTGCCAGATTTCACAAACAAAAATACAGGAAGGCCAGTTACATTGGAATTTCAGACAAGCAGTGAATCATGCATTTTATCTGACAGTCCTACTTCTGGGGTACCTTTCTCAGATGCATCAGTCCTCGCTCCCCATGACCAGGGGGGTTCTGGTCTATCTCAGCCCGCTAGTTGGCTGTGTGGACTTAGCGAGCTGGTCCACATTCGAAGAGCGTGCTTTCCTGCTGAAGGTGGGGGGTAGATGACTCTAAGATCCTTGCCAGTTCGAGGTGGGTCCATGATTCCATGTCATCGTTGAAACTCCTCTCACACAGCCCCTTGTATTAGTTTAATTAGAAAATACTACTGAATGCATTCTTGTAAAAGATGTGGAACGATCCAGAAGTACACAAACCAAGTCAGTAAGCTGCCCGCCATCTCTGTGCTGCCTTTCTCCAAGGCGGCCAGCTGTGGTTGTTTGATGAGCACCCTTGCAGTCCCCTTTCCAAGTGGTGCTAAACAGGTCCCCATGTACCTACATTTACGGAGAAGCAAGATCATTCCCCAACCCAGCTCATGGGAATTCTGATGCAGTAGTCTCGCAGGGATCTGTCTTCAGAGAACTCTTTCCATCAGATGCTGATGTCCAACCAGGTTCAGGAACCTCTGCTACCCAGAATGTAGTCCCCAGTCTTCTTGCCGCAGCCAGTCAGTACTACCTCTAAAGCCGTGCCTTCTTCTGGCCACTAGCGTGCACTGTATCTGCTCACATGAGACAGGAAGCAGAAGCCCAAGGGCAGGCAGTCTCCACCCTGCCGTCGGGTAGCCAAACTGTTAGTCCTACAGCGTGCATGCTCCTGTCTGCTGGGCTTACCTACCTAGACGGCAAACTATGCCTCTGGTGATGGTGGTAACCTGGTACCCCTACTCAGAGTCTGCCAGGGCTGCCTTCTTAAGCATAAGTGCACACAAATTCCTATCTGTTTGGACCCCTAGGAATTTAAACTCATGGTCCTCTGGATGGAAGGGGCTGATGAGCTATTCCCAAGCTGGCCTGGCTGAGACCCTGTAGCCAGGGCCTCTCAGGTCCACCCAGACCCTCTGTCCCTATCTCTTCTGACCTACCCAGAACCTGACTTGAAGCAGGCTTGGTCTGGCCGCAGAACTCTCTCACTTGACTCTCCCCCTCTCGTCCTGTTTTCATCTCTCGTCTGCTGTCCCAACAGCAGCTCCCTCCCAGGCCAGCCAGTCGCAGAATAACTGGAGTGGCTTTTCTGCCCATGTGAGGATATGCCAGGGACAAAGATCTCACGGAGAACTTAAATTTGTCAACCCAGAAGCCCACCCTGCTATTGCTCTAAAAATGAGGGCAATTCACTGTCAGCCAAACCCTTCCATCTGGCTCCTTAAAATCCACATCCCTCTCTGGCTCCACCATTGCTATTCCTGCTACTCCTCTGTCCATTCCCAGGACACCGTGCCTTTGGTTCTCTATACTTACATGTTTTCAGGTCACCCACGGGGATTGCAGATTGCCGACCAATCCTGAATGAACTGACCTTTCTCCTTATGCCACCTGCCCACTGCCTCTGCTGAAAGGTCCAAGCTGCCTTGTCACATATGAGTCCATGCACTGTGCATCTACCAGAAAGGGTACATGCTTAGTGTAGAAAAACTAGAAAATATAGCTAAACTGGGAAAAATAGAATAAAAAAATTTTTAAGAAAGAGCATGTGGAGTAGGGGAGAAAGATGGAGAGGGAGAGGGAGAGGGAGAAGGGGGGGAGAGGGAGAGGGAGAGGGGAAGGGAGAGGGAGAGGGAGAGGAAGAGGGAGAATCCTTGAGCAGAGTGCACACCCAGGGCAGAGCCTGGAGTAGGACTCAATCTCATGACCCCAAGATCATGACCCGAGCCAAAATCAAGAATCGGACACCTAACTAAATGAGCCACAAGGCACCTCCAGAATAAATTTTAAAAAAATACTACATCATCCTGAAATCACTACGTGTTATTTATTTATGTTCATAATTCTACTTTATATTTGTACTGTAGATTACAAAATGGTTTCTTCCAGTTGAATCCAAACTGTACATGTTTTAAGTAATTTTGTTTTGAGTAATTCTGGTCAGGATATTCACTGTTCACTTGGCCACACTCCCCACCACTCCTTTGCTTATTATGCCAACCCCATTGTCCTCACGTATGCCTTATTTCTGAGGGCACCTGAGTTTGCAAAGCCTGCAAAATATCCACATAACAGTATTTTTATTAAAATGGAATTCAACTGCATGTTGTCTTTCGTAACACCTTTTTTTTTGGTAACAATGTACAGGAACCCCTTTCTGTATCGATTAGTAGCCACCTCCAACTTTATCTTTAGTGGCTGGATGGTTTTCCCCAGGAAAGATGTACCCCAGTTTTTTTTAGTGAAGCCCTACTGTTGAACATTTAAACTGTTTTCCATTTTTCCTGCTCCAGTGAACGTCTCCATAGCTAGAACTTTGCATGCTTCCTTAATTGGTTCCCTAGGATACATTCCAAGAAGTGGAATTGCTGGTTGAAGGGCAGTCTGTGTCCTAAAAGCTTTACCGTGTGTTGCCAAATGGAGTGCTTGGAGTTTTACAAGGACACCGACCCTTGTGAGCTTCCTGTGTCTGCTGTCAGGATGGGCCCTTCTACACATGAACGGCATCATACAGAACAGCCCATCACCCCCCTCCTCAAGGCTTTCTAAAGTCAACTCACCCAGCAGGGGGGCTTTTCTCCAGTAACCATCCCGGACCTCCACATAGTCGTACCAGCACAGGCGGCTTTTAAACAAATCCATGGATGTGAAGTTCAGGACGATCTGTAAAGAGTGACCGTGAAGTGAGTTTTGGCAGCAGAGCCTGAGGGCTTCTGAAGACCCATGTTCTTCTCTGCCCGTGTTCTCACATTACCTCTTAGCATACAGAGCTCCCAGACCACAGTGGGAGCGTCCTCACAAAGACACACTCACAGGAAAACTCATGACATTAAATAATAAACCTTGAGCAGGATGAGGCGTAAACAGAGGAGATGGGTCCCCTAGTTCTGTCCTGGGGAATAAGTTGAGCTTTTGAAGTCACTAGGTGGTTTATAGAAAACAGGATGCATTAAAACGATGGGCTGGGACACGTTGAGACTGGGGATTTAGACGGCGGGAAGGGGGTCAGTGAAGTTCAGAGATATGAAAAGATCTTATAACACCATCAATCATTCCAAAGGACCTGGGGTTAGCTTGAGTGCATCTGAGCCCCACCGTGATCACTGTTCCCTCGGCCATGACCTCACTCTTCTAAGATGTGGTGTAGCCAATAGCCCTTCTAGAGTTGGTCTGTTCATTCATTCATTCATTTATCTCACCATTGTCAGTTGACCACCTACTATGTGCCTGTCTGTGTGGATCAGTTGAGATCAAAAGATCAGCAAAATAGGGTTCTTGCTTTTAGGGAGCTCAGAGAACACAGATGCGTCAGGCCAGTTAGAACACTCTGGAATAAATGCTGAAAAGAGAGGGATGTACTGGAAGGGAATCCTGCAGCCCCAAGGAGAAATAGATGCTGCCTGGGATACCGAAGAAGGCTCCCAGAAGAGATGGCGTTTAACCTAAGGGGAATAGGGGCCCAGTGGGCAGAGACACAGGGCAAGAAGGCATTTTGGGAGAGGAACTGACACAAGCTCAGGCAAGGAGAGTTTGGGGAACTGTGTAGGTCATTCTGCATGGGTCTGCAATGCGGAGTGAAGGCTGGGGAGCCGGGGGTTCAGATGGACTAGGAAGGAAGATCTCAGTTCTTCTGGACATGCCGAGGCTGTTCAGTGGATGCTCCTGTCCACAGAGTGGAGGGGGCTGGGTGGACCTGTGGACTTGGCTCACAGGCCCTGGTTCCACAAACCTGCTGCCCTTCCCGCCTGGGGCATCCCTGGCAGATGGCCCAAAGTAGAGTTTGGGCATCTGTCCTTCCTCCCCCGCATCAAGCCCCACCACGTAGTGTGCCCATGATGTGTCTGCCGTGCTCGGCATGCCTCTGCTCCATCATTTCTCTGTGCTCTTCGCTCACCAGAAGCCCAGTAAAGGCAGCCCTGCCCCTGGGCCTTATCCTGTCCGGGGACCCTGCCCTGAGCCAGCTCACCCCTCTCCCCTGCCAGCTGGCCACTCTCCTTTATATTCAGGCAGCCCTTGGTCCCTCTGTCTCTAAGCAAAGCCCTAGGCTGGAGGGCTGCCGATCAAAGTTTCCAGTGCCTTCCCAGCTAGATTGAAAGGATTATTATTCATTTGTTCCATTCTCCATCCTCCCCGCCCCCACCCCGGCTTTGTACCTCCTCTATGGACTTCAGTACACCTGTCTGCTCTCTGCTGCTCTCTGGCCCCAGCTGGTTCCTGTCCTCCCCGCTCCCCGGTGACTGTGAGGGTCCCTCAATGCAGCAGCATTTCCCTTCCAGCTTCCCCAGTCACCGGGGCGCAGCCCTTTTCCATCATCTCTGCTTCGCCCCTACTGTTTATCCCTGATGCTGACAGGCTTCCTTCCCTTAAGATGTCTGTGTCCCCTGCCGCAAGCTCATCCGACTGCCCATTCAGCAGCGCTGTCTGCATCGCTCCTGCCGTGCCCTGGCCCCTTCTGTGCACTAGGGCTTCTAGATCCATCTTGCACTTACAGCTCATGTTTATCAAACTCCTCCTATGCTCAGAAAACTTCCATGGCTCTCCCTGCCCCTCATCTCTCCGCTTACCTTCCAGAGCCTCCAGCATCCATCCTAGGTGACCCTGTGTGCCCTGAGGGATCTTGCTAAGGGAAGCGTCTCAAGGCCCAGTTCCAGCACCCTCTGCCTCCTCCCTGAGTCCTTCTCTGACTGCTGAAATTGACGCGGCCTTTCCCTCCTTGGGACCCCCTTCTCTGCCTCTTACAGTGACTGCAGAGCAGGCGTTTCTAAGAGTCAGGCAGATCTGGATTTCTCAGCCCTGCCACTTACTAGCTGTGAGATCTTACTACCACTTACTAGCTCTACCTCCCCAAGTGGGCAAGTGATTTTTAGTTTCCTTATCTGCAAAACAACAGGCACACCATTGGGTTATTGATGGGCTGCATGAAAAACTGTATATTGAGCGTATCATGCTATGCCTGACACATAATAAGCACACAATAAATGTAATTTAAAAAATCAAGCCACACGGAGTGCACACTTAATGCTCCACAAACCTGCATACTAAGTTCTTTTCCCAGGCTGCCTGTCTTAATTAGCGTTGAGTGTCCACGCCTTCCTTTGGGTCAATCCCACCCAATGTTTGGGTCTTGGGACAATTAGGACCTTCTTCCACAAAGCCCTCTGACTTCCTACAAAGTGAAGAGGGAAGACCAGAAAATAATAGGCCAACTCCCCTCCTGTGTTGTACAGTGTGTGTGTGTGTGTGTGTGTGTGTGTGTGTGTGTGTGTGTGAGAGTGCATTTGCGTGAGAGAGGTATCATTCTTTCAAACTAGACTGATGGTTCTCAAACCTGCTTGCATATTAACACCACCTCAAAAGTGTAAAAAGTTAATACGGGGCCTAGCAAATGCTCCCCTTTCAATGAAATCAGACTCCCTAGAGGTAAGGGGGGACCCTACCTGAACTCTAGGTCTCTTGAAGACTGGCATTGTAAATTAGCTTTCTTTTGTAGCTCCCACAGTGCTCACATTCAGGCAGAAGAGCTCAGTCATACTGACTAGCTGGTTTCAATATAATTCTTTGGCTTTTCAAATTTTCAGAAAGAAAATGTTATTACAGCTTCCTCAGTAACACGCTCATGATCGAAATGAATGGGATAATCATTCAGGCTAATTATTTTAAATTTGTTAGGGAATCATAAAGACCGTAGGAGAAGAGGTTATGAACAAGAGGTGATACTTGAATCAATCAAGTTTGCTAATTACTAGCAGCTCTGGGGAAGGCTGGGTGAAGCAGAAATGGAAATAATTGGTACAGGAATTTCAATGCTGTATATTCTCCCTACCCTCCAGTTAGCAATAATAATTAAGGCTTGAGGAATCTTCCGCAGTTCAAACATATCCCACAGCCTCTGTTATGTAGGGCAAGTCAACAATTTGGGAACTGCTGGATCACCTCCTCTTCCTCCTCCTTCTTCCTGCCTCCCTCTCATTAATGCCTCCAGCAGGGACAGAGATAGCACATGCATCTGAAGAAGATAAGCCTGGAGTCTCTCCGGCTCAAGATGACAATCACACTGTCATAAATGCTCAGAGCCAGAGGAAGGGTTGCACATGGCTATTGTGTATGAGCACACGTATATGTGAGCATGTGTGTTTGTGTGTGTGTGAATGCCTATTTGCCCGATTCCCTTGTGAAATAATACAGGCTAATGGGTAAGCATCCACGTTCTCACTTGGGCTCAGATTCCAACTTCACAACAAATAGAGCAGCCTCAGGCAAGTCCATTTCCTTATCAGAAAAATAAATGTGCTAATAGCATCTATCACAAGAAGTTCTAAGGATTAAAAGAGATAAACCACATAATATGCTGAGAATAGCACCCAGGCCACAGAAAACATTTAAATGGACATGTTTAACAGTTATAAACTAGGACTACCTGAAACAGGCCTCCCAAAATCCATCACCCCCAGGTTTTTCACTCAGCCACTCATCCATTCACATGCTCATTCAACAAATAGTTTTTGTGTGAGTATGTGCTGTGGGCTGTATTGGGTGCTGGAGACCTCGGTCTGAATAGTCTCTGTCCTCAATGAGTTTAGAGTCTAGAAGGTAGACAGCCAGATAGACCAGCAGTCATGATACTGTGACACAAGCTATGGCAGGTATGACTGTACAGGGCCTGACCCAAGGGATAGAGAGGGCATCTCAAAGACAGCAATGTCTAGTCTGAAGAACACTTAGATTTGAAGGGAGACATGAAAACACACACACACACACACACACACACACACACACACACACACACACCCCGAGTTTTAGGACTGCAGAAGCCCCAGGTCCCAGTTCTATATTTTACTGTGAATTTGAGCCTCAAATTCCTTATCCATATAATGGATGTGAAGAGATGCATCCTTCCATGGGGTTGAGAACGTGCCACCCTTGGACCAGGACAAAAGACACTGCTGCCCTGGATGAGCTCTAGAGGAAATCTGGAGGGAATCATGGAACCTTTAGACCCAAAGGAGCGTGCTCACCCACAGCTTGCATAGCTCCTAGACCTCACTGCAGGTGCCCAGGACCCTGGAGTTCCTGTCTGAATGGTCCTGAGCCCACTTCTAGATCTCTGCCCTGAAATCTACCCTCGTGAAGGTAGACAGCATGTCTAACCAGTCTGCTTCTACTGGAAGAGTAGCTGTTTGCAAGGAAGGAATGCAGAGGTTTTAGGAGAGTGGGCTGGGGTGTCACCATGGGTGCTCCTGAGATGAAATGGGGGGCTGAGAAGAGAAGGAGGAGCCAGCTGAGGGTTGGAGGCTAGCTCTCCCTACATAGTTACCTCCCAGAGCAACACTCTAAGATGTCAAGACATGCTCAATTGGATCCTCGCATTCCAAGGCATTCTGATGGTATACTTACCAAGGAAGTAGGCTAGAGTCTACTTTGTTTTACAGACTGTGAGCTTGATTTATAATTCACATGGACATTGTGCTCCTAGGCCTCCATTTGTATGCTACAGGTTGAAATTCCAGACATAATGTTAAGCAAGCTACCACAGCGGCTGGCGCCCAGTGGGTGCTCCTAGCGTAACAGCTGCTTTTACTACTATCAGTAATAGTACAATCTCCCACACCTCACCCAACTGAAAAAACGCTATGTCATTTCCTCACGTGGTATCACACCTACCTTTTCCCCTGGAGTGACCGATATCCTCCAGACACAGTGGGAGTAAGAAGGGTAGCCATTTGGGAAGCCAGGTGCAGAGAAGTTTCCTGTTGTGTCCTGCAGGGTCTCCCCACATGCTGCACAAGCAAAACAACGACTGTGATTCGGGCAGACACGCTCCCCACCTAAGCCACACCCCTTGAGCAGCCAAAGCCCTTGGGATGCGTCCATGAGAAGCATGTCAGGTAGACTGACAGTTTTTTCCTGGCTAATAGAAGTGAAAATAGGGTCTGGGCACCAAAAAGCAATACCCAGGGGTTCTCTCTGAGGCTCTCAGGTTTGAGGGTGGCCTCAAGCAGGGTGGGCAAGTTTCCCAGCTTTGCTGGGCCTTAGTTTTCTTGTCTGTAATGTGGGCAGGAGCTGCCTGAGAGTGAATGACATGGATCAGCTCAGTGCCTGACACACAGTGAGCACTCCACACATAACGGCTGTTATCATTATGACTGTAACATCTGTGGCGGTGAGCATAGGAAAGGATAAGCTGGTAAAGCAAGAAGACAAAGAAAACACTTGGAAACTCGTTTGTTGAGAAACTCACTGGGCTGAATCTTGCCTCTTCTTTTTCTGCTACCTGTGTCTGAATGAGCTACCAAATAAACAGTCAAGAAAACACAAAGATGACCAGGGGTACGGGAAGCTATGCCACCCTTGAATGTTTGAAGGTTTTCTGGTCATAAGTCTAGAACCTAGTCCTTATGTATATGAAAAATATTTCCACTAATTTGTCCTTAAAAAAAAAAAGAAGGTATCCACATGAGTAAGCTTGGAAGCAACAGGTTCCTTACCTCCTGACCCCCAGGGACTCGGACCCCAAAGACAAAGACGTTGGTTTGCTATATGCCCCTCCTCCCATGGGTCACCCCCAAAATATGGGAAACAAGCATCCTTACCCATATCTGCCTACAGGCAATTCAACCTCCACTTGGCAACAACCCTGCTTTTAGCTACTACTTGAAATTACTGGAAGCTGCAGTTCTGAAGCTGCAGGAAGGACTAGCTGGAGAGCGACCCGTCATCAGCCTCAGGAAATCCTGGATGTTCGGGTTTCGAGATCATGTTACCGAACAACTGCCAGGCATCATGAAGATTACGCCTGGCAGTCAACACCCCCAAGGGTTCCATGGAAATTACTTTAGAATAATCATCCACATTCTGTAAGAATAGATACACTACTCTATGGCTCCCTGGTATTTGCCAGCTGCCTCCAATCCTTGGGGGAAGTAAGTGGCAATACGTTATAACTAAATAAATACTATGGCATTTCCCAGAGAATGCTATAAGGTTTCTCTTTCAATTCTGCAAGGTTATATGATATGCATGTCCTGCATTTCAGCTCTAACACGCCCCCACGTGACTAATAGCTGGATGGACATATTTCCTAGAGTTCTGGCATGGACCAAACCCCACAGAGTCCTTTGCATGCTCTGTGATCCCACTTAGTAGGGTGATATGATAGCTAGATTTTCAAAGATGGTCCCTATTTCAAATATGCTGTTCCATGATCAAACTGGGTGTCTGGTCTGGGGTCTGGAAAATGTTGTTGGACCCATGGGTAATGAATTTCCTTCTTCATCCCCAAACTACTGACTTGCATTCTCTCCCATCAGTGGTAGACCTGGGCTGCTGTAACTAATGCTTTGCACTGAAGTTCAACAGCTTAAAGGGGTCAAGGTGAGCTCACTCCCAGGGCAGCAGGTTGGGGTGGGGGAGGTGATGCTGAAGCCAAGGGGACAGAAGGCAAAGAGGGCACATTCAAGGGAAAGGGGCTTGGGGGTGGACGGAGAAGCAGACATCTCCTCAGACCCCAGGGTAATGTCCAGGCTCCAACAGTAGATTTCTAGCCAATGACCAGTACCTTGGATGGCTAGGAAAACTGCAAAGCCATAGAAACAACCTCATTTATAGCACTGTGGATTTGGGGGGCTGACTCCCCACCTTCTATGAACACTCTCCTTCATTCATGGTCTTCCTGCAAAACCCGTACTTTTTATTTCACCAAACCCACATCTTCTACTCGCATTAAGAAGGGGAGGGGCTTTTAGAGTTACGGGGTACGCACACTGCACTAGGCCCTTGTTCACTGTTGTTCCCCTACGGCTTCTTCTTCTTAAGACTATCGGGGCTATGCCAGAGAATTCCGAAGATTCCCACAAATGAAGCCGAGAGCTCCCAGACCTATTCTTCATGTCACTCCGGGCAATTACCTCCCCTATTTGGGCCTCCTGCACTGTCCAAAACCTTCCTAAGAGCAGCACACCAGAAATTACAGCAGCCTCATTAGGTGCCCCCAAGCCGCTTTCCGGGGGGCCACCAAAGCCCCGGGACTCCTGAGGATTCAGTTACCTGGGCATTTGTACAGCTTCCTGGCCTGAGCTATGTCTCCCTGACTGAGCCGCACGCGCTGGCCAATGGTTGGCCTGATGCCATTGTCGTCTCGGCGGGGGAGGATGGTGTCTAAGAAAACTCCTCTACGGGAAGAAAAGAGAGAAAGGAGAAAGACAAGTCAAAGCTGGCTGGTTGGCCGCACTGGGATGTTCAATCTTTACTTCCCTGCCCATAAACGCCATGACGTCCCTGGCCCCTGGGCTGCCTCTCTGCAGGCCCATACGTAACTGAAGAGATTTGCTTTACTCATCCTGGCACATGCACATTCCATTTCATGAGCTGCCTTCTTACCTCCGATGGGAGAATGACTCTGCCATGTTTGCCAATCTGCCCCGCCGGCCTCGGGGCCTCCTTGCTGACGGGGACTGAGCATTGCCACAAAGCCCCTGATGTCTCCAGGCCCCGGGGCCACCACATCGTACAACGGTGGGGAGCTCTGTTCAGAGAGGCCTCGCTGTGTGTGGAGCCCCCTGGAGTTGTGCAATAGGCACCAGTGAGCATGGGTAGGTCTTGGAGAGTCTCCACAGAGAGCCTGGGAACCAGCACAGCATGAGGCTGTCAGGGGCTGGTCAGTTAGTGCTGGTGGGTGGGCTGGTGAATAATGGGAATCAGGGTTTGGGGGTACTTTCTGACAATGGGGATGACTGCAGAGAGCAAAGGGTGGCTGAGGGGGCCCTGGTCTATAGATTTCCATGTATGGTCTGGCTCCGCCACCTGAGTGAGCTCAAACAAGCCCCATCCCCTCCCTGAGCCTCAGTTAACTTCTCTAACAGTAAGAGTGGCCCAGCAGTCTCTTCCAGTCCCTTCCAACATCTTACTCTATTCCCGCATGAAGGAAATGGAAAGCGACCACAACAGAAGAGTAGACGGCAGGCTGCCGGGCTGAGGCCGGGCTCACACCTCCATGATGTGGCCTGCTGGACCCCTTCCTGAGCCTCCTCTTCCGCCTCCAGAACCCCGATGCAGGGCCTCTCTGGAAGGGAGGGCCTCCCTCCAAACCAGCTCCTTCTCCAGTTACCTGTTTCTTTCCTCCCTTCTTAACCAGGTTTCCAGAAAGAACCGCCTCCATTCTGTCTGGCTGCCCACCTCCCATTCACGTCTCAAGGCAGCTATAACCAGACTGCGCCGTGACGCTCCACAGCCACCACCTGTGGCCCTCTTACCACCTCCCCGCCGGCTCTCCCCAGTAGCACTAATACTCTGCTGCTCCTTTCTTCCTCAGACTCTTCCCCTGGCTCCCAGGGAACCACTGTCTCTGAGCAGCAAGTGAATGTCCACTTCTTGCTTCCCCCTCTGGGCTCTCCCTGGAGTTTCTGCCTTCTTCCTCCTCTCCCGCTCCACTGGCTCCTCTGGTTTTTTTGCCCCCATGGAAAGGTTCACAGAGAAATCTCTGGTTCTGACCCCTAGAATCACCTGCTAAGCCCCAGATGCCTGGTAACCCCTCTACCGCATTGTCCTCTGGGTCTCATATGCACACTCAACCCATGAACCTTGTCTCCGAAGACTGAAACCAAAGGGGTCATGGCACCTCCTGTCATGCCTTGAATCCATGCCTTCCTCCTTATTCTAGAGCACTGCCTCAGCTCAGATGAACAGCAACCCCTTCCTGAATCCTTTCCCATAACTTCTTAACTGCCTCCCTCCCTGTAGACTCAGCAGCCTCTGTGCTGCCCCTCTAACACAGCAGTGGGATTGTCCAGAAAAGTGAGGGCAGACTTGTATCCTCTCTGCTTAGAAGCCTCTACTGATCTCCAGTCACCACCTGGATCCCCAAGCCCTCGGTTCACTGGCCTCTGCCTTCCTCTCCAGCCACTTCTGACACCTCCACCACACTTGGTATTTTAAGCAACACTGAACTCCTGCTAGCCCCAAACATGCCCTTACACACGCTGTCCTCTGTTGAGACTGCCCACTGCCCATCTTCTCACCCACTAGCAAACTCCTGTTCATTTGCCAAAACCCTAGCAGATGGCTTTCTCTCTTAAAATCGTCTTGAGCCCTTTTTATCCCTCCCATCTTAAATTATTTATTCCTTTCTCTGGGCTAGCTCTGGACCTTATTTGTCTAGTCTCTTCTTCTCATCCTCTATTGTCTTTTTTGAAGGATGAAGGTATTTGTTATCTCTGCTAAATAGTATGTTCCTCAGGCAGAGAAACCAAGACCTTCATCTCTGTGCCCTCAAGGACTGGAACATAACAGGTCAAGAAATGCTTTTTGAATTAAATTATGTAACCAAAGTAAGGCAGTGTCTTCAAAAAATCTTGCAAATCAACGTACACCCAAAGGAAATGTGAACATGCATGTTACCTCCATATTAGCTGAAATTCTGCACTACCTTGGAAAACTTATTATCCTTATTTCTTACTGGTTACGTGTTTGATCATCTTTCTGGTTTTGCATATACTTTTTCTAAGTCAAACCTCAAGCTCCCTTTCGTTCCAACAGAAGCAGGCAGGAACCCGGCTCATCTGCCGATTTCTTTTGAAGCATCCCTATCTCCAAACTTTAACCACATGGCCTGTCTTTCTCTAATTCCTACTGCCTCCTCTCTGGGTCCAGGGCCTGCTAGAGAAACTTGAGTGGAATCCTTGGTTTCTCTCACTGACTTTGCCAAGTTTTAAATCACAAGTAATGACTCTCCATAAAATTCTAAATTTGATCACCTACTAAATCTAAAAAGAGGCACTTCTGCCCTAACATAAAATGTGTCCATTTGTAATTATTTTCTTGATTCCTCCAAGGAAAGAAATTTTGCTGCACAAAATGGAAATCTCACCATGATCTCTCAGCAACCCAGGCCAGCCGACCTCATAGAAGCCCACGGCACAGAGGCGACTCTGCCGGGGGCTTGTCATGTGGGTGCCGCTCTTATTAGGGCCGCCTCCCCAGAGGTGAGAAAAAGGCTGTGGAGCTTCAGTGTCTCTCCCAGAGTCCAGAGCTAGTAATGGAGAGCCAGCCCTGGAACCCAGGCAGGCCTGGAGCCCATCTCCCACATCCTCCTCCTTCCAGCCAGTGTTTTTCACAAGGGAGACTTCAGACACTGAAACAGCAGGAACAACATCAGCCCACACTTGGACAGCCTTTGGGGGCTGGAACCCCCTCCCCGACTTGTCCGCAAGGTGCCAGCAAGGCGGCAGGCTCTGGAAGATATTTACTGCCAGAGGTGTCCCTTGCGTGAACCACTGCAGTGACATCCCTCTTAAGTAGGACAAGTCTTAGCATTGACATTCCGCTAAACTAAGAGAGGGTTTGGCAGATTCTTTAGGGAATAAAGCTGTCAGCTCTGAGCTCTCCAAACAAAGACGCCCCTGTATCACAGAACTATCTCCTCAGCTCCTGGGCCCTTGCCCAACGAAACCTGCAAAGATATCACTCCCCACAGCCTGGGTCCAACCAAGGGGGAGGAGGGAGGGCATGCAGTAAACTAGAAACTAAAGTCGGAAGGAGACAGATCAATGGTAAAGACACATAAAGATTGGGTTTCCCATCAGCAAATGTTTGATAGCCCATTTTCTGTTCTTTAACAGACTCAAAGATGATGTGCAGGCAAGGGTGTGAGGCCAGGAGTAATGACGTGAAGTTAGGGAGTGTGAAAAGTGGTCCAGGAAAGACCATCAGTAAGGAGGCCATTGATACAGGTCCCACTGAGCAAAGTAGTTTCCTGAAAATTCATGCAGAAAATTGGCGAAAGGGACAATGAAGGTATTCACTTGCCACAAAATAGATTTGCCAAAATTGTTCCAAACTCTGGGCAAGGGTAAGCAAGTAGCTGTGGCAGAATGCTAAAATAATGAATTGTGCCTCCTGTTGTCCATATTCTTGGCCTTGTACCTTGCTTGGCCAAGGGAATGAGATGGAAGTGATGTTCTGCAAGTTTCAGAGCCTGGGTCCTAAGAATCTTGCAGCCTCCCAGCTTGTCCTGTAGGAACTCCAAGTCCCAGTGCAGTGAGGAGTCCAGTCTAGCCTGCCAGAGGTTGAGAGGCCCCAGGGAGCAGAACTAAGAGGGCCCCCGGCGGACGGGCAGCACTACAACCACACATGGCATGGGCCATCCCGGACCCCCCCCCCCCAGCCCAGTGGTGCTGCCGCATGACTGCTGCCATGGAAACGATCCCAGACAAAACCAGAGAATGAGCCAGAATGACTCAATGTCACAAAAAATAAATTGTTGTCGTGAGTCATTAGTTTGAGGGTAGACTGTTCCGTTGTGCTAATGACATCATGGTGGCAGAAGATGTCCACCTCCCTTCAAGGCCTTCAGGGAAGCTGCTGTGCTCCTCTGTGGCTGCCCATCACACCCATGTTCTCTTCCCTTGCTCACCTCCCTCTGAGGGGTTCTGGGTACCCTTGATGGGGAGCTATTATTTCAGGGGTTCCGTCCATGGGCTTCCACTGGTCTGTGCTGATAAACTTCACCATGTTGACAACAGTGTTAATAATGGTTATCTCCTTCAGGGGCAAGAGGCATGGCACTATGAGCTACAGATCACAGGGAAAAAAATAAAGATTTTTTTTTTCTTAAAAGAGAAACAAGAAAAGGGGGTGCCTGGCTGGTTCAGTCAGTGGAGTATGCAACTCTTGACCTCAGGGCTGTGAGTTTGAGCCCCACAATGGGTGAAGAGATTACTTAAATAAAACCACGGGCACCTAGGTGGCTCAGTCAGTTTAAATGTCTGACTCTTGATCTCAACTCAGGTCTTAGTCTTGGGGTTGTGAGTTCAAGCCCCATGTTGGGCTCCATGTTGGGGGGTGGAGATTACTTAAAAAAAAAAAAAAAAAACAAAAGGAAAGAAATACTGGTGCCAGAAGCACTAGCTGCATTCTTGCCCTGGCCTCTAGTTTCAGAGATTTTCCTAGTAATTGTCGCAAGATAGGCCTCAGGGAGGCAGTGCAGTTCCTACAGCCCATTAGAAGTAAGTTATCCCCAGCCCCCCAGCACAGGAGACGCTATGTAGATTCTCCTTATGAAGTGACCACCACATCTGTGGTATGTGGACAGAAATGCATGAGGATAATGGGAATTTCTTTCTTCACCTAGTCCCCAGCATTATCAGATATCCCTGTCTCCTTTGTGATTCATTGATTTATTCATTTAAGAAATATTTGTTGAACATCCACTCTGTGCTAGGCACCACATGATGTTGTAAACTAGAAGAGGATTCCCCTCAAGGATCTCAGTCCAGGGAGAGAGGGATATAAAAGATAAATAGGAGTAGATGAATGTATAATAATAAGTAGCAGACAAATTACAAAGCAATATGGAGAGTTATGACAGCTATGGAGACAAGACCCATGGTAAAACCTTCTCACCTGGGCTGACTTGACAGTGGTTCTCTACAGAATCAACATTTCGTCTCTACTTAGCAGCCTGCAACCCCAGGGTTGATGTGGTGTGACCCATATATTCCCTACACCATCCCCCATACCCAAGCATCCTGCTCTCTGACCCCTGCAGGGTGGGCTATCATCCTGGCCACCCCCTTGTTTGTTTCCTGAGACCCCATCGAAGACCCCCAGGATAGGTCCTTCAAAGTCTCTGTTTCCCAACATGCAAGAGGAAATCTCAAACGTCCACATGGCAATGAAGACAACCCCATCTGTCAATGCCTCACCTATCTGCACCAGTTAAAAAGCACAACAGGAAGGGGCTCAGAGAATATCCAGTCCAACCCTCTCGTGAGGAAACTGATGCCCAGGGAGGTGGAGATTTGACCCAGCACAAAGCTATCCCTGATTACTGTCTACACATCCCTCAATAACGCAGTGTGTGAGAGCACTAGGATTGGAACCTGGTCTTTGATTCTCAGTTCAGGGGCTCTTCATTACACGGTTTCCCTTTTACCCTTTGATAAAGAGCCAGGAGAAGAGTAATGAAAACAGGGTCAATCAGTCACATGCTAGTTATTCAAAGATGCTGACTTCGACAAAACTCCACCCATTAGAGCTCCAGAGAGGTCCCGCCTGGGTTCATGAAGGCTGGAGATCACTGCTAAATCAGCTGTATGGTCAGAGGGGCAGCTCCCCACTCCCCCCACAACTGAGAGCTTGGGACGTGAACATTTGGAGGTTCTCTCCCCCCGGTTCTGCTGCCTCATCAACAGCAGGTTTCCAGCAGCCCTACTCAAGAGGCAACGAGCCCTGCGTACCCGGTTCCCCATTCACTCCCAAGAGCGCTGTGTCTCCTAAAAGAATGGTTACCTTTGATCTTTACGGACACAGTGACTCAGAAGATGGGTTATCTCCCTCTTTGCTATAACTGCTAAGAAGCGCATGTCGGGATTTGCTGCCAATCCCACCAAAGTGTACATGACTTAATGGGATGCATTCCCAACAGCCAGTTGATTCCAAGCTTCAACGTAGTTCTCGACCCTTACATTCCCCTCCCCCATCCTCAAGTTCCTTCATTTATTAGTTTCTTGTTCTGTGTATATATTGGGAACCATTTCAAATCTTTTTTTTTCAGTGATCAAATAGAACAAATAAATAAATAAAAAGCAAACAAGCTAGTTCTAAAAAAAAAACTGAGAAAAAAATGCCAAGACAGAAAATATTTACCCTATGTCTCCTCTAACACAAAGGTTGTGGAAAAACCCACAACACTGGGACTAGTGAGAAAAAAACTTCTTTATACAAAACACTCATATGGTCTAGAAGCAAGGGCAATATTGAAAATACTTAACACCCAGCCTAGCACGGTAATAATTCATCAAAATAGAGCCTGCCCTTGCCCACCGTAAATCACCAGTCTGGCCATACTTGGGTGCAGGGGCTACCATCGAGCGTGACCAGCAGGCAGGAAACTTGGGTCTTTGTTCTCACTCTGACCCCAGCTACCTGTGTGCCCTCGAGCCAGCTGGAACCTCATTTTCTTCTCCTCAAAAATGAATCCATGATTTACGACCGTCCCAGCTCTCCTCGGGTCTAGCTTCCAATAAACTGCGCCTCCTTGAGAGAACCGTTAAGTGCTGCCAGGCTTACACCAAGGATGTGCTTTAGAAGACTCCCCCGCCCCCTGGAAATTTTACCCAGAGCCCCTAAGTTATTATCCTGGCCACCCTCTAAATAATTTCCCCTTTCCAGTTTGCTGCTTGTGACACCAGCTTCACAATAGGATTCAATCTTATTAGCGGGAACCTGATTAGATTATATTTCACGGCAGCCCAGAGGCCACTGTATTTCAAGGACAGACAGGCCAACTGTGCAAGGAGCATGCAGAGACCCACTCTCCTCACCCCTCCGGAGTCCAACCCCAGCCTGCGGCAGGCATAGTAAAACATAGATGAGGCAGAAGCGCAGATTCCGACCTTGAGAAGGTGTTCCGGGCGTAGTGCATGATGCTGTCAAAGTCGTAGGTCTCTCCCAGAGAGCTCACTTCCCCAGCTTCCATTTTTAAGAAATTATACTCCTGACCTGTGACACAACACTCTGTTAAGGAAGGCCTTTGAAAACTAAGGCACGTACCTGAAGGAGGCAAAGGGGGAGAAGGAGGGCCCATAGCAACTTCTGAGAGCTTGGTTGGCTCAAATAGCAAGGTTGTGGTTGTTCTCCTGGTTTTTAACAGACTGGAAATTTGAAACTTTGAACAGCCCTGTGTTCTCCCAAGCCCACCACCCAAGAACCCCTCCCCAAGTGCCACTCGAAACTCTTAATGCTAAGTTTGTAGACAGGTTTGTAAGACAGCATCATCAATTTGACTGCTCAGAAACTTAAAAAACAAATCTATGATCTTGCTACTGAAAGAACAAAAGAAAATCAGGGAACTAAGTTCAATCCCAAATAGACTCTCGAAAGCATTTTAAGGCAACCAAGTTATTCAGTCAGCTGCTTTCACGTTCATTATGAGTTCTATATAAAATTATTTAACATGAGAAGTGTTGGTTTTTGTTTTTTGTTTTTAATCTAGACGCTCTATTGGCCTTGGGGCAGAACATTCCCAAGCAGAAATAACTGCATGTACATGTACTCGTGTCCTAATTGTATTTCGGTTTCAAAAAGATGTGCTGCTGAAGTCAGCAAAAGGCACTCTTAGAAAAGCAACCAGGAGAACGTCTCATTTAGCTTTTCATGCTGCAACAGTGTTCTGGTCCATTCTGCTCCTGTTAGGAAATGGAATTGGACTTCATGGTCCTTTACAATGTGGAAAGTCATTTTGTTTCTGCTGTAACCTACAAGCAAGGGCAAGAAGACCTCCCAGGAAGGACCACAGAGGACAGTGGCAGTTCTGGGGACAAATGTCTGCATCATAGGGTTGCTGCCTCCTTACTTAACAAATGAGCATTGGCTGGCTCCCTGAAAACCCTCCCCTTCCCACCTGCCTACCCGGGTGGACGCCACCTTCCTGGCCAGTGGCTTCCAGACTCCATACTGGCTCCTTACCTGGTTGGATGTTTTCTCTGATGATGGTGACATGTTGGTCTCTGTCTGGCCGGGTGTGTTCATGCCAGAACCCAACCACATGACCCAACTCGTGTGCCACAATTCCAAACTTGTCGCAGTTTTTCCCAATGGATATGGCCTGCGGGCCCCCTCCTCGGCGCCCAACATAGGAACAACATCTGGACAGTTACAGAAATACCAGATTAGCAGATCAGAGACTAGGAAGTGTCTAATGCCCTCCCCGATGTGTGTGTGTGTGTGTGTGTGTGTGTGTGTGTGTACATCTACACACATGTGTATCTAAAAGAAACACAGACTTTCAGAGCTGAAAGCACTCTCATTGTCCAAATTCCCTCCCAATACAGAAACTCCCTCCAAAACTGATTCACCTTTTTGGTGGTCATGGATCCATTTGAGAACCCAAAGAAAGATAAGGACTAGATTCCTAAAATAAAGACCACACCCCTTCCAACCGATGCACCCCCAAGTCTCTGCTCAATCATCTCTGATGACAAGGAAAAGAGATAATGAATGGAGTTGGTTGAGTTTCTGTAAAGCATTATCAGAGGAATCTTAGAAATGATTCCCACTCTGGGCACAATTAGTTTTTCAAATAACATTTATTCCTAATATATTATTATATATTATTCCTAATATAGAAAAGTATAAGAAATTAAAATGGTCCACAATCCTACCACTTTTATCACCCAGATGACCTCTATAAAACATTAAAAAAAATACATGATCAGGGGTACCTGAGTGGCTCAGTTGATTAAGTGTCTGACTCTTGGTTTTGGATCAGGTCGTGATCGCAGGGTTGTGAGATCAAGCCCCACGTTGGGACTCATGCTCATCATGAAGTCTGCTTGAGATTCTCTCTCTTCCTCTGCCCTTACCCCCCTACCCCCCCCTCTCAAATAAATAAATAAATCTTAAAAAAAAATACATGTTCAAAAGATTGAAGTATTAAGTCTCTCATCCCCTCTAATCTCTTCATCCAAAGATAACCATTGTTAACAGTGTCTTGGGCATCCTTCAGAAAAATTAGATATACATATTTTTAGTTACAAAATCACTATATACACTGTCTTTCATTTTTACCTTTTTATCTCCTTAATTTAGAGATCTTTTTATAATAGTGCATATAGACCTCCTTCATTCTTTTCAAAATTTTATTTAATCAGGCTCCGAATACTGTACATCTAGGTTGATTCCAATTTTTACTATTTAAACAGAGCCTCATGGGAGAGGAAGAGAAAACAAACAAAGAAATGGTTGTAATCTTGTTCATGACAGGGTAAATTCCTAGCATTGGGATTGATAGATAAAAGGGTATATGCATTTGAGATTTTGATAGATACTACCAAACTGCAATCCCCAAATGTGTCTACTTATATGGCCACTAATAATATATTAAAAAGTCCTATTTCCCCATAACCCAGCCAACACTGGTTTTAACAAATTCTTTTTGTCAACTGGATAGGTGAAAAATGGTATTCCACTGCATCAAGATTGGATAGTTTTCCATGTTTTATAAGACATTTGTGTTTTTCCTTCTTGTGAACTGTGATCACATCTTCTCCCTATGTTCTTTTGGGTTGTCCATCTTTTTATTATTGACAGGTAAGAACCCTTTGTGAAGCAAGGAAATGAGTCTTTTGATTGCCAAATATATTGAAAATATTTTTCTCACTTTATTTCTTATTTGTCTTTTTGTTTTTTGTTTATGTGTTATTTTGGTTTTGTTTTCACCATACAGAATTTTAGAATTTCAATGCATGTGATGTCTTCATTTTTTTATGTTCTGCTTAGAAAGGCCACCTCTAGGCCAAATTATAAGTAAACTTCACTCTCATTTCCAATACTTTTTAAATTTCTTTTTTCTTTTCTTTTTCCTTTTAAAAATGTTTACATCATCTTTGATCCAGCTAGAATCATTTTGATGGAAGAAGTGAGGTAGGAATCTATCGTTATTTTTTTTTCATAACAAGCTGTTTACCCCAGTATTAAAATATCCAAATGACTAATGGGTCTTTTAGTCATTTAAAATGCTACCTAAATTTGTATATAAGCATATTCATTTCTGTTACGTTCTAAATGGTCTTAACTGTCATCATCTTCACTTGCATTTTAAACCCTAGATGTTTGACTAGACCATCAGACCTCTTCCCGTAATCCCCACCCTACTTCCATCCCTCTGTCCCTGTTGCTCTCTGTTTCTCTCTCTCTGTGTCTCTCTCAATGACCCCCCCCCTTTGCCTCTCTCTCTGTCTTTCTCTGCCTCTGTCTCTGTCTCTATCCTTCTCTATTAGTTATTTTTACATGATCATTCCTCTAGATAAACTCTAGTATCATTTGTTTAAGTTCTAAAAACATACATACACATATACCTACATATACATAAATGTAGATATTTGAATCACAATGGCATGCATTTATAGGTTATTTTATGGAGTTGTGACATCTTTACTACGTTGAGTATCCCTATACCAGGAAGTGGTATGCATTTCCATTTTTACTTTTTTTTTTAAGTTTCCTTAGAGTTTTAGCATTTTCTTCCTACAGGTCTGGCATATTTTTGCATTTTTGTTAAGTTTATCCTTAGGTATATTATTTATTATGTTTCTATTAAAGTGATATTTTTCCCATTATAAAAGCATATCAAATTATTTCATTATAAGGAAAAAGAATTAATTTTTTTCTTTATTACATTGTAATCAGTCACCTTATCAGGGTCTCCTTTGGTTTCTAATAGTTTCTCAATTGTTTTTCTGGGTTTTGGGGTATATGCCACATTAACCTCAAACCATACAAACATTACCTTTCTCCTGACAATACTTACTGTGTGTTATTTCCTTTCTTATCTAATTATATTATCTAACGTTTCCCAAAACATGTAAAATAATTGTGGTGATCATGAACATCTTCGACTTGTTCCTGATTCTAACAGAAACGCTTCTAGAATTATCATTGTCAAATCTGATGTGGGCTGTTAGAGAATATACACGTGTACATGCAGACACACACACACACACACACACAGCTTTACCCATATCTCTTTAACTTAGAATTGTAGGGATTTTATTACCTAGGTAGCTTATAATATTAATCCTGATTCCTTTGTAACCTAAGAGTTGTACAAACAAAAAATGGAGCTTTTAACTTACTAGGTAAAGCAAGAGTGTTTATTCTACTCTATGCCACGATGTCCGGTCTCATTGCTTTGCAATCAGAGAACATGTTACTGCTATTTCTGCCTCTGGGACTCCATCAAGCTGTTCTCCATGCTTAACAGATGGACAATAGATAAATGTTCAACACGCACTTAAAAAGAAGAGATCTGTTATCAGATTGCAGAATCTGATAGATCTATAGGATCAACTCTACTAGTTCTATTTTTCCAATCCTCTACAAATCTCTACTTATTTTTTTGTCAACTTGACATTGATCTCCTTGGGTTGACAGAAATGAAATAAAGTGGCCTGCTGCTGGTGTTCCTGTTGATTTCCCCTTGAATTCCCTGGGGCCGGTTTTATGACTCTTAATGCTGCACTGTTTGGTGCATAAAGATTTATGACGGTTATATTCTCACTGTAGCTTGGACTTTTTCTCATTATAAAGTGTCTCACCTTTAAAAAAAAAAAAAAACACTTTCCTACTTAAAAATGAAATGAAACAAGAACGAAACAAAAAAGGCCTTGTCTATAACTAAAATTACGATCCCAGAATTTTTTTTGCCTGTGTGCGTTCCTTCCTTTTACATGTAACCTTTCTAAGTCATTCTCTTCAGTAGTCATTTCATGCATACACCCTGTATTTGGGTCGAAGTATTTGAACCAGTATGGGAAACTTTTTCTTTCAGCAGGAGAGGACATCACACTTACATTTCCTGGCATAACAGCTAAGTTTAATCATGATCCAGGCATCTTATTGTTTGTTATGCTTTCTGGGGGAAGTCTGTTAGCCCAGGGAGCCCATAAAATTACATGCAGATTTTGCATAAATGTATATCCATCATGAGGAAGCCCATGCTTCGTCAGAGTCTCAGTAAGATCGCTGGCCTCCAACTGGTTCAGAATCTCCACTTCTCCGTATGAAACACCCCCAATTCCTCCAACTGCTCCCATGACAGGAGATCTAGACCCCTTGTCTTTCTAGAGTCTTTTTCTTGACCCACCTGCTTTGTCCTGGGATTGAGTTCACTGGGGGCAAGGGGAGTTTCTGAGAAACCCTAGGCTGCTATTTATCACAGTTCCTTGGAAATACTTGGTATTACAGAGAAAATTCAGCTCTCACAAACCACCAGATTTGTCTGGCTCTGGTTCCGCTGAGGGGGCCTTGCTTACCCCTCAGTAAAGGCACCTACTTACCCGCAGGTTCTGTAACTGAACACAATAAAGCTCTCCTCATCAGTCCTTTCTACAAAGGTCACACAGGTGTGCTTCTCCCAGTGTCTCATGGCCTGCTTGAAAATGGCCCTCTGGCTTCCTGAAATGACAGGGCAAGTCTCATCACGGCCCTGATGGGTCCATACCTCCCTCAGAGGCCATACACCGTACTGACTCACAGGATGCTTTTTTCAATGAGCGTCGTGTCACCCAGATTAGAAATGCACTAGGAATAAGGATTTCCCTTGCTAAGAATATAACTTTCCTGAATTACCAAAGCTCAGAGAGTAAGAGTTTGTGAAGGGAAAAGAGGTTTTTTAAAAATAGGTTTTCAGAATATCCCAGGCTCTCCAGCTTTTCCTTCAAATGGGAGAGTGCTTTTATCTAAACCTAAAACAAAAAAGATTACCCAGATTATTCAATTTGAAAATTTTAGGCTTTGAAGTAGCTCACCAGCACTGCATGCTGCAGTCTCATTTTATTTTCTATGTACAGGAGTATGAGCCCATATGCTCTCAAAAGTCTGTTTTGGGGTACATTCATGCTACTTTTGCCTGGGGCTTCAGTGTTTTCTGGTGGATACTTGAGCCTCATTTTCTACAAGACCTTTGAAAACAGGTGAATTGCATGCTTTTTCTGAGCATGTCTTCATATTTCCTTGAGTGGAAATGTGTTGAAAAATAGAACAATAAGTAAATTGGGAGCAAGAACAGAGTCGTAAACTGGCTGATAGTTACTTATAGTCAATCCATATTCTCTAAAAGAAAGCAATCTATCAATCTGAGATAAAGGAGACTATTTTGATTTTTCTAGGATCTAGAAAAATAATTGTTTGGGGACTACAAAGACAGCTGGGGATAGCGTTTGAGTTCTAGAATGATCTTGTTGCCAAAAATATGCAAAGCATATTTTGGTTTCCATCATAGTCTGGAAGACTTGGGTGTGATGTCATATTGTCCCCCAAAACATACATACAGAATAAAGATAACCTAGCTGTCCGTTTTTGGTTTTCTTCTTTTACACCTTGATATTTTTACTTCAAATCGTTTACAGCTCAGTCACTCACCAAAATACCCATCCCATTAATGACAGAACAACAAAACCACCATATTAAGAAAATTCTCTATATAAAATTAGCTAACTTTGATGAAGGTTGTATAAATCTTTGGTCAGAAAAGCACACCACATCTGAAAGAGCATAGTTAAGCTCATGGTTAACCAGGGAACAAAAGTGAGTAGCAGGTTAAAATTCCAGTATTTTGATTCTTTGGACACATTGCTTTCTCTTCTAGCAGGACTGGGAGCTCCCTGAGGACAGGTGAGGTCTTGGCCATCTTTTTATCACCAGCATCTAATTAACTATCCAGCATGGGAAACCTCCGGGTTAGTGGCACAGGAGTGATGCTGCCAGGAGAGAGAAAGGGAGGCCCAGAGGCACTCCATGCTCTTGACCAGCTCCCAGGTCCTGTCGATCATATCGTCACAGTGCCTTTAATCATCCGTGGTTTTCAGTGGCTTTGGGGCATCTGCGTTATCAAGCGCCTCTCACAGAAGCCACAGAACCCCAGAGAGGAGGCAGACCTGTGCGTGCGGTCAGAAATGGGAGCCTGGAAGAGGAAGCTGTATGTGAGTGTTCACTGAGACACACTGGCCCAGGTCTGCTGTGGGCATAGCTATTGACCATCATGTGTGTCCCTGCACTGATCTAGGTGTTGGAGGTATAGGAATGAAAGCAAGACAGGAAAAAAAGATCTCTGCACCCAGAGTGCTTGGGCAGACTCAAAAAAATAGGCAAAACAAGAATAAAAGTCAAGGAATTTCAAGTAATGAGAAGTACTGTAAAGACTAGCAAGTGGGGTGCTGAGAACAAGTGGCCGGTGAGGATATCGGGGGTATCAAGGCCTTTCTGGGGACATGTCATCTGACGAGATGCCAGTGATAAGAAACCACGAGAAGGTCTAGGGAAAGAATGTTCTAGGTAGACAAAGACCAGGTGCAGGTGTGTTAAGGCCAGAAGGAGCTGGGCATGATCCAGAAGGAAAAGGTGCCTGTGAGGTCAGCACACAAGGACTGGGGAAGAGAGTGGGGTAGGAGACTGGGTGAAACAGAGGGCAGGGGCTGCCCGGAGGAGGGCCTTGGAGGCCATGGTCTGGACTTTCAGTTTCACTAGTAGTGATGGGAAGCCACTGGTGGACATACATATTTTAAAGATAATAATACCAATAGCAAGTAATCACTAATTACTACATGCCAGGCACTATTCAAGCAAGGCAGTATTCTAAATGAACTCATTTAATTCTCAAAACAACCCCATAAGCTAGAAACTATTATCATCCCCACTTACTTGCCAGGTTAAGGAACTCGCCCTAGGGTGTACCGCTGGCAAGCACCGGCCCGGGACTGGCCACACCCAGCAGCACACTCTGCTTACTGGCGCGCTGCTGTGGGCGTGGGGCAGCTATTGGGCGCTCACCCCGGCCGAAGATAGGCCGGCGACCCTATGTGGCTGCTCACAGCTGCCTTCTGCCTGAAGGGCCTGCTTACCTACCCATTGTGGCAACCCTGGCCCTGTTTCAAGACAGGGATCATGTGTCACCGCCTGCATGAAGGCTTGGGGACTAGGTGACCACCACTGAGGACACAGCCCCAGCAGAGACCGTGGTTTTGCCAGGCTCAGTGCACCAGGCCGCATGGCATAATGGAGCATTAGCACAGAGGACGGCCGTGCCCCAGCCTCTGCTCCACCCTGGGAGGACCCTGCCAACCTAGGAAGACAAAGTCCCCTGCCCCAAAAGAAGTCTTCTCTGGGACTACTGACCAGTGAAGTTCCCGCCGATGACATAGGGGATGACCCCTCCAGGCCATATTCTCTCTGTCCTCGACGTTGTGGCTCTTCGGACGCGGGGAGAAAAGGTCTCAGCTCGGGCATCCGTGGTCTTGGGGCTGTGCAGAAGCATGGCATTCTCCTCGCCATCTGTAAGAGAGGCACACTGCCATTTACTCTGCCCTTAATTCCTTCTGTCCACTATGGTTATGACTATATTATCCATGAGTCCACCAAGAACATGTGTTCTAAATGGGGTATTTGGTCTGCTCAAGGTTTGGAACCCCTGGGAGTCAGTAAGGGTGCCGGGGCTTCGATGGAAGCAGGCTGGCTCGCAGGAAGCCTTGCACAGGCCCTATGGGGCTCCACGACAGCCCAGAAGCCTCAGAATCAAGCAGCGCCCCAAGAAGGCATCCTCTGGGATGGAGCCGAGTCAGGGATGTGGTCTCTTCTCAGCGCTGGGAACATCTGAGGGAATTTACTGAGCCAATCCCCTGTCCTGACCAAATGTCCATGTATGCTGCAAGTGTTGAAAATAATTTGGCCAGTCTGACAAATAAAGTGAACTCCTCTGTGATGATGGGAAAACAAACTCTTTGCAAGATAAACTCCTGGAAAAAAGCAGAGCCTCGTAAATTCCCCGGCTCTTCCCAGTCTCTCAGCACAGCTGGACCTTTAAGAGAGGGCTATGGAAAAGAAGTGGAGGCCATGTTAAGGTTCTGACTCCAAGGTGTGGCCCTGAAATAGCAGAGACAGACAGGTGGGGTAGAATCTCTGGAACCTATGGTGCCCTAGGCATCAAGTCCACATTCATTTTACCTACCATCCAGACAACATAAGCTCTTGTTTTCAGTCTACTTGCTTAGATTCCCTCATTATTCTCACTTGGAGCGTTCTCTCTTCAGTTTCTATATCTTTTCCGTAAAAATCAGCTTTTGATTTTCTTGATCACTTTCATTTTTTATTATTCATTAATTTTATTTTTTTATTACTTCCTTCCATTTACACATATTTTATTCCCATGTTTCCTATCTTCTTTTCTTTTTAAAAAGTCTGGAGATA
>PITA01001725.1:60243-184501 GCA_004023965.1 Spilogale gracilis | reverse complement strand
TATGTACCACATCTTCTTTATCCATTCATCTGTTGATGGGCACTTTGGCTCTTTCCACAGTTTGGCGATTGTGGCCATTGCTGCGATGAACATTGGGGTGCATATGGCCCTTCTTTTCACTACATCCGTATCTTTGGGGTAAATGCCCAGTAGTGCAATTGCAGGGAAAAGGTGACCTTATTCTTTAGGTGCCGGGAGCCGGCCCCGGCAACAGTCAGTCAGGGTTCCCCAAAGGTGGCGAAGGAGTTGGCGATAAGAGGAGACGGGACGTGAAGAGTGGCCTGGGGATCTCCTGAAAACTGTGTCTTCAGGGTTCTTTATTTAAAGCTTTTTAGTTACATCAATCTAGCTTTAGGCAAACAGTTGGTTCTGTCTATCTTGCTCTCTCTGCTTCTTTTTTTTTTTTTTTTTTTAAAGATTTTATTTATTTGACAGAGAGAAACACAGCCAGAGAGGGAACACAAGCAAGGGGAGTGAGAGAGGGAGAAGCAGGCTTCCCGCTGAGCAGGGAGCCCGATGTGGGACTCGATCCCGGGTGTCCAGGAGACATGACCTGAGCCGAAGGCAGTCGCTTAACCAACTGAGCCACCCAGGCGCCCCGCTCTCTCTGCTTCTTGCTTTGCAGGCTCTCTACCTTTGCCTCAGCCTTTTCCTTTGCCTCTGGCTCTGCCTTTGTCTCTGTCTCTGTTTCTGTCTCTGTCTCTGTGTCTCTTGTTCTCTCTCTCTCTCCCCATCTCTCTCGCTTTGTCTGTCTCAGTCTCTTGCTTCGCAGGCTCTCAGCCTTTGCCTCAGTCTCTGTTTCTCTGTCTGTCTCGGTCGCTTACTCTCTGTCTCTTGCTTCGCTCTCTCTGCCTTTGCCTCTCTCTGCGCAGGCTCTCTGTCTTTCTCTCTCAGTCTTCCTTGACTGTCAAGGGTCCCAGTCTTTTATTATTACCAAGTGAGGAAGTTGGGTGGTGCTGTTAAATCTTTAACTGCTTTTGCACCTGCCCTAGAGACAGGATTAGTATTGTTACTGCAGGGTACAGATTGATTGCTTAAACTCACAGAAGCTGAGACCATCGAGGCAGAGGGATTAAGAAATACAGATAAGAAATACAGGGATATGATTACCCGGAGGAGGATTAAATGGAACTATATGTCTTGGATAAGCACCCGAAGAACATATTGCCCCCTGCCCACAGGACCCACAGGATAAGTGGCTTTCTGGATTCTAGGCAGGGGAAAGCCCGGAGGGTCTTTCATTCACTTTCACGGGTACCTCCACCAAAATTCCTGGTGGCTTGGGCATGGTGGGATGGGCGGATCACCCACTGCCCCTGACATTTAGGGGGTGTTCTATCAAAACCTTTTGTTATTTTCCTTTTATTTATTTAGCAAAGTTTTCCTTTTCTTATTTTCAGACCTGTTTATTGTCTGTAAGAGCTGGAGCTATATTATAAAACCAGATAAAGGCCAGGTTAGACCACATAATGAACCCAAAGATTCTAGAAATGGTCTATGGGCAAGATTTTCCTTACCTGTTCATGATTGTTTTTCCTGCTTTTAGCTGTTTGAGCCTTATATAGGATTTCCTATCTCGATTAAATCTAGACAGTCCTCAATCCTATTAAAGACCCTACTAGAAGTAATAATTTTTTAAAAACTAGCTTGGGTCTGTCAGTCATGTACCTGTATAAGCTTACCAGACCATTGTTCCTGAGTTTCTAGACCTCTTTTCAGTCACATCGCCAAGATCCTGACCTTGGTGTAGTTCTTTTTCAAGGTCTCTCAAACTTTGTCGACTCAGTTTTTAAACTTATTACATCTCTATACCTATTTGTGTTTCTCTTCAGTAGGACAAGGTCTCAAAGCTTTTTCAGCTTACATCTTTGGTCTCACCTGTTTCTGATTCTGATACACTTCTTTCTAGAGTATTCAGCACCACCACCACTCAACATTTGTTCCTTCCCTTTTGCCTTAAGCATGTATATTTTCCCCATTATGAAGATATATATATATTTTTTAAAGATTTTATTTATTTATTTGACAGAGAGAAACACAGCCAGAGAGGGAACACAAGCAAGGGGAGTGAAAGAGGGAGAAGCAGGCTTCCCGCTGAGCAGGCAGCCCGATGTGGGGCTCGATCCCGGGTTTCCGGGATCATGACCTGAGTCAAAGGCAGTCGCTTAACCAACTGAGCCACCCAGGCGCCCCTGAAGATATATTTTTTATATATTTTTGTATGTCAGTTATTCTCATATATCCATCAGATTTTCCTCTTAACTGCTTGGTTTCTCCAGAAAATAATTGTGTACATTATTTCCATCTTATCTCTACATAATGCTAACTTTTATCCTTATCTGCTGATGCTACTGTCCTTGCAGAGATAATTACTAATCTTATGCCTAATTCCCTATTTTCTCTAAAAATTTTAATTTTTTGGTTTTGGTTTTTTTTTTTTTTTTTTTTTTTTTTTTTTTTTTTTTTTTTTTTTTTTTTTTTTTTTTTTTTTTTTTTTGTAAGCTCAATGTATATAACGTGGGACTTTAACTCACAACAATGTGTGCAGGAGTTTACACACTCACTGACTGAGCCAGCAAGGTACCCCTGGTTTTGCTTGGTTTTTTTTTGTTGTTGTTGTTTTTTAAAGATTTTATGTGTTTATTTGACAGAGAAAAACACAGCTAGAGAGAGAACACAAACACAGGGGAGTGAGAGAGGGAGAAGCAGGCTTCCCACCAAGCAGGGAGCCTGATGCGGAACTCGATCCCAAGTCTCTGGGATCATGACCTGACCTCTGCTTAATCAACTGAGCCACCCAGGCGCCCTGCTCTTGTTTTTTGTTTTTTTTTTGTTTTTTTTTTTAAGATTTTATTTATTTGACAGAGAGAAACACACCAGAGAGGGAACACAAGCAGAGGGAGTGACAGAGCGAGAAGCAGGCTTCCCACCGAGCAGGGAGCCCGATGTGGGACTTGATCCCGGGTCTCCAGGATCATGACCTGAGCCGAAGGCAGTTGCTTAACCAACTGAGCCACCCAGGTGCCCCCCTGCTCTTGTTTTTTAAGCTGTTTTAGTTTAGCCTTTTACAGTGTTGGTTGGACTGTTTCAAAGGACTTCTAATTTACCTTTTTGCTTCCAGTTACTTTTAACTTTTTGCTTTAATTTTCCACCATAGTGGCAGTTAGCTTTCCAAAATATATTTGATTTGGTTCATTCTAGTCTTGAGTTCCTGGACTTATTTCTAAATACCTGCAGAAAAGTCTGTTGTTTGCAATCCATACTGAAGTCTACAGCATGTGGAATTGCTCATTATTTTGGATCATGCCATTTATTTTCTTTGTACAGGTGGATATATAAGTCTGAACTTTTTTTTACTTCTCTGTGAGAGTCAGATACTTCTTTAACCTTGTAAGACTAGTTCAGATGTCACCTCTGTGAACCGATCTTTCCTAGTGCTCCCATTTAGATTTAATTGCTGCCTTTTATTGGAGTGCTCCCACAACACTGGCATTGACCTCTACCATACCACTTTATCACATATAATTTGTAGGTGGCAGTTAGGAGTGGTTAACTCTTTAAGAGTTTGATAAAGTTATGGGTTGAAAGAGTTGTTTCCTCACCTTGAAATTGGATATGTATTGGTTCTAAGACCTAAAGTAGATTAGATTGTAGCTAAAGGAGTGGTATTTACATATCAAAAGATAGAATAACTTTTAGATTGGTTTTTGTTTAATGGAAGAGTGTGTCAATTGGAATGCAAATTTATCAGTTGAAAATCTAGAAGTTTCAATAGCCAGAACTGAATATATTTATCCAGAACTATTTAGGATTGAGATTATTTCACAATCTAGCTATTCTATATATTTCTTTAAACTTTATCACTGCCTGAACAAGCTATCCCTCAGTACTCCCCTTTGGTCTAAACCATTACTCACCTTGAGGAGCCTGGTAGCTCAGTTGGCTGAGTGAGTGTCCAATTCTTGGTTTTGGCTCAGGTCATGATCTCAAGCCTGGGGCTTTGTGTTCAGTGCAGAGTCTGCTTGGGATTCTCTGTCTCTCCCTCCCGGATACCCCTCCCCCTCTTCCCCTGCTTGTGCTCATGGGCTTGCTCTCGCTCTAAGTAAATAAATGAAATCTTTATAATAATAATGATAATAATAAAAATAAATTACTACTCACCAAGCAGCCGACTTGACCTCCAAAGGATCATTAAGATGGTAATCCAGTGGAACACTTAATGAACTTGAACATCTGATCCACTTGATGGTTTCACTGTAAATTAGTGTATAAAATTGTTACTACTTGATTATTGTCAATTTCATATGGATTGATTGTACCAGCAAAGCATGTTATCTTTTGTGTTCTGAGGCCGAGGGTGTAGCCATGTTGCTGTGCTTGGAAGACCTAAGGCTTCTTAGTCCACTTGAGTTTCCTTCAGTCTAAAAGTCCAGTGGCTATAGGAGTCTACCAGTCACTCTAGCTAAAACATCCTGAAATAATCTTTGAGATGTTCCTCATTTTTATTCTGCCGTTGTTTTCTTTCATGCTCAGTCACACTCAGAGTTAATCTGATTGGTTTCCTTTTGATATACACTTATCTTTTTGTTTTCCTGGTTTCAGCTGTTTTTACCGGAGTCTTAGGTTTTCTCTTTAATTGATCAGTATATTGCTGTATCTCATTTTTTCTTATGTCATTTGCATTATTTTGTCCTCGTACCTCTGCTTAAAAGTCTTCCAAGGTGATCTTTTTAAACACCGCAGGTAAATGGGTAAATGTAAAAATGTAAAATTTTGTTTCCATCTTATTTCTCACAGTTCTTTGACTTGTGTGTGATACTAAAGTTTGCTTTGGTTGAGCTAGGATTTTCACTGTCTCATGGTTATTCTGTGTTCCTATTTGTCATTTAGCCTGGAATTCCCTTTCTTTTATTCTTCGTCTCTGATTTCAGTTTTCACATTAGGTTTCATCAACTCGATGAAACTTTCATGTTCATTTTTTTCAATTTTTATAACTTTGGTTCATAGTACTATACAATTTTATTCTGTAATATTTCCTTAATATAATTGTTGTTACCTAGTATGATAATCTTGGATTTTAAGTTCTATTAAGACTGATTCTGGGGCGCCTGGGTGGCTCAGTTGGTTAAGCGACTGCCTTCGGCTCAGGATATGATCCCAGAGACTTGGGATCGAGCCCCACATCGGGCTGCCTGCTCGGCGGGAAGCCTGCTTCTACCTCTCTCACTCCCCTTGCTTGTGTTCCCTCTCTGGCTGTGTTTCTCTCTGTCAAATAAATAAAATCTTTAAAAAAAAAAAAAAGACTGATTCTTCTGTAGTAATGACTTTCATTCAGTAATTCAACAAATATCAAATGCCATATTATGTTCTTTGAACTATTCTAAATGTCATTGTACTAATAAGTAGTTGGGATATAATTGTGAAACAGAAAATTACTCTGCCAAGTTGCTGGTAACAGCCAGCAAGATATGGGATATATGTTAGGCAGACAGCCTGTACTTATAAATTAAATTTTTGTTTGTTTTTACTATATATAGATATAAATAATTTCTATAGTAATATGAGTTGGACTTACATGATTTTTAGTATTGTTTGAGTGAGTCCCTAACTCATTTGTCACATAATACATAGTTCTTAGCACTGAAGTAAAAGACACTATACCTGTAGTACTGCTACTACCTTTAGTATAGCTCTTCCTCTGCTGAACTCAGCTGGCTTAGTGCTGCTGGCTTATCCCTCATCCATTCTTTACATGCTATTCAGAGCGATTTTTCTTAAATACTGATCTGATGATACTACTTTTCATGGGTTTCCTGTAGCCTTCAGATTAAATTCTAAACTTTTGTTTTGATGGCTCACCAGACTGAGTTCATTGGATACTTAGGCTTTATCTTCCAAAATGTCCTCTCACAGCTTTTTTTTTTTTTCTCTCTCTCTCTCATTTTGCTGAATCCTTAGAATCTTCTGCCTATCCTCTCATCACTTTGTATCCTAATGATCCATTTACTCTCTTGGTTCTCTGACTGCTCATTGGTGGCAGGGACTGTGTTATTTCTCCCTATTGCGTGTGAGTTATCTAATTAGTGATCAGCACATATACTTTGTTGCTCATCAAATGTTAATTGAGTGCACTGAATTGATTGAGTGGAAAAAGCATTAGGTTGGAAATTAAGGGTCGAGGTTTTGGATAAGTCTATAACTTTGATCTTCGTTGTTTGAACCCTGATTTCTTCATTTGTAAATTATCAGCATTGGTTTTTTTAAGTGCTCAAGGTGTGATTTTAACTTTTATGTAAATCTAAGTTGAAATAAAACTTACCTTTAAATTATTTGAGCGTTGTTGTGTATCTCAACATGTTTAGTTATCACTAAAATGTAAACAGTCAGGAGTCAAAAATAGGAACATCACTAGGTAATGTGGGGCACTCCAGTTGATTGGCAGGGCCACCAAATGTCGGGTGTCCAAATTGGATGGGAGCTGGCAGCACGTGCCTTAAAAAGAATTCACCCAAGGCAGAGTCTTGGGCGGGAGAGCGGAACAGAGACTCTGCAACTAGGCTGTGGTGAGGGGCACAGGGTAAAGTAAGGAAGTATGAGGACATAAGGAATTTCCCCCCCTTTTGGTAATCTTGGGAACTATGCTTGGTTGTAATTGATAAGTTAGGGCTTGCAGTTATTTTGAGGTGGGTGCTTAATGAGTCTGTTTGCATTCAGCTTGGTGGTCTCTCTGGGCCCCTTTGCCTTACTCAGGCTTCCATTGCTTAAGCCTGTTGCCTAAAAGCAGCCTGTACAGCTAATAAATAGCCTCTTTCCTTTTTCTCCGTTCTTATTCAGGGAGATTATACTTGAAATCATTTGGGATGGTCAGTCTCAAGTATAAGTGCAGATATGTCCTCTAATGGTAAATGTGCGTTTGTTTCAGTGTGTCAGCAAGAGAGCTAGTTTAATGAAGCAAAACCAAATGTCAACTCCACTGAGTCTGACAGAATATTCCAGGTTTGAATTTTAAAATTGTAGCACTTATATTTAAGTTTTGGGAGTTTAATTTTCAATATTGACAAGATAAAATGTTGATACTGATATATTTTATTTCTTGGAGGGTTGTTTAATCTTCCTTGGTAAGTATTTTTTTAACCTACCTAGAAATGTTTACTGACAAAAATTGAAATTATTCTTCTTATAGAGACTTAAAGGCGAGTAACTGTCTTGCGCTTCATGGCCTCAGGTTAATAGATATGGAAAGGTTGAAACCTACGTTGCCCTAATGTTTCACCCTTCTTGGGTGCTTAAAAGTTATTTCATAAATGACTTTTCCCAGTTCTGGTTATCAAGAGAATCAAGCCTAGGGGCAATGAATCTGGACAGAAACCATCTCTTTGGTCAAGTTATTGTTTTGATACGTTAATAAAAGCATTAAGGCTACTTGGGTCAGTGATCCATATGGTTGTGTTTGAGTCTTCAGCCAAGAATGACCTTGTAGCCTCACTACATCTGACAGTTTTAAACAGTTTTCTGTTGTGAAGTACATGGATGTTTATGGTCAAATTTATCTAATCATTCTCTTTTAATTAAAAATGAGAAATATTTGGGACACCTGGGTGGCTCAGTTTGTTAAGTGGCTATCTTTAGCTCAGGTCAGAGCCCTGGGAGTGGCACACAGAGGGAGAGGGAGAAGCAGGCTCCCCACTGAGCAGGGTGCTTGATGTGGGCTGTACCCCAGGACGCTGGGATCATGACCTGAGCTGAAGGTAGACACTTAATTGAGCCACGCAGATGCCTGATACCACTGTAGTTTAAAGCTTCATTATTTCTGGTCTGGGTCATTGCAAAAACCTAGGTGATGTTCCTAATTCTAATCAGTCCAGCTTTGTTAATTTTTGTTTTTTACCTTCACGTGATTTACATCTTCAATACTGTGTTTATCAGTGATCTCATGCTTAGGGATTTGGAGTAAGAGGAGAGAGTTGAGCAAAATATCTCTTCCCCAGTTCACATTCCATCATATGTATTTTCCATATTGGTCTTTCTGAAATGCTGTTTAATACCTGTAACATTTATTAGATATGACTAAGATATGATTTCTGCTAGTAAGGAACTTACATGCTAATAAATTGGTATATATGGTGGTGAGAGATTAGATGACCTTGAAGATCTGTGATACTGCCACTTACTGCTTTGAGGACTAAATGGAGATTCACTTTTCCATGAAGCGTTCCCTGACTAAAAACTTATGCTTTTAGGTCTATAATATCAAATAGACCAACCTTCTGACATATTTGTTAATATATTTCTTGGTCTTGTTCTGCCTGAAAGAGTTCTTTGTAATGGCATTCATTGTATGGAGATTGCAGAACTTCTATCACAAACTATACAGAAAATAGAATGGTAAATTCAAGCGATAGGAAGTGTGAAAAAAAGGTAAAAATGTAACCTTTTGTTGGGTAAATCTAAAAGTGGTCTGAACTTTAACCCAATTGGTAGAATTTAAGGCAGTAAAATATCCACTGTAAAACCAGGGTTGAAGCAGGTTTCAAAAACATTTTAAAAGCAGTCCTGTTTAAGAGCTATTTTACTTTATTTTTTTGGAGAACCATCTGTTCATATTTTTTCCTCATTTTTTAAATAGGCATTTGGTCTTTTAGTACAATAGTTGCCCCCTGCCCACCATCCTTGGTTTTACTTTCCATGGTTTCAGTTACCTGTGGTCAGCCAGGGTCTGGAAGCAGATGATTCTCCTGACATACCAACAGAAGGTCAGTAGTAACCTAATACTGTGTCACAGTGCCTGTGACATTCATCTCACTTCATCTGATCATGTAGGCATTTTATCATTTTGCATCATCACAAGGATGACTATACTATAGTAAGATATCTTCTGAGAGAACACATTCATTTAACTTATATTACAGTATGTTATTTTAATTGCTCAGTTTTGTTATTAACAATTCTTAATCTCTTATTGAGCCTCCATTTATAAATTAAACTTTATTGTAGGTATGTACGTATAGAAAAAAACATTGTATGTGAGAAAATTCTCAGCAACATTTGGCATCAGGGAAATACAAATCAAAACCACAATGAGATACTACCTTACACCATTCATAGTAGCTAAAATTAACAAGTCAAGAAACAACAGATGTTGGTGAGGATGTGGAGAAAGGGGAACCTTTTTATATTGTTGGCTGGAATGCAAGCTGGTGCAGCCACTCTGGAAAACAGTATGGAGGTTCCTCAGGAAGTTGAAAATAGAACTATGCTATAAGCCAGCAATTGAACTACTGGGTATTTATCCCAATGATACAAATGTGGTGATCCAAAAGGTCATGTGCACCCCAGTGTTATAGCAGCAGTATCCACAATAGCCAAACCATGGAAAGGGCCCGGATGTTCATCAACATATGAATGGATAAAAAAGATGTAGCATATATACACAATGGAATACTACTCAGCCATCAAAAAGGGAGATCTTGCCATTTGTAATGTAGATGGAACTAGAGAGTATTATGCTAAGCGAAATACGTCAGAGAAAAACTATATGATCTCACTCATATGTGGAATTGAAGAAAAAAACAGTAGCATAGGGGAAGAGAGGAAAAAATAAAGATGAAATCAGAGAGTGAGACAAACCATAAGAGACTCTTAATCATAAGAAACAAATTGAGAGTTGCTAGAGGGGAGGGAGGGGGGGTGGAAGTGGATGATGGAAGGAGGAGAGCATGTGATATGATGAGTGCTGGGTGTTAATGTAAGACTGATGAGTCACTAAACTACCTATGAAGCCAATAATACATTATATGTTAACTAAGTTTAAATTTTTTTTAAAAACTCAAAGAGAAAAAAACGTGTATATAGGATTTGATACTATCCAAGGTTTTAGATATTCAGAAGGGTCTTGGAACATCTCCTGCAGAATGGGAATGGGGGTACTACTGTAGTTGATTTATAAGAACTCTATTTATAATATAAGGAAATGATCCCTTTGTGATGTGAGTTACAAATACCTTTCCCAGCTAGTTACTTGACATTTATATTGTTCTCTATTACAGAAATTTGAATTTTTCTTAATTAATGTCTATTTTTTAGAGCAGTTTTAGGTTCACAGCAAAATTAATGGGAAGTACAGGAGAGTTCCTGTATACTCTTTCCTTGTACATGTTTAAGCCACCCCCCCGTCTCCCTCCCCATCATCGGTTCATTCCACAGTAGCACATTTATTACAGTGATGAACAATCAGTTGAACAGTTTGTTATAGTCATTGAAGTTTGATTTTTTTCTACTTAGTTTTTGGTTTTTTATTGCTTAGGAGACTTGTCATTTTTTGGAACTTATTCTCTCTTGAAATTTAAAAAGTTGTCTTACAGAATTAAAATAAAAACTTTAAAAAGTTACCTTACAATAGTAGTAATAACAATGACAATAACAACAAATAGTACTAATACATATGAGCTTACTCTGTATTAGGCATAATTCCTAACCATGTTAGGTAGGTTGAATTAGTAGCTTTATTTATACGAGACACAATAGAAGTACAAAATGTTTAAATAACCTGTGAAAAGTCATGCAACTAGTAGATGGCTGATTCTTTCCCAGGCAGTTTGGGTTTAGAATCCATGTTTTTAAGCCTGCACACCTATACTGCTTCTTTTTAAACACTTAAATATTTTATGTACTTTTTGGGTATATTTTTGGTGTATGAGGTTTGAGGTAGGAATTCAACTTTATTTTTAACTGTTTGGTTAGAGGGAAGAGCTAGCAAAGAGGAGTATGAAAAATTGATTGTCATGATGTGAGTAAAGCAAGGCATGTGGTAGACATTGTGGGATACTAATGTGATTTTAAAATAAGGAAAGTTAATTTTGTAAGATGAAGTGGTTTTGATGATAGATGTTTCAGTGTAATGGGCTGAAGCACAAGTCAAACGGCAACTGTCTGGGGGTATAAGAACATAGAAATAGTGAAAACAAGTTTTTTGTCAAGTAGCTGTGAATATGAAGGAGAAGGGCTATAGAATGAAGGAAAATTATTGTTTTATTACAGAAAGATGTGAGAGACATACAGATACTACAATGCTGGTAGGAAGGATTCAGATACCGAAGAAATTAAGGAAAATATAGTAAGTAAGCTATGCAGTGATGGAGGTTCCTGAAAATCAAAAGAGGATGGACTCTGAAGTGCACAGGCAGGGATTAGCATGGATGTTCCGTTATTTCTAGAGGGTGCAGAAAAAGGTGGGTGCAGATACAAATGATTGTGAGCTTGTTGATAGCCAGTGGGAGTTTCTATTTGATAGTGTTTCTTTTCTTTTTCTTTCTTTTCTTTTCTTTTTTTTAAAGATTTATTTGAGAGTGAGGGGGGTCAGAGAGGGAGAGAGAATCTCAGGTAGACTCCTTGCTGAGCAGGGAGCCCCACATGAGGCTTCATCTCACAACCCTGAGATCATGACCTGAGCTGAAATCAAGAGTCAGAGGCTTAACTGATTGAGCCACCCAGACGCCCCATTGGTGTATGTTTTCTTTGTGAAGTTCAAGATGCCCTCTACTGAGTGAAGAGTTAGAAGTTTGAGGGAGGTTGGAGGTAGTGAGGAGATGGCAGAAGGTTTTGGATTAGTTATGATAGAGGGCAGGCAGGGATTAATGAGAGTAAACTAAGGAGATTTTTGGACCTTGTTGAAGGCCTACCCACTGGAAGTTGGTGATGACATCGTGAGTGAGGGTTTTTTTTTTTCTAGTGACTTTCAGGGCAGTACTCTCATCACACTTAATATAGTTAATGTTCTTAAATCATTTGCTTATTCATTTAATTATCAGTACCAACTTAGAAGTAAAGGTAGGGCATATGCCTTTTAAAGCTTGCCAAACTAGTGTTTTAAATGTGTTGAATAGAGTAAGTTTGGAGAGATGGAAAAGATCACTACTTTTTACTTCATTTTGACACCCTTAAATAATGGAGAAAAGTTTCTGGGAATTGATTTTAATGTGCATGCTTACTCATTTGACTTTTATTAACATGGCTGTTACTCTCAGGTAATTTGTAGAGGATTGTGAGATTAAATGTTTTTAAGTTTAAGCAAGTGGTCTTGAATGTTTAAGTGCCAGAATAATAGGTATTTTAATAGTAAACTCATCTTTTTTGAAGGTATAATTTTCAGAATGTACTAAAAGGGTTGCCACCAGTGTTCTCAAATGTAAATTCATTCATTGTTTAACTTGTTTGTTTATTTTATACAGGGTGTGATAGGTATACAGCTGGTCGTTACCATGGTGATGGCCAGTGTCATGCAGAAGATTATACCTCACTATTCTCTTGCAAGATGGCTACTCTGTAATGGCAGGTAAGTTAAAGATAGGCTGATTGTGTCTGGCACTTTCAAATCTCAGGCTGGTTGACTTCACAGAAGTTAAGTATGCATTCCTGTTTTTTAAAAACTTGACAAAAGGAAAGTTATGAGAAAAATCTAGCTTCCTTTTTCTTACTTGAGATATTAATATTTTATTTTTTTAGTATAAAGGTAATTGGATCATGGTGAAGAATTCACTCCTCCCTTATTCCTGTCCCCTTTTGTCCATGGCCAGTGAAAATACCAAATAACTTTAATGTTACCTTCTTAAAACGTTGGTCAACAAGAGGCTGAGACTATAAATTGAAGTGTTTAAATATTTTCACTGTTGCTGGAAAAAAATGAATGTGAGAGTATGCATTCTATTATTGGTGACTCAGTTGAGAATTTATTATAAGAACTAGGGGTTCTTTGTTCTACTCTAAAGACTTTTAAATTTTAACTTGACAAGGAGAGAACAAAGTTACTTTGTATGGTTTTAATTGTGTGTACTGTGCTATAAGCTTACTGCTGTTCTCCATCCTTCCACAAAAGAGCTAAGTTTCCTTACTGATATTTGTACAGTAAAATAATAAAATTGAAAGTAAGTTGAATTTAGGCGATATGACACAAATGCAGGAAAATTGCATATGGAAATACTTGGCAAGGGGCACCTGGGTGGCTCAGTTGTTGGGCATCTGCCTTCAGCTCAGCTCATGATTCTGGAGTCCTGGGATTGAATCCCACATCAGGCTCCCCGCTCAGCAGGAAGCCTGCTTCTCCCTGTCACTCCCCCTACTTGTGTTCCCTCTCTAGTTGTGTTCCTCTCTGTCAAATATTAAAAAATAAAAAACAAAAAACTTGGCAAAATCCTGTGTAATTGTGAAAGGTTATAGATCTGTTACCATGTCTATAGTTTTATTCTAATTATTCATCCAAGTAAATAACCAAATTCTGTTTATTGATTATAGGTCCATTTTCTTTTTTAGATCTTTTGGACTTAGAAATGGATAGTTCGTATCCTCCTAATGATTTCATACACTGTAAGACAAATAATAAGCCTTTATTAGTTCAAGGCCATTCTATCCACAAAGTTTAAATTTCCATTAGAATTTATGTTCTAGTTTAATATTCTTTATGCTTCATACTTTTTTCATATTGTTTAAATACAGAAAAATATAATTTGGACTGCTTAAATATTTTTAACCACTGGTACACAACACACACACACACACGCATACATGTATGGAATATGAGAGAGAACAGCTGTTTAAAAATATTTTATTAGCAAAGTTAATAAAGACTAAAGTTTTAGTGGAGTTGAAAAACCTCTTTCAGGAGTTATTTGTAAGAGAAAAATCAGTCCTCTGCAACTAGTTATTATTTTTTTTTTTATTTTTTTTTTTTAAATGTGTTTTTGTTTGTTTTTGTTTTTTTTTTTTTTTTTTTTTTTTTTTTTTTTTTTTTTTTTTTTTTTTTTTTTTTTTAAGATTTTATTTATTTGACAGAGAGAAACACAGCCAGAGAGGGAACACAAGCAGGGGGAGTGAGAGAGGGAGAAGCAGGCCTCCTGCCGAGCAGGCAGCCCGATGTGGGACTCGATCCCGGGTCTCCAGGATCATGACCTGAGCCGAAGGCAGTGGCCCAACCAACTGAGCCACCCAGGCGTCCCTGCAACTAGTTTTTAACTGTATAGTCCTATGCCCTATGCAGTCTTGTTTACTTCTTTGCTTATCAAAACCCCTTTCCGTAGATCATGAAAGAATAAACATCACCTCAGCAAATTATAATTCATTCTAAATAGATGGAATCTGAATTAATGAACTTGGTAAAAAATATGTTAAGGTAACTTGTTTTCTACTTAGAATTCCATATTTATAGACTCTATGATGAGTCTCCAGTGAGATTTCTAGATCTCTTATTGGCTCTAAAGAGCTGGGCAGTCTTAGTTCATTTTATGGTGTAAACATTTTCTTTGTTCTTACATAATCTGCTTTCCATTTGTTTATGAAATTTACGTTCACCAGTAAAAACTAAAACTTCAGAGATTGAAAACTTAATTTCTCTTTGTTAATATTGAAATTATGTATTATAATTAAAATCTTTACCCTTTTTTTTAAAAATCTTTACTTTTTTGACAACACTTTCATAATTATACATACTACTAATTTGAGGGGAAGTTCAGCCTTTAAATATAAACATCAATTTGGTAATTTCTTGTGATCCTGATTTGCTTTTGTGAACAGATTAACTTTAGTGTTAATTAATGCTATTTCGGGTGCCTGGGTGGCTCAGTGGGTTAAGCCTCTGCCTTCTGCTCAGGTCATGATCTCAGGGTCCTGGGATCAAGGCCCACATCAGGCTCTCTGCTCAGCAGGGAGCCTGCTTTCTTCTCTCTCTCTGCCTGCCTCTCTGCCTACTTGTGATCTCTCTGTCAAATAATTAAATAAAATCTTAAAAAAAATTAATGCTAAGTAGAATTCTGAATCAGGTTCCAGGTATAGCAATCAGAATTTTCTAGTAATAGTTAACTTTTCTGCCATAATTCATTTCCTGGTTTGTTTTGTGTTTTTAAGATAGCCTATCTTTCTTTAATGTTAATCCTGAAATTTTTAGATCATGAATTTAAAGTGCTAAACGTTGCCTACCTGTTGAATAAGATCATTGATTTTATCCTTTTAGCATAATTATATCACCCTTTTATGATATGAAATTAATTGATAAACTGTAAAATGCCTTCTAAATTGCTCTTGTAAAAATATTGGTCAGAAATGATCGTGTGCATTTTAAATTATGATGCTATTGAGTTTAAGAAAGAGAAAGATCTGAGGACATTCTTTATCATCTGTAAAATGTTTAAAGGAATTTAAGGGGTGAGATTCATGGCTTGGGAATGACTATTGAGTGGAACTATTGAATAGAACTATTCAAGTGAATAGATATGTAGATTCCATGATGGCTTAATCATGAGTATGACAGAAAAGACATGTTTTTAGATTTTGTATCTGTTGTCCTAATATTTGTTCCACTAGTATCATATCTTCATCATAGTAAATAAATATTCATATTTTTCTTAAAAGTTATGACTTGTCTTTTTGTGTCATATAAATTTATGTCCATATCTCTCATCAATCTGTGTCTTTTTGAATGGAAGGTTTAACGTGCCATTGGATTTTATTATGTTTACTTAATGAGTAAGCCTCCTGACATTTACTTAAGAAGTCACACCTTGAAGGAATAAACAATTTATATTAGCAGCCTGTTGATTTTTAATATAAAAAAATTAGTTTCCTGGCTCTTGTTAAGTAATGTATATTGCTGTTAGTGTTGTAGCTCTCTAGTTCTTTTTTCTTTTTAAAACGAGTTGTTAATCTGGTTTAATTAATACTGCTTTTACACTATTATAAAACTTAATACTGATAAAAAATTTTATTCTGTTATCCCATTTGTATCTGTACACTGAACTAGGTAGGAGAGGAGATGTGTTTCGGATATGTTAAGGCCTCAGAAATCTCAGTGTCTGAACTTAGTTTCTCATTCCGTTTCCCCAGGTGGGAATCAGAGTCAGATGGGAGAGTCAGAAATGGGTTGGGCAGTTCTCCAGGTACATTCTTCACAAGATGATACTTTAAGGATTCAACTGTCCGTAAAGTGTGACTTAGGAAGTATATGCTTTTTCAGACTTGTTGGCTCTTGTGTTCTTCCTGCTACCTTGAAATCTTGTGTTACAAATGCTGTGTCACTTGGCAGCTAAAGGGAGTAAGCTGTAAATCTTGTGTTACAAATGCTGTGTCACTTGGCAGCTAAAGGGAGTAAGCTGTAGATCTTTTAGTTAATTCAAGGGGCCAAGCTTAGAAATAGATCTATCAGTTCTGCCCACATTGCATAGATTGAGGCCCTGTGACTCTTCAGGCCAAAGTGCAGGGGAATTTGAGAATGTAGTTTTCATTGTACCTAGGAGCTAAAAGCAAGATTGGTGAGTTTCTGGGCCTTCTCTGCTGTAGGTGATGTGTTTATAGATGAGAAAACAAGTTTTAACTTCACTCATATTCACATACTGAAAAATGAAACAGATATAAGCTTCTTATCATGAAGTTCAGTTCACAGCATTATATTTATTTAACATATGGCTGCTCATCAACTCCAGATGTTGTCCTGGAACTGATGTACTTGAACAGAGTTTGGAATTTGGTGGTGGTGAACTTTTCTGCAATTACTGTGACTTCTTTTGGCAGTTAACAGAGTAATTTATTAAGTTTTTTTTTTTTTACCTTCTATTCCTAGTGGTACTTAGCCATGTATAAACTCTCCTTTAGTTTATATGTAGTTAGTGTATGATCTGTCTTTGCTTATTTTATTCTTCTGGCTTTTTTATGACTACATAGCCACTTTTTATTCTGAATGAAAAGGTACCTCAGCATTGATTTTGGTTACCACAGATGTGCTAAGTCTGAAGTGGAGTTTAAGAACTATCATCTGTTCAAATGATACCTCTCACCTCACTATTTGAAATTAAATTTATCCCACATTACTAAATTATAAATATTTTGTATTCCATTCTTCCAGTTTTCTTTCATAGAATAATATTTTTCTTCTCAAAAATGTTATTAGTCCTCCTTTTTTACGTGCCTTTTTATGTGACTATCAGATTTTGTTGAAGGGATTCTGCTTTAACAAAAACTTAGGTGACAAAATCTCTTCTGTAACCTGTGAGCATGTAGTACTAACCTTGAAAAACTCAACTGTGAAAGAGTGTAGTGCTCTCAGACTGCTTAATTCCTCCCTGTTTCCCCAAAGGGAAGAAAAACCATGGGAAGTTGGTTTCTTTATACCTTTAGTATGAACTGCTTTCCCTAACATAAAGAACACTTCTAACAGTTGCTCAGATCATCCAGAGGTGTTCTTTATCCTGTCCAGCACACATTATGTAGTAGCCAAAGTATTCTCTACTTTCTATTGTAATTAAGGTTCCTTTTTATTTTTGAAGTTTGCTTGGCCCCTCTTTTCATGGAGAGGTAAGTGATAGGTTACATTCTTTGTACATTTGAATAGTGGGTTTTGCATGAGGAAGTAGGATTTTGCTTTTTTTTTTTTTTTCTGTACTAGCTTCCTTGCTGACCTGCTTTCCATTTCTGTGATTGTTTAGCTTAAAGTAACTTCTGCCTTTTTCTCTGCCCCTTTATCTCCTGAGGCTTTCACTTTGGTCTGCTACTTCTTATCATATGATCCTCACTGAAAACATGATATGGTTGCATTTATTCTGATTTTGTGTCATCCTATATTGAGTAAATGGCGTACAACAACACCTTCATGTTCTGTTGCTATAATTCATTTTTGCCTGTTCTCTTTTGCATGTTGCCTGATCCAAGAATCTGCAAGTTCCCTTTGGTGAGAGAAACCTACTATTCAAATGCACAGTAGGTGGGACCTAAAACCCAAGGGAAAGGTTTAAACTGTCAGCTACCCTTATGGAATGCCTGAGTCCTTGCTCTTCTTGCCTTTTTAGTCCTCTTCCATCTAGTTCCAGAATGCCATGCTGTTCTAATAAAATTTCTAGTAAATAACAAGAGAATGTATATGTGTAATGATATTTTAGCTGCTTGTACTGAAGGGTTTTCTAGGTTTTAGGTGTTACTTGTTTTTGCTAATGTTTTTTTTTTTTGCCACCTGTTAATACTGAGATTTAGAATGAAGGCTGAAAGAATCTATAGTTCGTTGAACACTACATCAGAAACATGATGTACTTTATGCTCGTTAACTGAACATAATAAAAAAGTAAAAAATAAAAATAAAATAATAAAAAAGGAAGTATCTATAGTGACCTGTGTTTTGAAATACAGTTTAGTATAATTATGTATTAAGACCTTTTTTAACTTGCTCTTAGTACTAAGCTTTCCTCTATTTATTCATGTTTAGATTTCCATTTTAAATTTCTGAAATTTTTACTTTTGAAAAAAAAGTGATTTGCTTTAAATGAAATTGCTGTTTAATTTTTTCTTTTCTTTTCTTTTTTTTTTTTTTTTTTTTTTTTTTTTTTTTTTTTTTTTTTTTTTTTTTTTTTTTTTTTGAAGAGTCTGGGTCAATACAGTCTGTATTTTCTGATTCCTATCTTTTCAGTGCTGTGAACTTTAGTAAGAAAAGTTAGGGGCGCCTGGGTGGCTCAGTTGGTTGAGCAACTGCCCTCAGCTCAGGTCATGATCCTGGAGTCCCAGGATCGATCAAGCCCCACATCGGGCTCCTTGCTCGGCGGGAAGCCTGCTTCTCCCTCTCTCACTCCCCTTGCTTGTGTTCCCTCTCTGGCTGTATTTCTCTCTGTCAGATAAATAAATAAAATCTTTATTAGAAAAAAAAAAGAAAAGTTATAGTCTGATGGTATTTTATGTAAGAAGCTTATGTAAGAAAATCAGTAAAAAATTATTTCAGCGATTTAGTGAAGTGAAACACCAGGTTGGCTTTATTATCTGAGACACTGAACATAGTGTCACTGAACATAGTGACAATTTGAACATAGGTGAAAAAAATCACTAAATAGCCTGATATTAATACATTTTACTTAAATCTAAGAAGTTCAGTTTTTTAGTGAATCCTGTTAATACTTTTTATTTTAAAGGTTTTTCCCCCCATTTCAAACACAGTATGTACCTGTGATACAGAAAAACATAATAAATTGATAAGAAGGAAAACTAAGAGGTAATGGGCTGTATTTCGTTAGCTAAAGATAATCACTGTGTACATTTTGTTGTATTTCCTTCTAATCTTTTCTATTCATAAGTTCCTGTTTTGGTTGTGATGATATTGTATGTGTAATTTTGTAACATTAACAGAAAACATTTTTTTCTAATTGTATTTTTGTAACCATTCTTACTAACTGCTGCATAGAATCTAAAGCTAATTAGCTTTCATATGTCTTCCAAGACCATATTATATTAGAAAGGCATGGTGCAGCAGTTACAAACACACTGCAAGTTATTTTGCTAAGATAGACATACCAACTAATAACAAAAGAAAATGCTAAAAACTGAGACCAGAGCTTAAAGTCTCTAGTACATGGGAAGCACATGGTATGGAATCCAACTATGTATGAAGCACTGTTCAGGAAAACTGTGCAACTACTTCTGAGTTTTACTTTGAACTTTCAGACCTTAGCTGCTCCATGCCGCCTGGCAGTTTTTGCTCCACTTCTCAGGCAGCTTTCAACTCAAAAACCTTTCTCCTCAAATACTGTGAATGCTTGCCTCAGCCTCAGGCTCAGCTGTTGAAATCAGAGCCCCACAATCATTTTCTAACCACCAAATCCACAACCCCAGTTCCATGGGCAACCCATCTTTATTTTTTTTAAAGTTTTTTAAAGATGCTTATAAGTTTAATTTTGGTTTGAGGAGGAGGTGTCCTGTCTGTCAGGGACCAGTTACGGCATTTTTTTTGTGCTCTCTACCTCTTTCCCTTTAACTTTCACTTAGTGCTTCCTTTCTTCCTTGTCATTAATTGCTCACTTCCTTTGGATTATTCCTGTTAGGACACACAAACATTTTTTTTTTTTTAAGATCTCTTATTAAAAGTAACAATATATAAAGAGGAGTCATAGGCCTTTCCTCCCTTGTACTTTAAAAAACAAACCCCTCCCATACCCATTTCTTAGTTTTGGCCTATTTCCTCATTTTCTGTTACAGCAAATTTCTCACATGAATTGTCTTCATGAACTCTACTTTTCACTTCTTTTTTTTTTAAGATTTTATTTATATGAGAGAGGGAAAGCATAAGTTGTGGGGAGAGGCAGAGATAGAGGGAGAAGCAGGCTCTCCACTGAGCAGGGAGCTTGATGTAGGACTTGATCCCAGGACCCTGGGATCATGACCTGATCCAAAGGAACTGCGTAAGCAACTGAGCCACCCAAGTTCCCCTACTTTTCATTTCCTTATTAACTATTAGACTTCTATCATGTTTTATTTTCCCTTTCAGTGATCTTACTGATTCCATAAATACCACAATTACCTAATGATCTTAGGTTATCTCTGAGCTCTAGATTCCAATATACAGTTGCCCTCTTGATGTTTTCACATGATGTCTCATAACATACATAAAAACTCAGCATGTTTAAATTCGTGGCTCTTCCTGTTCTACTCCATCTCAGAATATGTACTCCATCTTCCTCAAATCAGAAGGATAGATACCCTTTGTTCTTTTTTTTCCACTTCCTACATTTAGTCCATCAACAAGACCTATTGACTTAATGTCCATAATATATCTCCTTTTCTTGCCTGCTTCTAATTCACAGAGCAGCAAAAGAGATCTGAAAAGGCAAATCAAGTTATTTCTCCTGTTTTGAGACCTATTATTTTAGCATAGAATCTAAATTTCATACTGTGACCCAGGAGGCTTTGCATGATCTATTCTTTTTATCTCTTCAGCCTCCCTCATACATTTCTCTTTGCCTGTGGTTACTGCAGTGTTGTGTGTTCTTTCTTGCCTTTGTTCTTTTGGACATGCTCTTCTCTGCATGGAATGCTGTTCCCCTCCATTCTTCTCATCCTTTAGGGTGCTGGGTAAATGTCATCTCAGAGGGGTTTTCCTAACCTACAACTTAAGTCTTATCTCTCTAGTTTTCACCATTTGTTTGGTTCTTTTGTGTAGTATCCAATTTGTGATTCATTCTTTGGTCGTATTTTAATTGGTTAAGTTTTGCTCCAACTAGAATACAAGCATCAAGAAAGCAGGGACTTTGGTTTTATTGTATGTTATTATATCTCCATTGTCCAGCAGAATACTTTGGCCCTAGGGAACTCCATAAGTGTCTGATGAATGAGTGGATGGATGGTACATGAGTAACAGACTAGAAGTTGCCCTAAGAGCATCCCGCATCCTTAGGTTCCAGCTTTGAACAGTAATTATTATTGATGTAGATGACCAGAGTTGACCAATAAAAAGTATACTAAATGCAATCCATTTTAGAAAAATGGATTTACAGAAATGAGGTTAAACAAGTTCAAGTGTATTTAAAAAGAAAATGAGTCCTAGAAAATGTAAAATCTTAAAGTTTTCATTATAGTGTTCTAAAAGTAATTTAAGTTTTTTTCTATACTGAGTTCTTTCACTGATAGCAATAATTAGTAATTTCTCAGAGCTAAACGACTAATTTTAGTCTTTGAGAGTTATTGCATAAGTGTTCTTCTAAATGTTATACACTAAATCTCATCATTCATGGATTCTGTATTTGTGATTTGCGTATTTGCTGAAGTTCATTTGTAACCTCCAAATTCATACTTGTGGTGCTTTCAAGGTCATTCAAAGACATATCCAGACTGGCAAAAAATTTTAGTGGCCCAGTGCCCATGTTCCCAGCTAAGGTCTTTTTTCACCTTTCGTACTGTAAACAAGTGTGCTTTTCATGGTCGATTTAGTATTGTGTTGTTGACATTTTAGCTTTTTGTTGATTTCACTGTTTAAAAGGGCTTCGAAGCATTGTGCTGAAGGCTGGTCTAGTGTTCCTAAGCACAAGAAGGCTATGATATGCCTTACTGAGAAAATTTGCTAAAAATACTCACAGAACTCAGGAAAATATTATACTTAAGATTACAGTTATTAAGTAAGCTTTGTTTAGGCATGAGTTACAGTGCTGTTGGCTGTGAATTACATGTTTAATGAATCAACAGTATATATTGAATAAGGTGTCTTTAAACATAAACACACATAAAACAAGGTTTTGTATTGATTGGTTGATGAAAATGTTGTGACCAGAGGCTCGCAGGAACCTAACCCTGTATTTCCCCTAGGAGCAATGTTCAGTGTTCGCGGCGACTTTATAGAACATAACTACCGCGAATAACAAGAATTGACTGTAAGTTAAAACTCTGGACTTAAATCGAAATTTCAGGAAGTGCCTCCTCACCCATGTTAATTACAGTTTAGAGACTTTTTGGTTGGGATATGTATTTTATTTTAAAGCCTTTCAACTATGAGGAGAACTGAATTCATTCTGGTTTCAGTGATCCTTTTTGAGCACTTACTATATGCCAGTAACTGTACTAGTTTTGAAGTATACAGAAACAAGTCATAAAATCTTTTCTGCAAGAATCGTTCAGTTAGGGGACTATTTCATTTTAATCCAATTGGTCTGATACCAACTGCAGTTTAATTTTGACACTACCTGGAGTTAACATAGACTCCATTGGTTAAAGACAGTTCTGTAAGAATGCCTAGGCTTCCAGATGCCAGGTGCAAGTTCTTGGAATCCCTAGGCCACCCATACTTCTGAAAACTGGCTACTGGCTACAAATTGGGGCATTTCTATGACAGCCCTCGTGTTCAGTAATTTCCTAGAACAACTAGAACTCAGGAAAGTGCTGTACTTATGATTACAGTTTTATTATAAAGATGATAGAGGAATAGGTTTGGGAAGAAGTGCAGTTTCCATGGCACCTCTGGAGTCAGGGCATGCCCCTCTCCAAGCACATTAGTGTTTTGGCCAGCCAGGATGCTTCTCTTAGCTTCATTGTCGAAAGATTTTGTGGGGTTTCATTACCTTAGTAGGTATGATTTTAAATAACTGGATGTGTGATTGAACTTAATTTCTAGCCCCCATCTCCTTCCTGAAGATCAGGTGGCTAAAAATCCCAACTCTAATCACATGGTTGATATTTCTTGTGACCAGCCACTATTCTGAAGCTATCTGGAGGTCCATCAGGTGTCCCCTTGTTAACATAACGTAGACACCCCCTATCATTCAGGAAAATCCAAATGCTTTTAAAGCTCTTTTCCAAGAATGGGGGACAATGACCAGATGCATTTCTTTTGTACACCACAAGACAACTTGCCTTATAAATAGTAAAAGGTAAATGAGATGTTTGCCAGATAGGAGCATAGATATGTATAAGCAGATAAAAGAATATATGCAGAAACATCAAGGGGTGAATGAATTTGTGGAATAAAATATCATTTAGTTAGCTAGAATGCCATGTTCAAAAAAGTAGTTTTTGAAGGTGAGTCTGGTTGAGTAGGTAGATTGTGAAAGTCTGTAGAAACAGGTCACAAGTCCTGTTCACATTTGGGTCTTACATTATGTGTTCTAACTTAAATGGAAAATTTCAAACATATGCAAAGAGTAGACAGAATAATACAGTGAGTATGTAATGAATATAATGATTATGTACGTATCACAGTTAACACCTGGTGGTCAACTTGTTTCATCTATGTTCCCCTTCATGTCTCCTCTCCCCAACGTATTATTTTGTAACAATTATTATTTCATTCAGAGATATTTCTGTGTATATCTTTAAAGTATGTGAGCTTTTAAAAATAACTATAATCCTGTTTTTACAGCTAAAAGTTTTTAACAGTAATTTCCTAACATCATCCGATATCCAGTCATAATGCAAATTGCCAATGCTTAAGTGTTTTCAAAAACGGATCAGTTGCTAGCATTTTTTTCAATTGATATATTTTGCTTTAAAAATCTGGACTTTTTTTTATTTAATTGAAAAATTGGAAGGTTTAGCAATACTAGGGGTATGTTTCTCCTTTATAAAATCAGGGCCTTGATCAAAGTCTTTGCCTAGCTGCCTCCTCACTCTTTACCTTGTGAAGACTCTTGGAAAGGATTTAAACCTGCATTACCTTGATAACATTTGCGTTATGGAAAGATAACTAAAGTTGGGATCAGAATGCATTTAGCAAAGACGAGGACTCCAGTTAAAGAACAGAATTAATGGTAATATGTGGAGAGGGCACATAGAAAATTAAGCTTGACTATCAAATTTAGGTACTTGATAGGTAGGAAATTCAGATGAGAGAGGAAATTGAGAATGAGCAGGTGGGTTCTTGGGGAGTGGATAAGTGATTTGTTTGGGTATTTTGACGGTGTGGTTGAGGTGAATACACCCAGTTATTAGAGCCCTAAGTTAAAGGGTTTTGTAAATATGATTTACTCTTATTTTTAAAAACATAAAGTTTGAGAATTCTCCCAACTAAATTAAAGGACGGGAGGATAGGAAAGGAAAGCAAAGACTACTTGTACTTTTGAGGACATTCAGAGGACTCTTTTTAAGATAACTCTCAATTCTTCTATGTAAATGAAGGATGGGTGGAGAATTCTAATGTGCTCTTGCCAGCTTGCCTGCAGAGTTCAGTCCATTTACTTTTACCAGTAGGTCTATATAGCCTTAATATATTCTAATAATTGTCAGTTATAAGAAATATACCAATAAACAGCACTGAAGAGTCTGGCATCTAGTAAGTGCTTGGTAAGTCCTGGATTTGAATCAAAACCCTTTTAAGGCATATGCAGTAGTATCTTAATTCAGATTAGAGTTTTTCACCTGGTATTTCCGTTCAGTGTCTTCACAAATAGGAAATTCAAGAAATATTTGTACAGTAAATGAATAATTGTGGTGATTTTAATTTCTTTATTTAAAGTTTGAGATGGTATCAACATCCTACCGAAGAAGAATTAAGAATTCTTGCAGGGAAGCAGCAAAAAGGGAAAAGCAGAAAAGATAGGTAAGTTACATAGTTGAGCTTATGAAGTGTTAAGTATTTGACACAATTTATGTAAATTATTTTGTACATTGGTTAAAGGAACATTTACTGATAATGTTATAAGCATTTGATAAATTTGAGTTTAAAACCCATGATCAAGGGGCGCCTGGGTGGCTCAGTGGTTAAGCCTCAGCCTTCAGCTCAGGTCATGATTCCGTAGTTCAGTGATCGAGCCCCGCATCGGGCTGCCTACTCAGCGGGAATCCTGCTGCTCCCTCTCCTCCTTCCTGCTGCTTGTGTTCCCTCTCTAGCTGTGTTTCTCTCTGTCAAATAAACAAAATCTTAAAACAAAAACCATGATATAAAATAATTTTGAATTACCCTTTAGGAAAACCCAGTGTTTAGTAATTTCATAAATAAGCACAAAAGTGAGTATTTTACTTAAGAATGGTTAATTTTATTCTTTGTGTTTAAATTATGAAAACAGTACAGCCATCATATTAAAACGTGATGGGAGTTGACTGGGGAGAAAACTAGAGCTCATCTTTTTACCCTGTAACTCATTTACCTGTTGCTTTGGGTTCTTTTCCAGGTTCTGCTGTTATTCAGTATTATGAGATTGGACTAATTTACCTGCTTTTGACCTCTTCTTTCATTTTTCAAATAAAAAAGGTAGACAGTATAACTTCATAGGTACCATTCAGTTGCTGCATATTATATTGGCATTTAAAGTTTATGAAGAAAACTGCCTGCTAATAAACCTCACTGAATGGACCACAGCAACCTTATCTGTGAAATGGAAGGACCAAACATAGTAATTTTGAAGGATCTTTCCAGCTTTAAAATTTTTATCTCTATTTAAATTGAATTCTTGACTGAAGTACATGATAATTAGCCTCTCTATCTGGGCCTTAGTATCCTCAGCTGGGGAGGACTTCTTAGGACCCAAAACTATGATTCTAATATATTATAAAATGTCAGTGACAACAAATTTCCCATGTGTATCATAAAAATGATATTAACCTGGGCTAATGCATTTATAGGTGCAAAAATTTTTTTTAAACGTAGTGATTATTTGGCACGAAATTGGAAGTTTTAAAAAGACTTTTCTGATCTTGCTACCATTGTTTTTTACACTTATCTGCAAATATACCTTGAAGATCATTGGAATATTAAGTGTAAGCCCTCCTTCGTTTTATTTTGAAAAGGCTTTACATGTACAAAAAGATGCCAAAATGGCACTGTCTTATTCCTCGTAGCAATAATTATTGTTTGATTTATTGACATGAATTGATATTTTTACTGAAATTTTTCCAGAATAAATGGAAATTGTTTCTTGGTACTATAATTAATGCTATTGAAACTTAATTTATTAATTTCTATATATGTGTGATTGTCTTTAAAAATTGAATATAGGAATGATACATGTACACCTAAAAAATTCTTTTATTTCCCCCATTTGTGATTTAGTAAAAGCAACGCCAAATTAGCCTTTTACATTAGTGATTTTCTTATGGACATAAATCTTAATATATTTCTTCAACTCTGACTTGTTTATAGCTATAGGTTTCTTTATATGTATATGTGGACATCTATAATTTCCAAGAGAAATGCATTTTTTTCACTTGCTTTTATTCTTGTACCTAAGAAATAGTTAAATTATTTCAAAATTAAATACTAGAAAAGATGCCAGTTCCTAGCCTCTGCCTATGTGAATTTCATGTCACAGAGAAGTCACTTTATCCTCTTTTAGGTATTCTGAGGTTTTCTTCCGTATGTTTAAATATTACATGATAATGGTGTTTCTTTAATTTTTTTATTTGCTTTTACTCTTGTATGTAAAGGAAAAGATGTTAGTTGTCTTTAAAGCTACACAAGGGAGAGTAGGAAAATACGGTGAAATGCTTAGCTAATACCAATATTTTGTAACTAATTTAGGTAAATCTTTCCCTGGTAATCTGCATATTCACATACTAATTTATATCCACATTTTGTAGTCTTTGCTTTAAAAACTACTTTTGACTATTTTACCTTCTTTTTGATGAAATATTAGAAATTCTGCTTTTATACTGTGAAATTTAACACCCCATTTTTGATCAGTTGATACAAGCACTTGGATAACAGTATAGGTAACTTGCTTTTTGTGTCACTTGTCTGATTTTTATAGGAAATATAATGGTCACATTGAAAGTAAGCCACTGACCATTCCAAAGGATATTGATCTCCATCTAGAAACAAAGTCAGTTACAGAAGTGGATACTTTAGGTAAGGGAAATCTTGGTAAAGTGTTCTGTAAATCTGAGTTTTATACTATGCTAGTGAAAGTACTTTCATTTTATCTATTTTTTGTTTGGTTTTATCATTAAGTCTATTTTACAGAATATGAAATCTTTTTCAGAACTTAGAAGCTCAGAATGACTTCATTTGAATTGGATTTCTTTTTTTAATCCCTTAACCTGTACTAAGAATTATTTTTCCCATTTTTCAGAAAGGCTGACATAAATGTTTGTTACGCACTTTCTGTTTTATGTCAAGATCACAGTCACTTTTCAGTATTTCGAATTCTAGACTTTTTGCCACAAGTGTCATTCTGTTCCTTTTATGATGTGGCTTGCAGAAATGCTTTTGAGTGTTTGTTTTTAATTACCTGTACATACAACGATTGAACTTTATGCTCATGCTTAGTAGACAGGAAAGTTGGCTTTAGAGCAGTGATCTGGATTAGGAATCAGAAAACTTACTCAAGATTTACTTTTACCCATGGGATAGTTCTGATAAGTTATGTGATTCTCCCCCCCCCCCCGTAGTTGTGTAATAACTGCAATGATTTTATATTTAAAATAAAATTTATATGAAATTATTTGACTCCTATAAGAGAATGGCATCTAAGATGATACTATATATTAAGCACTGATTTTCAAACCTGACTGTCCATCAGAATCCCTTGAGCAGCTCTTTAAAAAGAAATTCTTCATATCTACCCCTGGAGATCCAGTAGATCTAGAGTGGGTTCTGGGAATTTGTGCTTTTTAAAATGCTCTTAATGATTCTGAATTTGGACAAGGTTTGAGAACTAATGGTTTACATGATACGTGAGGAATAAAAATAACATTAAAAAAATTTTTGATAACGTATAAATATCATGTAATTTAGCCCTTCTTGTGTTAAATCATAACCATCCCTGAAAAACCTTAGTATGTTGATGTAGCACCTCATATAGAATTATTTAGTGATGCAAAATGGCTTCAAGATATTTGAAAGTTGATTCTATATTTACAGATTTGTATGTGTGTATGTATATTCGGTGTGTGTGTGTGTGTGTGTGTGTGTGTGTGTGTGTGTCCTATATATACTATATATATACATAGAAAGGGTGTCGTAGAACCCGAAAATGTTGGTGAGGAACAGTATAAATCAGTATCATTAAGACTGTTACAACTGGTTTTCATCCTCTTCTTTCTTTTTAACTATTTTTCATGCAAAATCTAAAACATTTAAAAGCACTTTGACTTTTTGACTCGTCACATTGGTTTTATTAATCTGTTATGTGTGCTTACTGGTATAAAGTGTTCACAGACATATAAATATAAGAATATATACACATTGTCCCTGATTTCTAACTCAGATTTTTGCCGTTTTTACTAGTAACTAATGTTAAATGAATAATTATCCGCTTATTAACTTTAATAATAGCTTAAATTTGAGTATCAGGCACTGTTGTAAGTGCTTTACTTTAATTTGCCTTCTTCCATTTCTATGAGGTATATAACTTACTGACCTATTTTCCACCCCCTTTGAACTTACTGAACTCATATAGTTAAATAACTTGGTGTGGGTTAGACACCAAATTTGATAGAGCCAGTTAGTGAGAACTAGGCTGTTTTAATGAACTTAAAAAGATTAAAATTGGGGCGCCTGGATGGTTCAGTTGGTTGGGCGACTCCCTGCTCGGTGGGAGGCCTGCTTCTCCCTCTCTCACTCCCCCTGCTTGTGTTCCCTCTCTGGTGTGTTTCTCTCTGTCAAATAAATAAATAAAATCTTTAAAAAAAAAAAAGATTAAAATTAAGGCCGTATCACATAGCTTATTCAGTATTTTGTTTCATTAGTACAGTTTTGAAACCAATTGCAAATGGTGCTAGTTTAACAACCTGCCATATAATTTCAAGAGCAGAATAATGGAGAGATGTTTTATTTATGTTTATGTAATCATTTGTGAATGCATGCTGTGTATGTATGTTTCGGTAAAAGTAGAGGGTTTTCTCCCTGAATTTAAGATATACTCGTGAGCTTAAGTAAGCAAACTAAGTTTTCTTTGGTTTCCAATAGCCTAATAAAAGACACACAGGTAATTATATTATTGAATCGAAAAAGAATATAATACTTGGGTTAAATCTGTAGCCAAGATTATGTATAATTTCTACTTTTGTTGAATGTATATATATATTACTGGTATTCCCAATGAGTATCTTGAAAGTCTTTCTTAATTTGTATTAGCTATCTGTTATAAGAACCTCTTAAAGCATATAAAAATAAAAAAAATATTTGAAATGTCATTTGGGTGTTTGCTGTGAGTGAATTCCCTGGAGGAAACCTCTGAATGTGGACAGCATGAAGAATTGGAATGCTTACTTCAGTTATTAATAAAAATTGAAAGTCTTTAGATAAATGGATATTGTCTACCTAAATAGACAAATAGTTTGTCTACCCACTTCCCTATCCTCCTTTTGAAAATTAATTGACTTTAGATTTTAGGATGATTTCAGAGGAGAAGTGAGGTGGCTAGAGGGTAAGAATCCTTGAACTACTTCAGGGTAAATCTTAAAGACTGATATTCACAAGCTATTATATTTATCAGGAAAAAAGAAAAAAACTAATACAGTCAAAATAACTTGATGCAAATTAAAAATTTACCCAGTCGTAAAAGGATTTGCAGGTTTTGCTATCTTAAAAAGATGAAAGAATTAGTTAGTTTGTTTTAATGTTTTAAATAAGTCTTACTCTGAGTGGTATTTTATTTTCAAAATAGTTTTTCTATGCATGATTTTAAATTATCCTCTGGTACTACATTTTACAAATAAAATTTTCCCACAGCAATGTAGATCATTTTATTATGGAAACTTCGGGATTGATGTTTATGTATGTGTCTTATTCCACATTTTCAGGAGGTCTTCTACAAAATGATGCTGATGCTTTGGACTGTACTTAGGCAGAAGTAAGCCAGAATATATGAGATGTAAAGGCAGATAGAATCTGATTTACTATCGGAGAATACTAATTTTAATGTCAACCCTTTGTTGGAAGGGTATGATTTTTATAGAAGGCATTTCATTGGCTTTTCTTGCAGGAACACAAGTGAGAATAAAAAGTATATTTGTTATTTCAGTCTGCATTAACTCAAAAGATTATTAACCCTCCTATAGTACATGCAGTTCACAGAAATGAAAAATATAAGTAAACTTATCTTTGTACACCAAGTTATATCCTCATGTTAAAGTATCATACTGTAGAATCTTAAAAAAAAAGTTTTGAGGGACACCTAGGTAGATCAGTCAGTTAAATGTCTGACTTTGGCTCAGGTCATGATCGCAGGATTCTGGGATCCAGCCCCTGTCTGCTTCCTGCTCAGTGGGGAGTCTGCTTTCCCTCTCCCCTTGTCCTTCCTCCCTACCTATTCTCTCTCAAATAAATAAAATATTCTAAAAAATTAAAAAATATATTTAAAAAACTGTTGAGGGGCATCTGGGTGGCTCAGTTAGTTAAGCATCCATCTCTTGGTTCCAGCTTGGGTCATGACCCTTGGGGTCGTAGGATTGAGCCCCGCATCAGACTCTGCGCTCAGTGCAGAATCTGCTGGAGAATACTTCCCTCTCCTTCTCCCTCTGTTCCTTCCCCTGCTCCTGCTTTCTCTCTCTCGAAAATAGTAAATAAAATCACAAAAAAATAAAATAAAGAAGACTTGTTTTTTTTTTAGTTTCTGTAAAAAGCAGCTAATCAGCTGAGAAAATACCAGCTCATTTTGTAATGATACATTTTTAACAATTTAAATAATTTTTGGTAATCATTTCAGGTCTTAAGAAATTATTTAATTTGTGAAGTATTAAAATTTAATTTTGAGAGTCAACATTCTCAGTCTGTTCCCTGCATTTTTTATATTCTCATATTTATAAACCTTACATTGCATATCAACAAATGAATAAAGTTTAGCATGGTTAAAGTTAATTATAGATAAATCCTCCTAAGCTATTTATTTATGAAAGCTGAATAAACTTTTTTCTTTTTTGACCTTTATTTTTCAGCGTTGCATTATTTTCCAGAATACCAGTGGTTGGTGGATTTCACAGTGGCTGCTACAGTTGTGTATCTAGTAACTGAAGTCTACTACAATTTTATGAAGCCCACACAGGAAATGAATATCAGCTTAGTCTGGTGCCTGCTTGTTTTATCTTTTGCAATGTATCCTTCAAAACATCATTAATATTCATTTGTAAGTTTGTGTTCCTTTTGTAACTAATACAGTTAGATCTCATCTCTTATTTGAAAAAAATTTGGATTAGAGAATTTTTCTTTGTTGAAATCTTCTTTATTTAATAGAAAAAACTTTCCAAGTAGAGGTAGTTTAAAAAGTGAAATACAAGAAAAGATACCAGTTCCTTGCCTTTGCTTTCTTACATGAATTTCATGTCACAGAGGAGCCACTTTAACCTGTTTTAGGTGTTCTGAGATTTTCTCCCATATGTTTAAATATTATGTGATAGTGGTGTTTCTTTAATTTTAAATTATTTCACCTTTCTCCCCCTTTCTTTCCCTGCCCTTCAGTTCTTTGAAAATAGTAACAAAACAACTGTTTTACCAGTAGTCAGTTTAGTGATACCTATGAAAATATTACTTATAGCTAAGCATTATAGTGTTTTACTACCTTCCTTGAACAGTTTTTTATTCTTATATATAGACACTAAACTTTTTTACAGAATTCTGAACGTCAGTAGTTCAAATACATCGTTTCTGTTTTGTTTTCCTTTGGAAATATCCTCCGGGAGCTCTCAATTCTGTAAACTTACGACATAGCTGTTAACCTGGAATTTTCTTCACTGTCTTCCTAAGAGTTCCCTATGCCTCTTTTTGGATCACATCATACTGCTCTTCTTTGGTTTACTGTCCTTTGGCAGAGTACATCCTCCTATAGTGTCCTGGAAAGTGGGTGCTACAGTTTTTAATTTTGAAATCTTGCATGCCTGAAATTGTTTTTTCCTCATGCTCAGTTATTTGGCTCAGTACAAAAAAAAAAAAATTTTTTTTTTTTTAATTTGACAGACAGATCACAAGTAGGCAGAGAGGCAGGCAGAGAGAGGAGGAAGCAAGTTCCCTACTGAGCAGAGAGCCTGACGTGGGCCTAGATCCCAGGTCCCTGGGATCATGACCTGAGCCGAAGGCAGAGGCTTTAACCCACTGAGCCACCCATGCACCTTGGCTCAGTACAAATTCTAAGAAAGAAGAGTTTTTCTTGGAAGTTTTGAAGGCTCTTGAGAAAACTAGATGCCTTCTTGCTCTTCACATATGCCTCCCTCTTCCCTCACATATGCCTCTAGATGCTTTTTCTCTTTTGGTATTCTGAAGTTTTCATCATTAATTGGGCTAGATTCTAGGTTTAGCTTTTAAGTCTGTGAACTCATCCTTTTTTACTTGGCAGTTTTTTCCTTACTTTTATTAAAGTTAAACATTACCTCCTCCATTTCTGCTTCTCCACAGATACCTCCTTTTTGTTTGATGTTTACACATGTATTTCCATGTGGGTACAAAGCTCCTACTTGATTTTAGTTTTAGGCTTTTAACTGTTACTGTTTCCATTTCACTCTGTAAATGAGGACTCAGCAAATCATTCACCTTGTCTTCTAAATAAAGTAATGTCATGTTTTAGAGGAATTTTCCTGCCTTTTTTCCCTTCCAATTCATTGTATTTATGTACTTAAAAACATATTTTTTTATACTGTCATTTTGGTGGGGAGGGAGAAACCAGAAGTCAGTGGATATGCTCAATCTGCTGTTTTAATCCAGCAGTTTTAAACTGACTCTATGATAAAATTCTGTTTCCTTTCATCTTTTTCAGGGACTCTTAGTACTATCTTTTTCCTTTGAATAGTTCTTTAATATTTTCTCCCTTTTCCCATTAATATCATTTTCTTGATTTTTTTAACCCTTTTGTTGAAATTTTTTATATCAACTTTTTAAAAATTTTTCAAGACTTTGCATGTTCTATTTCCATAGCATTCTTGTGTCATGGATGTGTAATATCTTTTTAGTTCTAAGGATATTAGTATCTTTTAAGTTTTAATTTATTCCTTGTGTTGTTTGAGTATCCCCCCCACTGGCTTTTTAATCATTGTCATATTAGAGATTGTTTTTAAATGTCACATGACTTTTGATTATCTTTATAGTCAAGAAGAAGGCTTTAAAAATTGGAAGTTTCATCCAAGTGGCAGGAACGTGTTGATTGTAGCCTTTTTTGCAGATGACTGGGGGACCTCTTAATATCAGTGTCTGCAGGTTGTTGGATTGTCATTTTCTCCAACAAGAATTGTCCATTCTCTCATCTTTGGGGTGTAAGTCTGGCAGCCAGTGTTCCAGGAACTGATTGGGGAAGAAGGCTCAAATATTTAATGTACAGGCATCAATTTAAATGCATGTCTGTGGCCTCCCCCAGTGCCTCTTGTTTTCTTGTCTTCATTGTCACCATAAGTTTTGCGTGGTCTTCTAAGCCCAGTCTTTGCTGATTTAATATCTTCAGGTAGTATTTCTTCTGGGTTCTGCCCGAGTTGGGGAGGGGCTATCACCTAATCTGTATGATTAGGCAAGATAAGATCTGGCAGTCTGATTACTGTTAATACAGTCTTTCAGCCTGTCATCCTGTTTTCATTCATCCTACAACCCTTCCATCAAAGGTCCTGCTGTCTCCATTTCCTGACTTTTCCAGAGCTTAGGAATGAGTTGGCTTTCTTTTTATTGGGTTTCTTTCTTTGTTCACCCAGCGTAACAGAGAAGGTATAAGCCTGAATCAGTTACTGATGGTTCATCTGTTTAGACTGTCTTCCAAACTTTGTTGACATTGCTTTTCTAGCAACTGTCATCTCTTCCTCTTCTTTGTTTTTGATGGCTTTTAGTTTCTTTGCTATATGGTTTATTTAGTCAGATTTCAGGAGTAAGCAGAATAAATGCATAGCCTACATCTTTTACATTCAACCAGAGACTGCTGAACTGTCTTCTAAAACTATAAATGGATACTATTTTGAATATATGATAGGATTTGACATTAAACATCACAATGCTCCTTGTTAACTCTTTTGAATTGATTTAGGTATAATGTAAGCCAGAACAACCAGAACAAAGTCTTTAAGAGTTAACATCGTCACCAGGTATATATTATGCTGAATAGAAATACTGATCATATGTGTCAGTTGAGAAACATCCCCAGATATTTTGTGTACTGTACTGATTTGGAGAGGAGATTAAGTTGATAAGCAGTTAGAATATTACTTTTTAATTATGTTGTGTTAAATATGTAAAAATACTATGCAGTCAGAATAAAGACCCAGCCATAGACATCGAGTTACATAAACACACTAAAAATATCTTAACTTGATAGTTAGCACTGCCTGACTACGTGTTTTTTTCATACTTTGAGTTCTCATTTTCTCTGAAATATTGCTTATTTTGGAATATTCTTCATTTTCATCATGGTTGATGGTAGGATATTAAAATGATACTTGTTCTATTTATGTAGAAATGCATACTTGATATCCAGTTTTGTTTAATTTTCTACAACCCTTAATACTTACTTACCAGAGAAATTAGAAAAATGTACCTCTTAAGAGCTACTCGGATTATTGTTTATATGAATAAATTTCATCTTTCATTTCATTCAGTAATGCCTAATAATGTGAGAGCAAAGGTCCCACACAGCGTTCTGCACTGAACTGGCTCTGCTTAGTTTTAAGTAGTGCACTTGTGAATGCTCCAGACAATAGCTTCTCTGCGGGAATCTAGTAGCTGGCTGTCTCGCCATCCTAGAGAAGACAGAAAGTGTGAAGGGCTTTAGAATCCAAGCTATTTTCTGCCAACTTTAACCCTCCACAAAGGGAATAGGGAAGAAGAAGGAAAAGAGAATTATGTGTATGTTTAGGTATGTGATTTTCGTTCAAATTTGTATCATGTGAGAAAATGACGTACTGCCTTCACTCATATGCAGGAAGCCAGAATTCAGTGCCAGCCATCCAGATTTAACATCAGGGAGGAGTCTGTTTATAGTCTATCTTTTATCTCAGTTATAACATATCTGGTTTGCCTTTCACACTGTATGAACAGTGTATAACTGCAGTGACCCCTGTCTGGCTTTTCTTTATTTTCTTATTGTATGTGCCTACTTACTAGTCAAACACATGTCTCCATTGATTACATAGGACAATAGCTCCACTTAATTCCAGAGTCACACATACATCAGTTGATTAAGAAATTCTCTGCAATTGTTACTTATAAAATGTTCTTTTGTTAAAGTGGTTCCAAATTTAGACATGTATAACTTAAACAATTGGCTTACTTAAAAGTGAGAAAGAAAACGGTCTCATTACATGATCATTTTGGTTTTTTTCTCCCCATCAGTTTTATTTAACATACTCATGTAGGACCACAAATATAACTTACACAGAATCTTGAAAGTTGCAAAAGCCCAAGAATGAGGTTTTTGTGTGTTTTTGTGTGTGTGTGTGTGTGTTTTTGTTTTTGTTTTTAAATGTGTGACACTGAACTCTTGAACCCTGGTACCTAAAACTGGGGTGTCTCTTATAGCTCTGCTTTCTGTTTCACCAGAGTTGTACGTGATCTTAGCTATCAACCTTCTGGCCTCACTCCTAAACCCAAACTCATTCTCAGATTTACTTCCTTGACTGTTTGTAATTCTAATCACCTCATTTGATCGAGTGTGTGTGTTCTATGTCCATTTATGCTGTTACATGGTATGGGGAAGATAAAGGGTAAAGAGAGCCTAAGAGTAAGGATGGAACAGTTGTAGTAATTGTCTTTCCTGCATGATGGCCCCTGAAGTCTTAGAGGCACTGGAGAAATGTGTACTGATTTTATAATATGAAATATATCATTTTCATTTATGAATAAAGGAAAAGCAAAAGGTAAAAAAGATGCTTACAAAAAATTCAGTAATCCTTTGGTGGAAGTAAAACTTTTGAATATTAAAGTACTCTACAATTGATGGATTTTTTTTCTTCAAAGAAACTTTTCTTATGAATAAGCTGTATCAGAGTAATATTGAGTCAATTACGTGAATTTGAGTGAGAAGAAAGCTGTTCTACAAAGAATGATAAAGCTTCTCAGTAGTCCTATTATATTTGGTTAAAGGACTGGATCATTAGTCACATTTCCACACTGCTTGTATTTTACAATGTGAATGGTTTAAGGTACAAAACCCTATTATTTATGTTTTTTAAGGCTATGTTTTAAAATTTTAATTTGCCTTGGTTGCCAGACATGCACATTTCATACAGTGACAAAAGTTGGGAATGGTTTAAATGGAAATAAATTTCTAAGGTTTTCTGTGTTAAATATTAAGTTCTGTATGTTGATTTGTAAATTAAGGTGCGCAGTTTAAATACTGCATTTGTTTGCTGTAGGAAATAAACAATTATAGCAAACCAGCACAACTTGGTCACCTTTTCTAAATTCCTTAAAGGATTCTAAATTACTGTATTCGTATTTTATAAAGTGTTCTACTTTATATCAATAAGAAAAATGAAGCACTAAACCCTGAAGTGAACTGTATAAGCTATCAAGTCTCCTGGTGAAAAGGGAACAGAGTAAAAGCTTTTAAATCTAAGCCAAAGTACTTTGTTAAAAACTTGTACACAGCATGGTATGTCAAAGATTGTTTCTTTTACAAACTTTTGGAGATCTTCTGTGATACTGTTGTTGCCAATTTATTTGCCTTTCAGGTCAGAAGGCCAGAGTTAAGAGAACTTACTTTGGGAGATAAAACCAGTATTTCTGGTTTATTAATTTATAATTGAGATTTTTTCTCCCCCTTTTAGCTAGGAAGTGATAATTTTCCTCCTACACATAAAAATTTAAGGATGATCTTCCTTATTTTGCTTTATTTTAATCCAGATGATTAGTTAATAGTTTTTTGTTTGCTTGCTTATTTTTAAGTAAAACCTAAGTTTTATACTGTCAGAGATTCATGACTATTATTTCCTTCTACAATCTTGCTAGGTTGGGACTGGCTGTAACCTCTTGGGGGACAAATTCTAAACAGTCGGTTCGTTTTGTTTTGTTTTGTTTGCTTAATTCTGAGAGAAATTTATGTTTTGTTTCTTTTCTCTTTAAAGTAATTGAACCTTCTTTAAGAAAATATGAAAAAATATTTCAGTTTAAATTACTTAAGTTGGTTGTTTTATTTTTTAAGTTGGAAGACAGGCAGGATCAAATCTTTTTTAAATGATTTTACTTGATAGGTCATAAGGATTAATGTACTTGTTAGTTTTCAGTGTACATACTGTAGCAGATTCTTGGTATAGTTTTTAGGCTTCTTTCCAGTGACAGTGAAAAGTGCCATGTGTTTTCAGTATTTTGGTTGCTTTTTCTTTTATAAAAATAGATACAGGAGGATTAGCCACTTGAATAGAAAAAACTTTTTTATTGTTAGTGGTCACAAAAACAAGACTATAATCTCTCATGGAGTAGAAAACTTTCAGTTTACATGAAAATGATTTAATTGAGTGGAAACATTTCAGGTATAGTCTATTACTTATTTTTCTATATGAATAACTTATGGTTTATAAGCATATTCATGGGATTAGAGCATAAAAAGATCTATCTTCCTTATTATTGTATATCATATTAATTGGATTGCTTCAAAAGTTTGGTGAAACAAGCAGTTGAGTTTTGAGTAGAAACATGATGAAGATTCAAAAAATAAAATCCCATGATGGACTTCAGTTCGTTCAGCAAATCTTTGCATAATTCTTTTGGCCAGGAATAAACTTTTAGGCACTGGCGTTATTGTTGGAAAATACACAGATATTATTCTGTTGTTTTCTTCCTTCTTTCCTCCCTCCTTTTCCCCCTTCCCTTTCCTTCCCTTCCTTCCCTTCTTTTCCTTTTTCTTTCTTTCATTTTTATCTATTTATTTGACAGAGAGAGACACAGCGAGACATTAATAAAGTCTTTTTTTTTTTTTTTTAAGGTTTTATTAATTTGAGAGAAACACAGCCAGAGAGGGAACACAAGCAGGGGGAGTGAGAGAGGGAGAAGCAGGCCACCCGCCAAGCAGGGAGCCCGATGCGGGACTCGATCCTTTGTCTCCGGGGTTATGACCTGAGCCGAAGGCAGTCGCCCAACCAACTGAGCCACCCAGGCGCCCCAAATGAATAAACTCTTTAAAAACAAACAAACAAAAAACTAGATTGGATTTCTTAAAATGTTAGCTTTTGTCAAACAGTGTATACACATAGGTTATATAGATAAAAGTATTTTAACATGTTGTCTTGAAAACCGAGTATGTTTCCTCATCGCCCTTGCCACTTCTGTTTGTGTTTTTAGCTGGTTATTTTGGCTTTTAAAAATCTTTGTGTTTCTGAATATAATGCTTACACTTCTATTTGCTAATTCAACAGTTCTGATAGGGGAGGATTTTCCTTTCTTAAATTATGCCATCCTCTCTTCTTCCTCTCCTTTATGTTCTTACTTTACAATTTTGCTGAAAAGTTTCAATATTCAGTAATTACTACACCTATGTAAATATTATTCATATGTAATATGTAATTATTTGTAATTATTTATATATGTATTCTTTTGTAATTTTTTCATTACTTTTTAAAATGTACTTATTTTTCTTTGTATTTAGTATTATTAATTCTGATAGCTGCTGCTTATTGTTTTCTACAAGGTCGCTTATAACTTCTATCAGTTCCCCCACCTTCCCCTTCCCCTTCCCTGTGGAGATACTCTTCCTGGAGACTTCCATTCTCTAGCTTCTAGTTGGAGGGATTGCCCTCAGACCTGTGAGTAGCCATCTTTCTGGGACTTATTTTTGTTGTCATCTTGGAATTCTCTTTGCTTTTCTCCCGTTTAATTTCCCATTTCTAGAATTCAGTGTTCTTCTCTTTCTTGGTTTGTTCAAATGTTTTGGTGGAGCTTTCTGCTGAAGTGTGCATTCATGGTCACTAGTTTTAGACTGCAGTCTGGAAAGTGTCTTAATTCTGTACTCTGATTAACCTGGATATAGAATTCATCAATATTTTTCTTCATAATTCTGAAGATGGTCCTTCATTATTCTCAACCTTAGACTTTACTGTTAAGTACTCTGTCATGATAGGTAATCTTTTGCATATGATTTGTTTTATTTTTCTTCTCAGGAAGTTTTTACAGTATTCTCTTTCTTTGTCTGGTTTCTGAAGACTCATGATCATGCACCCTGCTGGAAATCTTTTTTTCATTCTTTGTGCTGGTAGACTATTTTAATTTGGAAACTCTGAGTTGGAAAATAACTTTTATGTTGTCTTTGTTAACTTCTCTTTTGTAATCTCCCCACCCCCTGTTCTCTTTTTGTCTCCTTCTTTTGTTAGGTACTGTACCTCCTAGATTGATCCTCTCATTTTGTCACCGTTTATGCTTGATGGAACTTTGCCTCAACTTTATCTTTCAAACCTATTTTTTTTTTTTTAAGATTTTATTTATTTGACAGAGAGAAACACAGCCAGAGAGGGAACACAAGCAGGGGGAGTGAGAGAGGGAGAAGCAGGCTTCCCGCCAAGCAGGGAGCCCGATGTGGGACTCGATCCCGGGTCTCCAGGATCACGACCTGAGCTGAAGGCAGTTGCCCAACCAACTGAGCCACCCAGGCGTCCTTCAAACCTATTTTTTAAAATTTGTTTTGCCTAGGGTGCCTGGGTGGCTCAGTCAGTTAAGCATCTGCTTTCAGCTGTGGTCATGATCCCAGAGTTGTGGGATTCCCATGTCAGGCGCCATGCTCAGTGGGGGATTTCTTCTCTGCCCCTCCTCTTGTCTCGCACTCACTGTCTTGCTCACTCTGTCAAATAAATAAACTCTTAGAAAAAATTATTTTGTGGGGTGCCCGAGTGCCTGAGTCAGGCTCCCTGCTCAGCGGGAAGCCTGCTTCTCCCTCTCCCACTCCCCATGCTTATGTTCCCTCTCTCCCTGTATCTCTCTCTGTCAAATAAAATCTTTTAAAAAAATTATTTTGCCTGTTCTGTTGATTTTTGTTTAACCTAATAAAATAGCTTTGTGAAATACAGATATATCTCTTGTAGATGTCTGTGTATAAAAACATATATGTAAAAAATTTTTACTCTGTTGCCTGTATCAACTTTCTTTTCGCCAAGTTACTTTTTCCCCAGTGCTATTTTTTTCTCTTTTACATAAGGTGTTGTCCTCAAATACAGATATTGGTAAAGAGGCCTGCTGCATCTGAGTTGCATCCCATTTTTGTATAGCTCTTGAAAGAATGGTTTTTACATTTTTATTTTTATTTTTATTTATTTTTATTTTTAAAGATTTTATTTATTTGACAGAGAGAAACACAGCCAGAGAGGAAACACAAGCAGGGGGAGTGAGAGAGGGAGAAGCAGGCTTCCCACCGAGCAGGGAGCCCGATGTGGGACTCGATCCCAGGTCTCCGGGATCATGACCTGAGCCGAAGGCAGTCGCTTAACCAACTGAGCCACCCAGGTGTCCCTAACATTTTTAAAGATTGTTTAAAAAAGATTAAAAAGCAGACAGAAGAATATGCTGCAGAGACTGTTGATGATCCACAAAGCCTAAAATAATTTACTATCTGTTCTTTAACAGAAAGTGTTCTGATCTCTGCTTTAGTTGTCTGTAGATTCCTGGCTTTTCTTTCATGTTTAGGAGTCAGATGCTACAAGTGAATTGGAAACTGTATGTAAGTAGGGCTTTGTTAGCTTTCCTGGAGATTAAAACTTGTTTTGGATGAAGCTAATTTTGTTCTAGGTAGACTTAATATCATTATCTCTTGGTCTTTTCTTTGGGGCCTTTTGGTTTCTCTAGGAGGGAGTCATATGTTGCCTGAGGCTGTGAGTCTGCTTGCACATATTTTGAAGGTTGTGAGCCTACTACACATACCTTTGAGTATGTAGGCTTTCATTTATTTTGATTTCAATACAGTTGCCTTAATCTAAATTGTTTACTTCATAATCATTTTTTTCAGAAACTAAATCTTCATCCTTTGCTAGAGTCACAGTGAAGTTGTTACCTGGCTGCACAGGGAGTGGGGAGTTGGGCATCCAATTTTTGTTCACATGGAAGTCAGCTCATACCTCTCTTTTCAGCCTGACATGACACTGCTATGTTTTGTAGAATGTTGTACCTCCCAGATGAGATTTTCACAGAAGAGGTTAAAAGGTTTAAACATAACTGGGAATTGTGTATGAAGTAAAATTAACTTATTTTTTAGTCATTGTATAATCTACTTGTCCTTGTATACATTCTTTTTTCTTTTTTTAAAGATTTTATTTATTTATTTGACAGAGAGAAACACAGCAAGAGAGGGAACACAAGCAGGGGGAGGGAGAGAGGGAGAAGCAGACTTTCTGCCGAGCAGGCAGCCTGATGCGGGGCTCGATCCCAGGACCCTGGGTTCATGACCTGAGCCCAAGGCAGATGCCCAATGAGTGAGCCAAGCAGGTGCCCCTTGTATACATTCTTTTTTTTTTCTTTTTTTTAAAGATTTTATTTATTTGACAGAGAGAAACACAGCCAGAGAGGGAACACAAGCAGGGGGAGCGAGAGAGGGAGAAGCAGGCTTCCCGCCAAGCAGGGAGCTCGATGTGGGGCTCGATCCCGGGTTTCCGGGATCATGACCTGAGCCGAAGGCAGTCGCTTAACCAACTGAGCCACCCAGGCGCCCCCCTTGTATACATTCTTATACTACTTTCTGGTATTGGAAGTTCATTATTTTATTCTATTATTTAGAAAACATTATTGCTATAGACTACAAAGAGGTCTTTAATATTCAAAACAGCGTCTGAGGTGGTAGATGTATTAGTTGCATTTTACAAATGAAGAAATTGGAGACGCAGAGAGGGTAATTAATTTTTAAGCAGAGGATCATGTAATAGGAGTAGAACCAAGATTCTAGCAGGCAGTCTAGATCTAGAGAGTGCTTTCTTTCCATCTGTGTTACACTGTGGTTCAGGATAGCATATGATAGATGCACCTGACTGGCTCAGTCACTTAATCAAGCAACTCTTAGATTAGCTCACATCTTGATCTCAGGGTCATGAGTTCAGGCCCTGCATTGGGCACCACACTAAGTGTGGAGCCCAAAAGATAGCATGTGATACATACAGCAGGTGAATTAGAATAGTGATGCTGTTGGGGTGCCTGGGTGGCTCAGTTGGTTAAGCGACTGCCTTCGGCTCAGGTCATGATCCCGGAGATCCGGGATCGAGCCCCACATCGGGCTCCCTGCTCAGCGGGAAGCCTGCTTCTCCCTCTCTCACTCCCCCTGCTTGTGTTCCCTCTTTGGCTGTGTTTCTCTCTGTCAAATAAATAAAATCTTTAAAAAAAAAAAAAAAAGAATAGTGATGCTGTGAGTTCAGAAGAGGGAGACAGTGGGCTGGAGAGTTAATGGTAAGCTTTACAAAGGATATGGAGCTTGGGTCTTTGAGTAGGTAGAGAAGGGAATAAGGTAGTTCAGATAATAGGTTGTGATCTAAGACAGTGTAGCTGTTACCTTTAGGAAATGTTAACACACCATTCTGATTTAAGTAGAGGCTTGGGGACTATTGACTCAAAGCTTGAATATATAGGTGTAGCAGAGCATAATGTATTTCATAATATTGTATGTGTATTTTACACTGTGGGTTATGGGAAGGTTCTGTTTTTAATATGGGAGTCAATAGATACTTGGTTTTAAGATTGATCCAGTATTCAATGTGAATTGAGGATGCAGAGGTTATAACATTGTAGGTGTTTGTGGTTAATATATTAAGGTAGTAGTGATATAAGGAATATTATGCTTCCTGCCTGGATTAGATTGCATCTGATTTTGTTATTTTCTTCCCTTGAGTGTTGACATATTTTGTAATTTAATTATTCTGTGGTACAAAGTATTGCGGTGGGTGTAATATTTGAGAAATTTCATTTTGGTCATGATACCATTTTGGCTAAGATGTTGTTTTGCTTTTCATTGTAAGTGAAGGAGCTGGAAATTGTCTCTAGATTCTTGTATCCATTTTCGGTAAAAATGAAGCAGTGTTTTTCCAGCCTGGCCCTTAGGCTATTATGAGAGAGATCATAGGTAGATCTCAAAAGCAGTTATTTGTGATCTGGGGGAGTCAGGGGTTGTATTTTGTTTTTTAATCTTAACTCCATTTTTCTTATTCTTTCCCAGTGTGTAAACTCTTTGTTATAATGCCAAGAAAGAGATGGACCTATAGTGTTTGATACTAGTAAAATTAACCACCAGTGTTGTTTCTTTTACGTTTTGGAGAAGAGTGAAATGAGTAAGGAACACAGGATTCAGAATATTCTAGAGGGAAAAATTGGAGCGTCTGTATTCTAGAAATTCATCATTGCTCTTAAACAGTGTTTTTGTTTCACTCCTTTAGTGCTGAAAGTTAAGATGAAGTTTAAGTCTTGTAAAATTGTTCCTAATTGCTTTCTTAGAAAACTTCGTACTCAGAGATAGATTCTCTACTTCATTATAAGAAAAACAATGATTTATTAACAAAGTCAGGGTTTCGGGGCGCCTGGGTGGCTCAGTTGGTTGAACGACTGCCTTCGGCTCAGGTCATGGTCTCAGAGACTCGGGATCGAGTCCCGCATCGGGCTCCCTGCTCGGCAAGAGGCCTGCTTCTTCCATCTTGCTCCCCCTGCTTGTGTTCCCTTTCTGGCTGTGTTTCTCTCTGTCAAATAAATAAATAAAATCTTTTAAAAAAAAAAAAGTCAGGATTTTTTTTTGTTACTTGCTTCCATAATGTTCACACTTAACCTGGTTTCAGCTCTTAATAAAGTGATTAATATCACTTAATCATAGGTATAATGAGATTATGCTTTTAATATGTATTATTTTAAGAATAATTGTGTAATAAGTGCTTACATGTGAAGTTAGGAAATTTTAAGCAGAGAAGTCTTTGTAGTTTTTTAGTAATTGAATTAATAAAAACTAAATCATAATGTAAATTTAAGCTACAATGTGTTTTTACTTTTGTTAATTAGAAAACTATCCCACAAGCTTAGATTATGCAAGGTGGTTGAGGTTAATGCTTTGTAGTTTTTTTTCTGTATGTACACGCAGCTCCTCTCAGAAGCATCTTTCATTACAAACAATCTATTTTCACCCAGGTTAATAGAAAAGGTCTGTATTGATGGCTGGGCAGATCCTACCTTTATTGCCCCTCGCTGGAAACTTGATTACTGTCAGGGCCCTGTGTTGAGTATATAGTCTTACGGGTTTTTTTTTCCCCCTTCGAAAGTCTATACTTTAAGCAGCTATGGGCTACCGGTGTTTGTCTTTGATGTGAGAGCATAAATGATGCAAAAACTCTAAAATGCAAAAACTCTAAAATGAAGATACTCTTACTTTCTGAGGAAAATATAGTGCTAGGAGATATGTAATGATTAAGTTGTAAGAAAGTTAAAAAATAATTCATACTACGTCTTAAAATGATGTGGAACCTAAATGTGCTTTGTTAAATCCTCATTAATCATTTTAATTGAAATTGACATCAACTCAACAGTCTTGCTTAAGCTGAATATTACAAAATCATGCCAACTTCTGCATTGATGGGATATACTCTTATTACTTATAAATGATTTAGTAGCTGTTAGCCAAGGTAGGGAAAAGATTGACAAATATGTTAGGGAAAACTTGTACAATAATGTTGGCTGATTTCAAAAATAACTATGAAGGGATAACACATGGACTATCACAAAATACCATACTGTAAAATAAGAACTGTAATGTAAATATCACTCTTGAATTCTTACTGTAAATTGCAGATTATTGGTTCTGCAGATTTATAAGACTTGAGGATTTATAAAAATAACTTAGTTTCCCCTTTCCCCCTTTGTGCTCAGTATCATAGAAACTGACATCTATTATCGTTGTCGGTTAGCTTTTGAGCTAGAGCAAGATAACTTTGTGATAGAGTACTGAATATTTGCAGGGGGTAATAATTGTAAACTAATGACATTTGCTTGTTTATTTGTCTTATTTTTTTGCATTAAAGAAGTAATTTGTTCAAATACTTAATCAGTATATATTTAACGTGAGTTATGGTGGATATAAGAAAACATTTAACATACCTGGTAAATGACTTCAGAAGTTGTATACTGGAGTTCTATATGTGTATTCTGGTTATATGTATCCTAAAGCAGGTATTCACTATAGTAAATACGAAAACATACAGAAGTCTTTTATTTAAAAAGTTCAGGGGTTGTCATTTAGCTTTTCATTGTCTGGTTTTGTCTTCTCTTGGAAGCAAATTGGGTGTTTTATTTATAGAATGTAACATAAAGATATTACAGTCTATGAAGAAATATATTAAAAAGTTGAAATCAGTTTCTAGTACAGTGATTTGTAGATAGTATCTCCAAACTAATGTATAGATTGTATTCTAAAATGCTTAGAAATAAAATAATATTTTTTTAGAGAAATAATGCTTTAAATGGCATTTCCCCTGGCAATATTAGCCCATGAAGGTTCATTTTGTCTCTAACATAGCATATAAGACCATAGTTGTCCAAAGAAGATAGCGCTATTACTATTACTATAAGAACAGTGAAAGGCAGGGAAGGGATGCTACTAACTGAAAAATGAACTGAATAGAGGGGTTAATAAAATACTTTCCATCACATACTGTTCTGGGGACCTAGTTGCTCTGGAATAAGTGGGTAAAGATGAGCTATTCCTGTACTTCTTTTTTTTTTTTTACATTTTGAAGGGGAAATTATCCACAAATAAGCCTTAAAACAAAGACAGAGCCTTTATAAAACCTAAGTGGTCCTTTAAATTTATAACCGTGGGTGGTAAATAATTTATATTTTTGTTATTACCATAACAATTATGGTATTAACATAATAAAAACAGCTCTTTATACTAAAACTTTTCCTACATTTTTTTTTTTTACTTTGAGTATATTGTCCCAGGCAAACAGTGTTGTTTTTGATATCATTCTTCAAAAGATATATTTACCCTTGCAACATAGAATTAATACTATTTCAGCTTACCTAAACTGCCATGTAAAACATTTTTATGGCAAAATTCATTCACTGATTGTATGAATACCTACTATATGCCAGGCATTTTTCTTGGCGCTCTAACTACAGCAGTGAACAAGACACAAGAATCCTTGATCTAATGGACTTTACATTCCAGTAGAAATTTATTTCAAGTTCCATTTGAAAAATGACCAAATGTCATCTATCTTTATTACCTTTAAGTTGTCTTACTTTAGGATAGGTGACCTTAACTAGAGCAGCTGGGATGCTACATTTATATTCAGTATCCTAGTTAGTATCCAAAAAAAAAAAAAAATAGAGAATGGGTAATAAGTTTATTAACCCATTTTTAAGTAGGGCAAAAAAGAACAGCTTTTTAAGTAGCAAGATGAGAGCTCTTATTCTTCCCCAACTTTCTGTGACGGATTCTTCTGATCATGAGAATGTTTGAACTATTCACAGCTTTCATGGCAGCTCTATTTTTAGGTTTCTTGTGTTACTGCTAAACTACCACATAACTCAGGTGCTATATACAATTTAGAAGAGACAGTATAAGTTAAGTGAACATTCTTGATCCAGACCACCTAGATTTAAATCCTACTTCCTCTAGTTAAGCTGTGTTTTTTGGGACAAGTTAACTTTTCTGTGCCACAGTTTTTTAAAATCTGTAAAGTAATGATAATAGTTGGCTATGGGAGGATGAAATGAATTAATTGGTAATGCCTAGCACTTGTAAGTACTAAATGACAGATGTTATTATTTTCCATTCTTGACATATAGTTGATGAAAAGTTGCTTTTCTAGATTTTATTTATTTATTTATTTTAATTTTTTTGCCAAGCACCTCATTATTTTATTTGTCAGGTTTATACTTTCAAGAACAATTAAGTATGGTGGAAATCTGGGTTCTGTCTTTGCATCATCCACTGGTTTGATACTGATTTGATCACTTAGTTGGAGGAGTGGGGGAGGTCAGATAAAATAATATAATATTTTTACGTAAAAGGTTTTTTTGTTGTTTTTTTTTTAAATAAATGAGCGTGTTGTACCTTTGGATGTTTTTGAGTACCCAGCTGGAATTTATTTTCTCTAGGTTTTCTGTTTAATGGTAATCTGTGAAATGATGATACCAGCTTACCAGTGGCTGTTAGTAATTCTCATATTTTGAATATTGGATGATTTACAGATGATTTCTGTGATATGTGTTTGTGTGTTTAATTCTAAGTGTAATTTACTCAAAAAACATGCCAAAGAAAAGATAGTTCCCTAAAATAACCTCTACTTTGGCTTTTCATGTCACTAAGAACCTACTTCATAAAATTATTATAATAACCTCCTGATAAAATTTGAATCAGATAAAATAGAAATACATTCTTTCCCTAGTTACAGCTTAACATGTATTTGTGCACTTTTCATTAATTTAAAAATGTTATAAACTTCACTAAAATTTGCTTTGTTTTTTATGTCCTATTTCCTGGGAGACTAATCAGATTTTCATTAGTTTTTCACTTCCTTCCAAAGGGCACCTTGTAGATAAGCATGTTGTAGAATTAAAATAAATGTTATAGTCAAATTTTATTGACGTGCAAGTCCTGTAAAGATGATTCTGTTTAACTCCCACAAAGTTACCTGTGATTTTTCCTGAACTTTATCTTCTGCAGCAAAGTTCTATTTTCATTAACTACACACTATTTTAAAGTAGAAGACGGTGGTGAGAGGTCAGTCTGTGTTACCTTTGGATTTTTTTTCTTTGTGAAAGCAATGGCTGTCTTGATTGTAACAGAAAACTATCTGGAATTTGGACTCGAAACAGGTAATCATTTCATATAAGTTTAAAAATCAATTTTGCTTTATCAAGTGTTAATATTTTTTACTTCATTATTATGTTTTTTATTTGTTATATTTTTAAAATTAGGTTTGAGATGTACTGTAATGTTCTAAATAATTAATCTTTATTATTCTTAATTTTCTTTTTTTGTTTTAGCTAAATTTTTTGTTAGCTTTTTCCAAAAATACTGCCCTCTCATTTTTTTCTTAAAGTTAAATTTAAGTTTCTGCAATGCTGAACTTTACTTACATAGATAAAGATGCAAATTATGATGCAGATTGTATGCACACTTATGGAATGTACAAATATCAAAGGGATGTTTTCAAAGACTATTCCTGCTAATAACCAAATTTTATTGCATTATGGCATTCTAATTAGCACATGAAAGAGCCTACCCTAGTCACTTCAAGATTTAAGATCTTGTTTCCTAACATTTTATTTCCAAAGAAAGAGTCTGTATTAAGAATAATTTTTTCTCCCTGCAGGTTTTACAAATTTTTCAGATAGTGCGATGCAGTTTCTGGAAAAGCAAGGTTTAGAATCTCAGTAAGTTTTTTTAAAATATTAAGTATCACTGAAGTTTAAATTTTTCCTTTTTTTGTAAAAAAGCATTTACTGTAAGTGGCTTTGTGTTTTTAATCCTTGAAAAGAGTTCTTTTTTCAAGTAGGACTTTTAGAAATGTCCTCCCTTATAATTTTTATATATATATAAAGTTAGTATGTTTGATAAAATTCTTATTTAGATTTGCTCTTATTTGATTTAATTCCTCTGCCTCCAGAGATTAAGTAACTTTATATCTGAGTCATGCATCAAATTCTATGTTGAATATGCAGGTTGGGTTGTTACCAGTGTGGCTAGAGATGCCTGAATTTAGTTTACAGTTCACCAAAACCCACTGTAGATAATTGATTCTGAGCAGTCTTTTTGTAAGTTTACTTAGTTTTTGTTACTGTTATTACTGTGGTTTGTAAAGTGATTAGAAGAAAGGAAATTCTTAGAAAGTTAATTAACTTAAAGAACTTACTACTTTTTCTTTTTCTTCAATTTAGGGGTCCTGTTTCAAAACTTACTTTCAAATTTTTCCTGGCTATTTTCTGTTCGCTCATTGGGGCTTTTTTGACATTTCCTGGGTTACGACTGGCTCAAATGCATCTGGATGCCCTGAATTTGGCAACAGAAAAAATTACACAGTAAGCGGAAAATGTACATAAGCACATGCAGATAAATATATGTTTTCCATCTTAATGAAGGTATATTATTGTAATGAAATCATAAATTATTGTATTGAAAATTGATAAATAACCATTTGATGTCACACTATTTCTTCTATAAGCAGGTTTCTTTTATTCACTTCTAAATTTTTAGTCCTGTGATTAAAAACATACATCAATTACTAAATTTCTTTTTTACTTGTTAAAAAAATGAAATATCAGTATTTATGTTAGTCAGATGTCAATGTTTATAATAGTGTAGTCTTTACAACTGAACTAAGGATTTATGGTAATTCTCTTAAATCAGAATATTTTCATTAAAATATTTTAATTTTTATGTAAGTAATTTTTATTTTTATTTAAAAGTGTTTTGAAAATTAACTCTGTATACATAAATTTATGTTTTTCCTAAATTACTGATTAGTTTATGAGACTCTTGTTAAAATAATGTGTTACTTTATTTGGGGATTGCTGATACTGTACAGTATTAAATAACATAGATTACTTTTAACTGCCAGATTCTATTTTAGTTCTCAAATGGAGAAGTCATATTTGAATTTCTACGAATAGTTCAAAGCCCACTTACTATATTCTTTGTGGTGGTTATAGATGTTTTTTGTTGCTGTTAGACACCTTGGCAGAATGACAGGTTTATATCTTTTGATTCATATCCAGATTCAGATTTACCATCTTGCCTTTACGTTTTGCAGTAGAAGCCCAAGTTGAGAATATTCCATTTTGATATAGTCTTTGAGTTTCTCTGAGTGATCATTTTTCTTAACATTTATGCTCTTAAGATCCTGTATTAAATGATGCTGATTTTGTAGTCTTTTTATATTCTTATCTCTCTTACCTATGTTATTTTCCTTTATTTTAATTTTGAATCTGTTTTTTTCCTTAGCATCCATTTTTCTACATATGTGTGTGTGTTTGCACGTGCGCGGGTGCCTGTGCGCTCACACGTGTTTACCAGTTCTCACCTCCCAGTACCTACTTCTTCTTCCCTCTTTTTTCCCCTCCTTTTACTCAGCATGCTGTTGTCTACATCCTGCCTTTCTCCCAATATCCATCTATCCCTCTTAATGGCTTCTTTTAAAACAAAACCTGGTTCTCCCCCTCCTCTCTACACATGCACTTCAGTCCACTAACCCCAGTGTTAGGATTTAAATAAGCTGAAAGGGTGGGTGGAGGGGAGCCCTTCACCAGCTACTGAAACCGCTGTGGGCTGCTCCTTGATACTAGAGTGTTCCCTAGCAACACTGCATACCTAATGCTGCACCCCCCCCCCCCCCATGGTTTACCCAGGCTGGGGAATGAAAGAATCACTTTATAAAAACATTTAAAGCATTTAGTGGTGATTTAGGATTGGGAGGGGGCACATCTTAGTTTCCTTTTCAGTAAAATGTAGCTTCTTTTAAAGATTTTTTTGCCTTTGGGGTTTGGAGCTTTATTTTCAGTTCATTGCAGCCCCCAGTTGTGTTATAGCACTCTGCCTTGATAACAGAGGTTTGGGCAACCTTGCTCTGCTGTGAGAATAGTATGACTGGCACAAAGAGCAATGTTCTCCCTAGCCCCATGGCCAGGCACTAGAACTTGTTTAAATGCCAGAGCTTAGAAACAAAGTTCCGCCTTTCCCTCTCAGGTGTTCTGACGCAGCCCTGTTTTCCTCACATAGATCACTGTCATTTTCACTGTAGTGAAAATTTTGAAATGTGTGTGTATTTAAAACCCTGCAGTTTAGCCCATCATTGTGGTTGATCATGAAAACAGGACATGGTAGTGAAATAGAAGTATTTGTATTTTTTCTGAAATAAGAACAGTCTTGAGCGCCTGGGTGGCTTGGTTAAAGCCTCTGCCTTCCGCTCAGGTCATGATCTCAGGGTCCTGGGATCGAGGCCCGCATCGGGCTCTCTGCTTGGCGGGGAGCCTGCTTCTTCCTCTCTCTCTGCCTGCCTCTCTGCCTACTTGTGGTCTCTCTCTCTCTGTTAAATAAATAAATAAAATATTTTTTAAAAAGGTTAAAGGAAGTTTTAAAAAAAAAAGAACAGTCTTTATAGTCATCTGTCTTTGCAGGATACAAACTTGGGAGAATAATTAACATTGCAATTATAACTCAGACCTCAAACCTTTTGGCATATTAGGTATATTGCCTTTCTGGAATAATGTAAATTTTCTTGGTATGTATAGGATAGGGAAATTAACTGCATAATACTTCATGAAGAAATAAAAATATGTGAATCATTATGATTTAACAGTGTTATTAAAACATTGTACATGATCATTGCATATTGAAAGTTTCCTTAAGTGGAAGTTTTTGTAGTTGGTTCCATGTGCAGTATGCTTTCTAGTATTATGGTCCTTGCTAATCACTGGCTCATACTTGTGAATAATAAGGAGGCACTCTATTTTGCACTGAAAAAGTGTCAAAAGATGATGCCTCTGTACTGAAAATCCATTGGATTCACTGACTGTGTAAAGTTAGTCATTTAAATACCTGTGTATTAAATCAGGGATATAGTAGGGGATTGTTAGCACTAGGATAGAACTAAACAGATTTAGATTTTAGTGCTACATCTGCCTTTAACCTGTAATATTGCCATGAGCAAGTCATTTAACTTTCTTGAATCTAAATGTTCTCATTTGAAAAATTCCGGTAATGAGGTAGTTTTGAAAGGGCTCAAATCAGTGTCAAGTGGTAATGATAAATAGAAAATAATAATGACAGTAGTACCTTAATACAGAATACTGAAAATAAGTTTCTACCTTCATTTTGTAAGTACCAAGTTTCTCTAGTTTACTAGTGTATTTTGTTCCTGGGTTTTTATATTTATTTCTTACATATTTTCAGAACATTACTTCATATCAACTTCTTGGCTCCTTTATTTATGGTTCTGCTCTGGGTAAAACCAATCACCAAAGACTACATTATGAACCCGCCATTGGGTAAAGAAAGTGTCCCTTTGTAAGTATGGGTATTTGAGGGCTAATTTCTGATTCCTTATAAAAACAAAACTGTTTTCCAAAATGGTATATACTGTTTAAGTTTTTTAATGATAATATTGGGATACTGTATTTTTAAAACATGAATAGAAATGCTAGAAGATGTGTTCTAAAAACAAACTACAAATCATTAACTTTTTTATGATCTTCATTAATGAATGTGAATGATTGTTAATCCACATTAACAGTTATCTTGTACACTTTTACGTTTTTCTGCCTTTTTACTTAAATAGTCCAGTTGTTATCTGACATTTTTGTGTCTTGGGCCTATTTTTAAGATAGTTTCTTCGTTCTTTTTTCCCTAACTGGAAACTACAGAAGATAGATAAAATAAGTAGAATAAATAGTATAAACGGAAACTCATATTCAGTCCCTGTTAGTGTTGTTACATATTTTCCATATTTGCTTCAACCTTTTTTTCTTTTGAAGTAATTTTTCAAGTGAAGTAGAGGTCTGACATTTTACCCTTAAGTACATGAGTATATACCTCTAAGAAATAAGGACATTTTCTGACATATTATCATCATACCTATCAAAAATAATGCCTTAAACATTATTATCTAATATTAGGTCATAATTCCCCTTTTAACAGAAGAAGATGGTAAGGAAACACAGAAAGAATTTATTAAAAGATACTCATAGGTATGCTTGATATAACTCATTATCCTTGTGGAACTATGTTAGATTAATAGAAAGATTCAAACAAACCTGGTTCAGACCCCAGTTCCAATCTTCACTGAAACTGTCACTTGAGGGAGATTAACTTCACTGAGCCTCTGTTTCCCCGTTTGGAAAAGGAAGATAATAGTATCTACCTCACAAAGCTACCATTGGAATTAAATGAAAGAATGCATGTAAGCAACCAGCTGGAAGTAGATGCTTAATCAGTGTTTTCTTTACTGCTCTGCCTCATCAGAATTTAAAGTAGAAAACCTTGGCAAGTCATTTTACATTTTATATTATGTATTTCTTTTAGATCCTGGTACAAAGTCTGTCTTTGAGTATATATTCAATGATGACCATGACTTTTTAAAAGAGATAATCTTACTGAACTAGGGAAATATTCATTGAGGTTGTAATGCCCCCCCAAAAAAGTAAGTCTTAATGGTATTTTTTGACTTGACAGACTAGTACATTTGAAAAAGTAATTTCACACATTTCAGCCTTCTTATGTTAAGCGCCTGATGTGTGCTAGAGTTTAGAACAGATACAGAGCATAGTTTAGGTGTTACTTTCACATTACTCAGTATTACCTTTTATCAAAGGAGAAACCATGGCCTTTTAAAAACGTTAAACCACAAAGGACGTCAGAAATTACCTCTTCTTTTTCAAGTTCTTTAAGGAGCCCTCTCTAGGCAACTGAAAAAAATGTCATAAGGGTACATCTTCTACCTGGAATCCTCATCTTAGTCTTGAGGATTGTTCACAACTGAGCCAGCTTGAGCACATAGCTTAAATGATTTGTTGGAGAGGAATCTGAGACATCTGATTTCTTCATAATATATCAGAATTTCTGGTTTCCTGTGATCCAAATCAGGAAGTCGGCAGAGGGAGAGATCCTTTTTAAATATAAATAATCAGACAAAACTAGGCATGGGTTGTTGACTTGATAGTTCCCCAGGCAGTCTCCTATAGTTTCCTTTTTTCTCTTACTCTCCAGTTTAACAGCACCCAGCTTCTCCATTTCACAAGCAGTTTTTTTTTCCCATGTAGGAGAGTAGATAGTGAAAAGGATCTCAGTTACTTTCTGCATTTCTTCTAGATATCTGTTGTTACCGTACTTTATGACACAATTCTCTGTCTAGGTCTGTGATATAAGTCAAATTATAGATAAGTTTGTAGGATAGTGGGATACTTTTGTTCTCTGTCTCCAACTGTAATTAAGTGTAGATATCCTATATTTTATATGATGAACATTGACACACTTACCTAGCATGCTAATGTGTTTTGGTCTTTGAGAGCACCCTGTCAACTTTTTGATCTGTAGAATGACAGAAGATACATTCGATACTCTGCGACTCTGGTTAATAATCTTCCTGTGTGCTCTGCGGTTGGCCATGATGCGCAGTCACCTGCAAGCTTACTTAAACTTAGCCCAGAAATGTGTGGATCAGATGAAGAAAGAAGCAGGGCGGATAAGTACAGTTGAGCTACAGAAAATGGTAAGTTGCATACTGTAGTCACATTGAAGAATAGCAAGCACTGTGTTGTAAGAAAACAAAGCATTTAATTTTCCTTAATAGTAATTTTATCCCACGATATTCTTGCTGTTAAATAAGTGGTATAATCTTAAGTTGACAGATACTGAAGAGACCTCAATCTGATTTTGGTGCTAAGTGAAGAAAGAATCCCAAGTCCTCTTCCTGCCTTAGGACTTGATGTCATGTAGCTGGGGTTGCAATGCTGTGGTATATATACTGTTGCTAAATGGGACCCCCAGTTGATTTGGGAGATATTGTAATATATTACCGTCTAGACTTTAAGACCTATGGGGTGGGAAATAACTAGTTTTAGTGACTAAATTGATTTCATGTAAAATATTTATTATTCCAAGTATTTGAACATGAAATGTAAATTTTAACTCAATGGGAATTCCAGAGAAGGAAATGGCTAGGAATCTGTCCACAATTATAGTTAATTGCATCTGTGTAACCAAATCATGTCTTTTAGAAATTTGTAGTTGGGTGCTCTGTTTTTTACTTTCTTCCATAGTCACAGGTGTTCATCAAGATTCAGACACTCTCTTTTTGTTTTTCCTTATATATTTTCGTTCTCTGTATAATTTCACCTCAAATTTTAGTTATATATGTTCATGTAGACTGTATATGAGGGTTTTATGATTCATCTGTTATTTTTATTTAGCTTGATGTTTTTGGTATCTCTCTAGAGATTCTAATATTTTGTTTTTTATTTGAAATATAAGTGAATATACCAGTTAAATTTAAGGGATTATTTTGTCCAGGGATTATTAACCACTTAAGAACTATTTTCACGGAATTTAGTATTCCCACGTTTAAAACTTATCTTCAGACTGAACCTTTCTGAAGTCAGTTTGGGGGCATTTGTAATGAAGTGCAAATCTAATAGCATTTAGCTTCCTTCCCATGATGGGATTACTTATTTCTTAAGCAATTCATTTTGACAATTATATGAAAGTTTAATTCACTCATAGCATGTCAGACATGTTAGACACTTAAAATGTTGTTGGTTGCAGGTGGCTCGAGTGTTTTATTACCTTTGTGTCATTGCCCTGCAGTATGTGGCACCTCTGGTAATGCTGCTTCACACAACTCTACTTTTGAAAACACTAGGTAGGCTTGCCCTGGCAACTGGGAAACGTGTTTTACTTTCTACCTATAATTAATACTGCTATTTGTTACCTACAAAGAAATATGCTTCTTAAAATTGTTGTCTTTGAAAGTTTTAAGAAGAAACATGGGAAACTTTTAAAAGTTGATTTCATCATTTTCAGGTCCATATGGTTTTATAATATGCTTTGCTTATAAGAATTATTTGCCAAAGATTAATTCCAGATTTACTGAGAAAAACTTGAATGAGCACTCTTGGTCTTAGTTATTTTGTGTTGTAAGAGGGTGATGTAAGATTGTGTTAGTGCCTAATCATTTCCGTTATTACAAGGTAGTTGTATACGTACATTAATCCAGGATCCTTTAGTGAGTTCTACATTAGATATTGATAAGATAAAGGTTCCTCAGTGGAAGAACAAAGTTCTCCTATAAGTCTGTTCACTAAACTGTCAAGTTCCTGTGTGGCGTTATTTGAGAACTATCCATTATTGTATTGGTTATTTCCCTTTGCTTAGATCAGGCAGTCACCCAGTGTGGGGGTTTAAGAAGCCCAGAGGAACTAAAAGTATTATTTGGGTAGGCTTCGTAGATACTATAGAGCTGATGATAGATGTAAATGGCCTTTAGGAATCTATGGGACATAAAGAAGTAGCTCAGTTATAAATTATGTGACTCATATCCTATCTAACATAGGAAAATATATGATGAAAACTTTCTGGAAGCTATTAATAGTCTCTCACATTGAAAGAATAGATAGTTTCTGAGAAAGAAATTTATTCTGATATTCTAGAGGTAGAAAAGATTTCTAAGAAATTAACTGAGTTTGTCCCTGTCACTCTAGTAGAGGTAGTTGATTAATGTATTATACGAGGAAAAAAATTGTTTTTATTTTTTTACCAGATTTTACTGCAGTTAATTAAAAGTAAATTAGATTTTTATGTGTACTTTAACTGGTAAGAACAACTTTTAGTCTAATCAGGTTAAGTGAATTTTTTACCAGCTATGTAGAAAGGTTATTTTACTTTAATTTGTTATGCCACTAAACTTCCTGTTCTAAAATTCAAGTATAAGTTAAAGACTTTTTTTTTTTTTTTAGAGGGTTTGGAATTAGTCTTCAAATTTTACTTGTGTTTTGAATTTTCTAGGTAATCATTCCTGGGGGATTTATCCAGAATCTATCTCTGCCTTGCCAGTGGATAATAGTCTACCCTCCAACTCTGTTTACTCTGAATTACCATCTGCTGATGGGAAGATGAAGGTAACTGTTACACAAATAACAGTGGCACTGAGCAGCTTAAAAAATATTTTCACTCCTCTGCTTTTTCGAGGACTTCTGTCTTTTCTGACCTGGTGGATTGCTGCTTGTCTCTTTTCTACTAGCCTTTTTGGGCTTTTCTATCACCAGTATCTGACTGTGGCATGAATATCAGTTAACAAAAAAGGATATCCAAGTCACACTTAGAATTGAAATACTTGTGCCCTTGAAGGACTGTTGGGAACCAGAAGAATGCAAATACAAAAGAAAAAAAAACATATCAGAGTATCTTGTTTTAACTGCTTCCTCTGTATTCTCAGGGAGAATCAATGGTCTAATATTTAAAATTACAGAGTAGATGATTAACTGCTATACTGTGGCATTGGAATTTTAACTCCTTGTATTAATTGATGTGAGAGGGCTATCTAAAGGGGTAATACTTTTGATTACCTTGGTTTACAGAAACCTCCAGCAGTTTTTGAAACTTCTCATATGACTCCAGTTATTGACTGATTGTTCTTAATGGTATAAAGGTACTGTTCATATTCATAGTGGCTGCCTATAGAACAATCTTCAAACTGAGCCATGCTTGGGGGAGGGAAAGGAGCTAGAGTCACTTCTGTTGGTAATATATTAGTCACCCTTGAAACAACAATAGCAAAATCCAACAGAAAGGAAGAAATAGCTACTGTATATTACAGTAAAGGAAGCTGCATAGTAATTTTAAATTTAATGGAGAAGTACATGCTTAGTATCTACAAGTACTGCTGCTTGAGAGTAGCAAGAGTATTCTTTTCAAATGTATTCTGTCCAACTTGACAGATCTTTTAAAATGATTGGCTATATGAAATTTGCAATCTTACTAACAGGCTTGGAACTCCCATATTTTATTTTATTCTGTGATCCTAAATACCATTCTTTTAATAGTCTAAAGATATTTATCAATATTGATCAGACTTTTAAAAATTACTTTAATCCTGCTGACTACCTGTATGTATTGTATATATATTATATATTAAATATATAATATATTGAGATTATAAAAAGTGAAAATATCGGATCCTTATATTTTAAGTTGCTGAATGTATATTAAATGTGATTGAATGAGATATGTTTGTATCTAGAATTTTCTTTCTTTTTGGAATAAGATTAAAATACATTTTGAAAGTTCACCAGATCAAGCAATTTATTTGTGTTGTCCATGTGTGAGACTGCTTAAAATTTTACAAATACTTGGATGATCTCTCCCAAACTAAAATTCTTTTTCCGTTTTTTTCAAACATTAGAACCTTTCCCACTAACCAAATCTACAGGAGTAATTTATACCCATGTTAAATAGGATTTGTTTTAAGTTTATGTGTTTAGAATAATTGAGATAATTTAAAGGAAAAATACATAGGAAATGAAAAAAATGTGATAAAGTTTTTGATGCTCTAAAACCTAAAATTAAGAGTTTCATTTATAAAGGGAATGAATATAAGAGATAAATAAGGTTTGTTTTCTTTTTTGAGCCAGTAGTAGAATTTATAGATAAACTTTATTCCATAGAATGTTCTTGAGAAGCTTATATTGTTTCAGTGCTATTGTCACTATGGGAAGCAATTTTGAAGGTCTTTTGGAATTGCTTTCAAGGCTTGTGGTTTATATTCATTTGAAAACTCGCAATACAGACAGGTTTTCCTATCTTTTGGTATAGATTAGATATTTTGGAATTAGCTGATATTTTCACATATGAGTGAATAATAAGTGATTAAGTTGGATAAAACACTTTGGTTGATAGGAATTGTTAATATAGCCTAAGGATAGTTCATATGTATTTCCAAAAGAAACATTCCAAATGTATCTTTTAAAAAAAAAAAAAAAGATTTTATTTATTTATTTATTTGACAGAGAGAAACACAGCTAGAGAGGGAACACAAGCCAGGGGAGTGAGAGAGGGAGAAGCAGGCTTCCACCAAGCAGGGAGCCTGATGCGGGACTCGATCCCAGGTCTCCGGGGTCATGACCTGATCCGAAGGCAGTCGCTTAACCAACTGAGCCACCCAGGTGCCCCTCCAAAGGTATCTTGAGATAACAGCATCCACTAAAGTATCTTTTAACAAGATTATACCAAAGTATAACATTTATTTTATACATGAAAGTTCTCACATGTTGGACTTGAAAAGAACCTCACCTGATACTTAAAACCTTTTTTATTAAAGAGCTACATTTTAGAAACTATAGTTTATTAGTTTGAGTTTCAAAGATTGTACCAAGGGGTAATATGGGTGGTGGGGAAAAGAAGGCTTAGAATTTACTATTGGATGAAAATAACATGCATTTCTAAAATACTATTGTTTCACTGTTTTTAGACTTGAAATCTCTCTAAGTATACTATGAACTTGTGTAAACTGCATATTAGTTTAAATAATGGGTTTGATTTAGGTTTTTTTAGTCTTTCCAAACAAATTTAAAAAGAATGATAGTTATAACTACTGGTTTATTTAAGCATCTTATCTCCACACAAATTCTGTTCCTGAGTATAAAGGGTGTATACTTTATGTAAGCCAAATATTATTTTTAAATTGAGATATAATTGACATGTAACATTGTATTTCTTTTAGGTGCACAGCAAAATTTATATATATACATGTATAAATAAAAAATTCACATGTGTTTATACGTATATAAATAATATGTATTTATGTATTATTTATATATATATATATATATTCCAGAATGGTTCCACATAATTTTTAATATTCTTATTTAGGCCAGTAGAATTCTTTTATTTTTTATGTTGCACTCTAGTCAATATAAATGCTTCATAAGTCATTTTCTACTAACTAGGAGTCCTTATAATCTTGCTTCACATGATTTGTGGAATTGCATTTGACAATTTGTTGATTCCTACCCCCCATCCCCTGCCCATTGCACTATAAAAATCAGAGCTGTATTCTTCCTTCTACCCCCCATTGATATGTCTGAAATGAAAAGCATATAATTTTATCTTAATATCCGTATGCATTTTGATTATCTTTGGCATTTTCCCCAGAATTCCAATTGCTATGCATAAATGACCAACACATCCAAGCAGAATAGGCTCATTGTCTTATTGTTTCTGATATAAATATCATTGGTAAAATAGTGACATTTCTTCTTGAGTTATGATTCAGAACAGATATTCATCCATTAATGGAATTGATAGGTCCAGGAAGCAATAAGTAGAATTCATTATGAAATCTATAATTGGAACTTCACTGGATAGATTTTATTCTTTCAAATGAAAGATTAAATTCTCAGTACTGAAAAGCATAGGGTCTCAACATTCTCTGAATTCAAACACACTTTGATACATCTCATAATTGAAAATGGTCTATCATGGTATATAGCTCTATTCAGCAAAATAAAACTAAGTGATTTTTGAATGTGGATCATCCTGCATCGTCACAGACCTTTAGGTGGCTTAAAGAATCAGATTTGAACACATTTATGATCCTAGACCATGAACTGAGTATCTCAGATATTTCTACAATATCTTTTAACTCCTTCTTGTCTCATTGTGTCTGTACCCTGGGTTCATAGCTGAGCTGGTTATATACCATGAAAACTCTGACATGGACACTAAGGGTGATCACAAAGCTAATGTCAACCTTTCTCTCCTTTAAAATGGTAAACATCTTACTTATTTTTTTTTCTTCCTAAGAAAAAAGAAAAACCAGACAAAGCCTGTCTATATATGTTTGCCTTCTGTTAAAATTGAACTTTTTTTTTTTTAGCTACAAACTATTATGTTGGATGGGCCTATCTTCAGTATTTCAGAGAATGTGTATTTTTCTATTTCATTGTTGTTCTTCATGTTCTTTCCCCCCTTATAACTACCTGTAAGTGGTTGCTCCCTTCCTTGCTTCCACTTGGTAAAAGACTGTTCATTATTTTAAATGAAGAAGCAGCATAATTTTGTGGAAAGAATGTTAATTTAACAATCAGGAAACATCCCATTACTGCCTTCAGTTAGCTATTTTTTGTACTTAACTCAGGGTTCAACCTATAGTAATGAAATGGAAATGAATTTTTACTGTTGACCTCAGTTTTATAAAATAAGGAATTTACATTAAATGTATGGTTATATAATTCTACAGTTGGTATCAATTTCTCTTTGTGTTAGCATGAGAAAAATGAATAGTAATTTTTGGCTTCAGGAATGGTCACAGATCATGTTAGTGGACATTCACTTACTGTTCCTTGAAAATGACTTCACAAGCGTGCTTTCTCCTAGAACATTTTGCTTTGCACTCCTTTAATTATTCATTCAGTAAATCTTTATTGAGTACCTATAATATTCCAGAAACTGCCCTACATATAGCAGTGAACAAAACATCAGAATCCCTCCCCTCAAGAAGCTTATTAGACTATGGTGTGGGAATGCAGCAAAATAAATGAGTCAAATGTAGAAGATCTAATGAGTGGGGAAGGTGGGGAGGAATCAGGGAAGGGAGAAAAAATATGAAGTTGGAAGGTAAGGACAAAGTTAAAATTAAGCAGACCATCGAGAGAAAAAGCCTCACTGAAAAAGTAATTTCTGAGTAATGACTTTCAGGAAGTAAGACCCAAAATAGTAGGTGTTTTTTTCTTTTTTTTCTTACTAGCAGTTTTCTTAGTAGTTCATTGGTTGACAAAACACCCCAATTGCTTGGACTTTGCTATTTGTGAGCTCACTAATGAAATTTTTGAAAAGATGGACAGTATGATATATTCCCCTTTTCAGGTTGATGTATTGTACAGAAAGGATTATAGGCATCGAATTTAAATGCCGCGTGTTTGCTAATGAATAGCAAAGCATGTAAGAAATATAATCTCCTGAGTCTTTTTACAGTTTTTCTGTCAAGTGCTTTTTAACTTAATGCAAACATGTTTACATTTTATTTCAGTAGAACTTTTAAAGACTCAAGGGTTTCAAATGAATTGCATGACCCTAGAGCAATAGATGTGTCCATTTGGCAGACAAATTTTACCCACCAGTTCTTTAATGTGCCAGATAATCTATTACACAAAGGTAATTACCCAAAGGGTAACATGGCCGAGGACAAATTTGATTAATCGCATCTTCTCCAAATTTTAAATATTCTAACACGATTTGAGTAAATCAAGTGTACCTGCTGCTAAAGTATTAAAAATGAAAGAATGTATTTTTTTTTAAGATTTTATTTATTTGACAATCAAAACACAGCTAGAGAGGGAACACAAACCGGGGGAGTGAGAGAGGGAGAAGCAGGCCCCCCACTGAGCAGGGAACCCGATGTGGGGCTCGATCCTGGGACTCCAGGATCATGACCTGAGCTGAAGGCAGACGCTTAATGACTGAGCCACCCAGGTACCCCAACAATTTATTTTTTAAAATAGTGCTCTATGGGGGCGCCTGGGTGGCTCAGTTGGTTAAGCGACTGCTTTTGGCTCAGGTCATGATCCTGGAGACCCAGGATCAAGCCCCACATCAGGCTTCCTGCTCGGCGGGAAGCCTGCTTCTCCCTCTCTCAGTCCCTCTGTGTTCCCTCTCTAGCTGTTTCTCTCTATCAAATAAATAAAATAAAATCTTTAATAAAATAAAATAGTGCTCTATGAAAATTATCTTTAACATCTGTTTTATTGGGAATGCATTTTTCTTTCTGTAATTTAAGTGAAGCAATTATATTTATAAATAGAAAATTCCAGAAAACTAAAATGAAACTATGTCAGTAGAATTACTTGAAATAAGGAGCAATGATAAATTAATAGGAATTACTATAATTGTATGTTTATGTGTCTGTTTACTTGTTCTCTTTTTAACATTTCTTCAGATCATGAAATGTAACTTTTTTCCATGTATTTAAATTTCTGTCATTATAATAGACAGTCTGTGTACCAGTTTTGGATCAGTGGCTTAGGTCTAAAGTTAATAGTCTCAACTGGACAGTCTGTTAAAACTGAGTATCAGCGGGGCGCCTGGGTGGCTAAGTGGTTAAGCATCTGCCTTCAGCTCAGGTCATGATCCTGGAGTCCTGGGATCAAGCCCGGTATCGGGCTCCCTGCTTGGCAGGAAGCCTGCTTCTTCCTCTCTCACTCCCCTTGCTTGTGTTCCCTCTCGCGGTGTTTCTCTCTGTCAAATAAATAAATAAAATCTAAAAACAAACAAACAAACCAACAAAAACCCAAGTATCAGCATCAGAGAAAAAACTGAATTATAGGAATACACCAAAATTTATTTAATGAACTTAAATCATGAAAAAAAATTTTAATAGTGAAATATTAAAGGAGTAACACTGCAGTAATGGAGAAAGTAGAGTCATTTCAACTCTTGGCACTAAAAATAATGAGATATCCACGTTTTAGAAAATGAACCTCAATCCTTGTAGTATGTAGTACTCAGACTACACACAAAATTGAATTCAGGAGGGACCATGTACCTCATTGTAAAAGCTAAAACCATACAGTTTTTAGAGAAAATCATAAGGTAACAGTTTGGTAATTTGGTAATTTTAGGGGTGGGCAAAGGTTTCTTAGTATGTTAGCAATAATCACAAAATTTATTTTAATTTTATAACAGATTTCGTAGAGATTAAAAATGTCTCATCAAAAAGCTGTTAAGAAAATAGACATGTCATAGGTTGAGATAAAATATTTGCAAAACATGAGAAAGAGGACTGGTGTTCAGGGTATATAAACAACTACCAAAAAAAGATGAAAAAGTGGGCAAGAAATTTAAGTAGATAGACATTTGACCACAAAGCAGATGATAGAGTACTCAGCCTCTAGTAGCATAGATGATCCTTCTTGTAATTTTCTTAAATTTCTTACACTGAATTTGTTGAGATTCTTAGATCACTAGGTTTTCTTAATCTTAGGCCAAGTTAAAGACTAATTTTTCCATCTTGAGAAAAGAAGTAGATATGCAGTTGCAATGCATTGTTGGATTTTACAATTTTTTTGACAGCTCTTTTTCAGAAGAATACATTGAAACAAAAGAGTGTTCAATTCTTTTTTTTTTAAGATTTTATTTATTTGATAGAAACACAGCCAGAGAGGGAACACAAGCAGGGGGAGTGAGAGAGGGAGAGGCAGACTTCCCAGGGCAGCCGGATGTGGGACTTGATCCCAGGTCTCTGGGATCATGACCTGAGCCGAAGGCAGTTGCTTAACCAACTGAGCCAGCCAGGCGCCCCAAGAGTGTCAATTCTTAAAAGTTAGGATGGTTCAGTAAAATTTTAAGTACTAGCACTGTCTAGATCATGCATAAAAGGTTTTTCAATTATGTGATCAGACATATGCAATAAATTGGATAATAGTTTTCTTTGCCTCTTTAAGTATTGATTTTACTTGAAAGTGTTAAGGTTCTTGACAGAATGAGTGGATTTTAGTTTTCACATTTTAAGTGGAAGAGCACTTTCTGGTCTTGTTATCTCATTTGAGCACCATTTAGAAGTACTATGTTTATAATTACTAAACTGTATTTGTTGCTGATTATAAAGCAATAAAAAGATTTTTTTTTTATGTGAATTCATTCCACAACTCATTGACACATTTTGGTTTTGTTTAGGTGATTTTTCCTCTCTGTGTTCATTTTGTGTAGTTTATATGGCTATGTCTTGAAGTTCACTAATTTTTTGTTGTTTCTAATCTGGTGTTTTAACTCATCCAGTGTATTTTCCACCTTGGACCTTTTTTTAATCTCTAGAAGTTAATTTGAGTCTTTTATATTTTCTACATGTCTGTCCTTAATACGTTTATATTTTGATTTCTTGAACATAAAGAAGGTAAGTTTATAATAATTGATTCAATGTGTTGGTCTAGTAATTTTTTTTTTTTAAAGTAGATTCCACATCCAGTGTGGATCCCAGTATGGGGCTTGAATCTGTGACCCTGAGTTCAAGACCTGAGCTGAGATTAAGAGTTGGATGCTTAACAGAGTAAGCCACCAAAGTGCCCCAATTGATTTTATCTTCTCTCTCACTTTGGAACTTGTGTCTGTTGATAGATTTTTTTTTCCTTCTCATTGTGGTTCATATTTTCTAATTTTGCCTTCCTAAAAATCTCTGGGTGGCAAACACTGAATTTTGCCTTTTTGGGTATTGGCTATTTTTATATTTCTTTAAATATTCCTGAGCTTTGTTCTGGAATGCATCTAAGTTCCTAAGAAATCTAGGAAACAGTTTAGATTCTTTTGAGGCTTGCAGTTAAGACAAGAGCAGCCTTTAATTTGGCGCTAGTTTTTACTGACTGCTGAGGAAATACCCTTCTGAATATTTCTACCGATGCCCACTTTGACTTCCTGGGGACACCCATTTGAGTCCCAAGGATTGTCTGCCTTTTCCTTTCTGTTGGTCCTTTCCTTGAGATTGGGTAATTTCCTCAAATGCATCCATTCATCAGAATTTAGCTGAAGACATGAAAGAACTCTCTGCCAATCTCTAGAGCTCCCTGTTTGCAACTCTCCTTTCTGATACTCTTTTCCTGATTTCTAGTTGCCTTTTTCTCACCAGATTCTTAGGGAGATCACTGGGTTTGGGTTTGGCTCTTTGCTGTGCTGTGGCTTGAATGCTTCAGTCAGTAAGCTGGAATGGAGTTCACCTGATAATTTTCTTCTTTCAGTGATTATGGTCCTGTGCTACCCTTTTGATAGTTCTATTAGAGTACATCTGAGCCCTATTAATTTCACTGTGGCTGGAAGTAGCAGACCCCAAATTCTGGGTTTTAATTTTTTTATTAGAGACTTCCTATTCCCCGTGAAGGGTCTGTTCAGAGACAGCCTTCCATTCACATAATATTTTAAAACATGTATCACTCAACATTGTTATCATCACGGTAATGCAGTTTTAAACCATGAGATATTGCTGTATACCTACTGCAATGCCCAAAATTAAAAACTCTAGGGGCATCTTGTGGCTCAGTTGGCTAAGTGTCCAACTCTTGATCTCACCTCAGGTCTTGATCTCAGGGTCATGAACTCAAGCCCTGTGTTGGGGCATTCAGTGGAGCCTACGTAAAAAAACAAAAACTTCTGACATGACTAAATGGTGACAAGGATATGAAGCACCTGGAACTCTCCTGCTTTGTGCTACAGCCACATTGGAAATGATAAAATCACTTTGTTAAAAGTTGTAGTAGTTTTGTTTTGTTTTGTTTTTTAATAAAACTAAGAATACACCTGCCTGACAGCTCAGCAATTTTACCCTTAAATGTTTACCCAAGAGAAATAAAAATATATTCACAAAAAGACTTACAAATATTCATAGCAGCTTTTTTCATAATAGCCCCAGACTGGAAACAGCCCAGGTATCCATCAGTAGTAGAATAAACAAACACATCAGTGTCAATGTTCAGTGGAAGACTCAGCACGGTAGTGCATAGCAGTACACGCATAGTGACTTCATTACAAGGGGTACAGGTTGGAAACGGGGGGAAAAGCTAATTTTACAATGGAGAAACTTGATGAAATATGTTAATAATATGTACCTTTACTATGGTGTAATGAGAATGGCACTTTTCTGCAGTGGTGTTCCTCCCCAGAACCCATAACACCAGTATGTATAATCATGAGAAAAACATCAGAAAGGAGTTCCAATTGAAGGACATTTTATAAAATACTTTGCCAGTAGTTCTCAGAACTTTCAAGAATATCAAAAAGAAGGAAATGCTGAGAAACTGTTAGAGCCAAGAGGAGACTGAGGCGATAAAATAATGAAGTAGAATGTTACATCCTAGGTGGGATCCTGGGAGAGAAACAAGGACATTAGGTAAACACTAAGGAAATCTGAAAAAAGTATCTGCTTTAGATAATAATGTATCAGTTTGGTTCATTAGTTGTGATAAATGTGCCATAATAATATAGGATGTTAATAAAATGAATAACTGGGTATGGGGTATGTAGAGCTCTCTGTACTATCTTTTCAGTTTTTCCTATAAATCTGAAACTGTTCTAAAAGTTTATTTAAAAAAAATATATGAAGTTTACCTACAGCTTATTAAAGTTATATATAGACTCCAGGAATGCTGAGTAAGAATGGAACTCATAGTTAGGTTTCTGAATGCAGTGGAGTGTTTATTCTTGTGTAGCAAGATAAAGAGAATAGGACAATGTAATATATTCTTCATGAAGCTGTGTTGATACAGTTTTAAGGTTCTTTATTCTAAAACTGCTTCTCGAGTTTGATGTTAAAATATCTTTTGCTTTGAAATGTCACTAATAAGTAGATTTGGTCTACTATTATACAGTCATAATAAAAGTTGATTATTAGTCCCTGAAATTAAAAAAACAATCTGAGAGCCACAGGTTTTATCATTTCATTTCCTGAAAATTTTCAGAAAATTTATCTTTGTGCTGCATCGCACTAAAATACTATTGCTTTATGGTATTCTCTTACATCTACTTTAACCTGGTTTAAGAGTCTACATGAGTATCTGATCCTTTCCAGCACTCTTGAGCAAAGGAAATAAAAGCAGAAGAAAAAAATAAAATGAAAGTTCCCACCATCTCCTCTGACATCCGTCCAGTGGGAAAAGAAATCCTGGGATCTTCTGAAGTTCAGAGTCCAAGAGAAGAATTCTTTTCAACTCTTTCTTACGAGTGAGGTGGAAAATGGGGCACCTTCGTTTGGCACCTCAGGACAATGCATTGAGAAAGTGGTAGGGCTCTGTCCATAATGGAACCCAAAAAGGTTATACATGGGTTTTTATGTTTTAGGGTGGAATGAGCTGGGATTTTTTGTTTCTATATTTATGAGTTGTACTTTCTACTGACCTTTTCAGGTTACCTGGAAATAATTTAAACCTTCATCAACTTCAAACTGCAATTATATTTTTTATTTTTTTAAGATTTTATTTATTTGAGAGAAAGAGCACAGAGGAAGAAGCAGACTCCCTGCTGAGCAGAACCCGATATGGGGCTCAATCTCAGGACCCTGAAATCATGACCTGAGCTGAAGACAGATGCTTAACCGATAGCCAGCCACCCAGGCACTCCCGGATATGGTGTAGTACATTTAAAAAGCAAGATGAAGTTTCAGGTGTGCTTGTTGATAGCTATACCCCTGTACATTAAGTGTATGTTTAAATGTATGTATCCTTCATTCAAGTGTGCATTAGTTTGCCCACCAAACATTTAGTGGGTACTGTTTGCCACTATAATATGCTATGCATATAAATATGAACAAGATCGTCTTTGCCTTGAAGTGGCTCCTAACCTAGTTGAGAGACATTGCCCTACAGTATGATTAAGTACTTTGTTAAAGATTAATGTGTGTCAAATTTTTAGGAAAAACTTTATGAAGGACAAAATCTATCTTGGAAGTTGGAGTTTGTGTGGATGAGTCAGCTGAATGTTAAGAAAACGAAGATGTTAAGAATTATCAATCCTCTTAATGTTAAGAGTAATCAAGGTAGAAATTTCAAACTTAGTATTTGGAATAATATTGAAAGAAAAGATAGGTTCACCAATCACAGATATGGAAGCAACAGTATGAATCATTATTTAAACTGCTATTTTAGAGGTCTGAATCTGGACTATAAACTTGATTTTAGTTGAATTCCTTATTTGTAAGATGGGGGGGAATATTCTATCAAGGAAAAAAAAAAGATGGTTTATCTCGAATCCATTGCCCTAATCTTTTTATCTTTGTTGCTGCTAATAGAAAACATTAAATGTATAAAGTGTACATGTATCCATAGACAGAAACAAAAGCTAGAACAGCCTAGAGGTGGAGTTTAAATTAGGGACAGTAGAAAAAGGGGTGAATTGTGTGCTGCAGAGAGGGAAGAGGTTGTCCTACAGCAGAATATCTTTGCACATTCAGTGCTAAGGCAAAGACCATGTGATGGTCTCAAATGAAGATAATTATTGGCTAATAGGCAAAATGAAGAAAGTTGTAGCAGCTGTTTTCCTGGATTTCTTCAATTTAACATTTTCTGCAAATGGGCAGTTTAATATGGCCTACTCAAACTCAGACTAACCCCTGGTTGCACTGCTCCTGATGTTGGATGGTGTTGAAGTGTATGGGTTATCCAGCTAAAGGCAAGTTGAATTACAGATCTTTGTCATTCAAGTTTAGTGGGGTATATTTTTGTGTTTTTCTGTTTCCATGTGTAGTTACTGTTGGCCATCCAAGTAAAGGACTGGCTTCTAGAATATTTCTAACTCCTACTGTGCTGACTCACTCATCCAGCATCATGTCATAAGATGCAGGGCCAGAGATAAGTCATTTAATAAAAATACGTTGGTTTTCTGAATTTTGTGACATAGTTGTTATTTTCAGCGTTTTAATAATTATAATTTTTTTTATTGTAAGTACCTATTCACTTTTTAACCTAATTGTGTATGCATCATTACATATTTTTCTTAAAGAGAGTCCCCCAAATTATATATGCCTTAGAACCCGCAAAACCTGAATCTGTGCATGTTTAATTCATCTTATGGGCCAACTCATTTCTTCCTTCTGCTCCAATAATCAATCAATCAAATAAAGAAGTGACAACAATAATTTGTCCGTCTGCCTGCTGATGCATATAAGTACAAGAAGGTAAAATTTTATTTCAAACTTAGACTACAAATCTTTAAAAAGGAACTGCTTAGTTGAGGTAGTGTTTTTACCTGCCTGAGTTTCAGTTATGTGTAATCAGTTACTCCAAAACTTTGACTACCATATATATAGCTCCTTCTTCAATACTGGGAGAGTGAAAGGCACACTTTTTTTTTTTTTTTTAAGATTTTTTTTTTTTAATTTATTTGACAGAAACACAGCCAGAGAGGGAACACAAGCAGGGGGACTGAGAGAGGGAGAAGCAGGCTTCCCACCGAGCAGGGAGCCCGATGTGGGACTCATTCTGGGTCTCCAGGATCATGACCTGAGCCGAAAGCAGTCGCTTAACCAATTGAGCCACTTAGGCGCCCGAAAGGCACACTTTTCATTCGAGAGATTAGGATACATTGTCGCAAAAGAGTTAAAACAGCAGAAGAGGGTGGCTGAGAATTTAGAAAGCCAAGACCTGCTACTTCTCTGTTTATCATTATCTTGGTAGTTAAAACATAAGCTTTGGATAAAGGAACCATTCCTCACTGGGGAACTTTTAAAGATAGTTTGCAGTGCCTCTAAAAGCTGGGCAGGTTTTTAGGAAGCTGCATCCAGAGACCACTTAGCAAGAGGATACTATTAAAATAATTTTGTAACTTCCTGAGAGGTTTGACAACTTTGGTAGACTTGATTTTTCTCAGATGGGTGGGAGAATGGTCAGTAGATTTAGCATGTGGAGGAAGCTGATTGGACAGGTGAAGGCTCACTATAGGACTCTAAATTTAGTTGGGTGACTTTTGAGGGCCACTTTGTAGGTAAGAATATGTAAGTGGAAGGATCTAGGGAAGGAAGACACATGGATTCAAATCCTAGCATATTTATACTACTTGATGTGGCCTACTTTCCTTTGCTGTATTGTGAGGGTAACTACCTTGTAAGTATTCAGGGATGTCATGAAAATAAAAATAAATCAGTGACACCATAGAAGATCGGGGGTTCATAATCTGGAGTACACAAATGACCTTGAAAAAGGAAAAGTAGGGGTGCCTGGGTGGCTCAGTTGGTTAAGCAACTGCCTTCAGCTCAGGTCATGATCCCGGAGACCCAGGATCGAGCCCCACATCTGGCTCCCTGCTCGGCGGGAAGCCTGCTTCTCCCTCTCTCACTCCCTCTGCTTCTGTTCCCTCTCTGGCTGTGTTCCTCTCTGTCAAATAAATAAATAAAATATTTTAAAAAATAGAAAAAGGAAAAGTAAACTTAGAAATAATAGCTCAGCAAACTCAACATTTCATTCAAATATTTCTCTGAACATTTGGAAGAGAAAGTGGTTCATAATACCAAATTCTCAGAGATTTATGACCAAAAAGGTTGAGTCATTGAAGCAGGAGCTCATTTATGTTTGAGAGTAAATTGCTAAGGAAAAGGTCTGAAATCTCTAGAAGTAGAATAGTCCCCCAAAAGTAAAAGCTGGGACAGAAGAGAAATCGGTTATAGTGGAAAAAATGATCAAATTGACACTGGTGAAATAAGGTAATTCTGTATTTGTACTCAATATAGTCTTTGTAAGTATACTTTTGGTTATATATTGAAAAGAATGTAAAATACTTTCCTCTTTTTCATCCACAAGAACATGGTTGATATATTTTCACAGCAAGTAGTTTTAAAAGGGGGGTACTGGGGGGCCCAGTGGGTTAAAGCCTTTGCCTTCCGCTCAGGTCATGATCTCAGGGTCCTGGGATGGAGGCCCGCATCAGGCTCTTTGCCCAGCAGGGAGCCTGCTTCCTCCTCTCTCTCTCTGCCTGCCTCTCTACTTGTGATCTCTCTCTATCAAATAAATAAATAAAATCTTTAAAAAAAAAAAACAAAAAAAAAAAACAGTGGGATGGAGGTTTAAAAATGAATGATGTAGTCCTGGCACTACCACCTTCAGATTGATGTGACTCTTGTGCAAGTCATTTGCCTCAGTTTCCTCAAGTTAAAACAGTAGTGGTAAAGCACTTCTTAATGTTTATTAACATTATTAATAACATAATAATGTTTCAGAAATTGACTAGCAAATGAGAATATGTTGAATTTCTTTTAGGAGGGAGCTACTTAAAATCAAGGTGTTTCAGCGTATTTTTTTCTTCCAAAATTCAGTCTTTACAAATTTCATTCATTTTAATCATTTATTGAAAAGCGTAAACTATTGGTATCTGTATTTTACAGGCCTATCATATTGATGATGGATACCATAAATAATCAATTTTTTTGCATGTCTAGTTTTTACACAGCTGTATCATACCACTGATAGCCTATTGCCAAAACCCAAAATCCTCATGCTACACAGCCCACGGACTCCTACTCCTTCACCCATAATCCAAGTAACCCTATGGATCATTACATTCTTAGCATAAAGACCACCTTCTTGGCAGGGAGGGGGTGGGCTTTCTTCAATCTACAGTTGAATAGTTTCCTTTCTGGTACTTAAAATTGCTTGTTCAACTCTTGTTTTCTCTGTCAGATTATAAGGACCTGGTGGGAAGAACTGAGGGTTTTGTGTTGGTTTTTTTTTTCCCCCTCTTACTACTGTATTTTGACATAGCAGACAGCCTGATTTGTAACAGTCCCTTAAAAAAAGATTATTATTATTTTAGTTATTTTGAAACTCTTAATTTTTAAGGAGGCTCCACACAGGGCTTGAGTACAAAACCATGAGATTGAGACCTGAGCTGAGATCAAGAGTCAGATTCTTAACTGACTGAACCACCAAGACACCTTAAAACTATATTAAATTTACATCTAAGTTTCAAATACAAAACAAAGGACTTTTTAAAAATTTGCTGAACTATTTGATAGTAAGTTACTCACAAAATGCCCTTTCACTCCCTAACTAAAATCCTATAGTGTTTTCTTGCCAAAGACATTCTCCTATATAATCAGAGTACAACAATCAAAATCAGAAACTTTATATTGATACATAACTTCTGTCTAAATTTTAAACCACAGTCAGGATTTGCCAGTTTTGTTGATAATATCTTTATGTAATCCAGTTTAAAATTTCACTCAATTTAGTTGTCATGCCTTTCAGTCTGAAATAGCTTTTTAATCTTTTTGGCTTTCATGGCCTTAACCATTTTGAACATTTTAGGCAGGTTATTTTCTAGGATGGCCCTCAGTTTGGCTTTCTCTGATTTTTATGAGTAAATTCAGGTTATTCAACTTCGGGAGGATTATCATAGAAGTGACATCTTGCTTTTCTCATTGTATCCTATCAGCTGGCACACAATTATTGTTCACTTTAATCCCTGATTAAGGTAGTGTCTGCCACTCTGTAGATGTTTTTTAAAATCTCTTTGTAATAAGTATTTTGTGGAGAGGTACTTTGGAAAAATGTAAGTGTCTTGGTCCTCACCAAATGTATAGTTAATTTAAATCATATGGACTCATGTTTATTAAATGATCATAATCTGTTACTATTGGTGCTCATATTGTCCCAGCTAATGCCAGTGGAGTTCCTTCCAGCTGGCTTCTGTGACCTTTGGATATGTCTCCATTATTCTTTGAGATCTTTCTTATTTTCTGGCACCACAAAGTATTCCAGACTTCTCTTGCAGTTTCTCTTTTCTGGAATGTCATTTTTCTAAGAAACCTCGTTTTCTTTTAGTTGAGTCATAATTAGACACCATGAATTGAGCATTCAGGTATGTTGATTGCTTTGGGATCATCCTTATTCCCAGACTTTCTTAGTGGACAGAGCTATAGACTAGATAGTCTGATTGCACGTATGCACATGTGTGCTTGTGCAAATATGCAGACACTGATTTACAATGATTTTTTTTCATATTCCATCTCTATATATTGACAACAATTGCAGTGCCGTCTCTGTCCCTACCCCCATTGGATACCCACCTAAAGACTAAGCACTGAATTGTTCAAGAGGAGGAATAGTTCAGAGTACTTTTTAAATATCTGAATAAAAACTAACTTGAGATGATAGCTTTGTCTCAGGTTCCTCCAAAATCTTGATGTATTTTACCTGCTTTTCTGGACTAATCTGCCTTTCTCTAGGTATATGATAGGGAGAGCTCTTGCCTCATCAAAAGAGGAATGTGAAGAGTCAGTGTCTTTCTACTTTTATCTTAAGGGTTTTGTATTTCTTTAGCTCAGTATTTCTCACTTAGTATTTTTAGCAAGAAATATTTTGTTGTAGGATTGTCGCATACACTGCAAGATATTTTGTATCCCTGATTCTACATTCACTATTGCCACCCGAGACTCCCCACTTAAAAATGGGATAACTAAAAAGCAAAAACAAAGCACTTTTACACATTTCCAGCTGCCTTGTTGGAAGGCAACCCTCCCCTAGTTTGAGGACCCCTGGAGCTCTTTGCAATTTGTATAATAGCTGTTCCTTAATACATTCTTAGGTTCACACTAATTCACATGGAAACACACACAGAACAGTTTAACTACCTCTGTCTATTCTCCATCAAGTGGGTTAGCCTTGTAAAATCAGTGCTTTCTCTTGATTTAAAAAAAAAAAATTGCTTACTTTTTGACTTGGTAAATATCCCCCGTTGATCCTATTTTGGGTACCTAGGCCCAAAACCAAATCCTGCTTTGTAAGAAAATTTCTTCTGTCATTGAAATGTTCCTTAAAATAAGGCCCCAATGCCATGTATGAAATGTGTGTTAACTTTTGAGCTGTACAGTTTCATACGAATGGTCGATTGTGGGGTGCATGGGTGACTCAGTTGGTTAAGCTGCCTTTGGCTCAGGTCATGATCCTAGGGTCCTGGGATCGAGTCCTGCATTGGGCTCCCAACTCATTAGAAAGCCTGCTTTTCCTTCTCCCTCTGCCTGCCACTCTGCCTAGCCTACTTGTGCTCTATCTTTCTTTCAAATAAATAAAAGTAAAAAACTGTACAAAAAAAAAAAAAGTGGTAGATTGGGTGTAGTCAAGTTAGCTTATAGTCTACAGTCAAGGCTATACTCAACAGGCTTCTTAAAAGAGGTAACCTAGGACTGTCTCTCCTGGGTGTCTTTCCTGCTGATGGGCTGAAGACTGTTTCTCTTTCCCTGATGAGAGGGGCAAGGGCCACATCTCTGAGCCAGCAGGCTGCTGGAACAAGTTCATCCCCCTTCACTCTGGGCATGTATAGTAAGTAGCCTACCTGCATTGGGAAGATAACACAGTCTCCATATAGAGATGTTTCTTTCCTACTGTGTCTTAAGTCTTTTAAGCTTCTATAACAATACCATAGAGTAGGTGGCTTACATATAACAGAAGTTGATTTCTCATGGTTCAGTAGGCTAAAAGTACAGATTGGAGGGTTGGCATGACTGGATTCTGATGGGAGCTCTCTTCTGGGTTGTAGATAGCTGTCTTTTCACTGTGTTCTACTCTGATGGAAAGAGGGTTAGACAAACCTCTGGGGCTCTTTTAAAAGGGCACAAATCCATTCAGGAGGGCTCCATCCATCCCAGGACCTAATCTCCTAAAGGTTCCACTGCCTAATAACTATCACATTGAAGGGTGGGATTTCAACAGATGAATTTGGTTCAGTCCATTGCACACTGGGACTCAGGAGCTCACTTGTGTTCTACCCTTAAGAATTTGATTCTTTTTCTTTTTTTCTTTTTTATTAATTTTCTATTTTTTCTGTAACCAAGCCACCTAATCCTCTCCCACCCCCAAGCAACCCTCAGCTTGTTTCCTGGGATTAAGAATCTCTTATGGTTTGTCTCCCTCCTCAATCCCATCTTGTTTCATTTTTTCCTTCCTCCATGAACCACTGCCCTGCCTTTCAAATTCCTCACATCAAAGAGATCATATGATAATTGTCTTCCTCTGATTGATTTATTTCACTCAGCATAATACCCTCCAGTTCCATCCACATCATTGCAAATGGCAGGATTTCATTCTTTTTGATGGCTGCATAGTATTCATGTGTGTGTGTGTGTACACACCACATCTTTATCCATTCATCTTTTGATGGACATCTAGGTTCTTTCCATAGTTTGGATATTGTAGACACTGCTGCTATAAGCTTTCGGGTATAAGTGCCCCTTCAGATCACAACATTTGTATCTTTATGGTAAATACCCAATAGCGTGATTGCTGGGTTGTAGTATAGCTCTATTTTCAACTTTTTGAGGAACCTCCATACTGTTTTCCAGAATGGCTGTACCAGCTTCCATTCCACCAACAGTGTAGGAGGGTTCCCCTTTCCCCATATCCTTGCCAACACCTATCATTTCCTGGCTTGTTAATTTTAGCCATTCTCTCTGGTATGATATGGTATCTCACTATGGTTTTAATTTGTATTTCCCTGATGCTGAGGGATGTTGAGCACTTTTGCATGTGTTGGCCATTTGGATTTCTTTTTTGGAGAATTGTTCATGTCTTCTGCCCACTTCTCGATTGGATTGTTTGTTCTTTGGATGTTGAGTTTGATAAGTTCATTATAGATTTTGGATACTAGCCCTTTATCTGATCTGCCATTTGTAAATATCTTCTCCCCTTCTCTCGGTTTTCTTTGGTTTTGGTGACTGTTTCTTTTGCTGTGCAAAAGCTTTGATCTTGATGAAGTCCCAATAGTTCATATTTTTCCTTGCTTCCCTTGCCTTTGGTGATGTTTCTAGGAAGAAGTTGCTGCTGCTGAGGTCAAAGAGGTTGCTGCCTGCGTTGTCCTCAAGGATTTTGATGGATTCCTCTCTCACATTGAGGTCTCTCCTCTATTTTATGTGTATTTTTGTGTGTGGTGTAAGGAAATGGTCCAGTTTCATTCTTCTGCATGTGGCTGTCCAATTTTTCCAACACCATTTGTTGAAGAGACTGTCTTTTTTCCACTGGACATTCTTTCCTGCTTTGTGAAAGATGAGTTGACCGTAGATTTGAGGGTCCATTTCTGGACTGTCTATTCTGTTCCATTGATCTATGCATCTGTTCTTGTGCCAGTACCATGTTGTCTTGATGATTACAGCTTTGTAATAGAGCTTGAAGTCTGGGAATTTTGGTGCTGCCAACTTTGTTTTTCTTTTTCATCATTCCTTTGGCTTTGGGGTCTTTCTGGTTCCATATAAATTTTAGGATTATTTGTTCCATTTTTTGAAAACAATTCATGATATTTCAATAGGGATTGCATTAAATGTGTAGATTGCTTTAGGTAATGTAGACATTTCTACAATATTTATTCTTCCAATCCATGAGCATGGAACATTTTTCCATTTCTTTGTGTCTTTCTCAGTTTCTTTCATGGGTACTTTATAGTTTTCTGAGTACAGATTCTTTGCTTCTTTGGTTAGGTTTATTCCCAGGTATTTTATGGTTTGGGGTGCAATTGTAAATGGAATCGACTTATTAATTTCTCTTTCTTCTGTCTTGCTGCTGGTATATAGACAGGCAACTGATTTCTGTGCATTTTTATATCTTGATGCTTTACTGAATTCCTGTATGAGTTCTAACAGTTTTGGAGTAGAGTCTTTTGGGTTTTCCATATAAAGTATCATATCATCTGCAAAGAGTGAGAGTTTGACTTCCTCTTTTCTGATTTTGATGCCTTTTATTTCTTTTTGTTGTCTGATTGCTGAGGCTAGGACTTCTAGTACTATCTTGAATAGCAGTGGTGATAGTGGACATCCCTGCCATGTTCCTGACCTTAGGGAAAAGCTCTCAGTTTTTCTCCATTGAGAATGATATTCACTATGGGTTTTTCATAGATGGCTTTTATGATATTGAGGTGTGTACACTCTATCCCTACACTGTGAAGAGTTTTGATTAGGAAAGGATGCTATACTTTGTCAAATACTTTTCAGCATCAATTGAGAGGATCATATGGTTCTTGTTCTTTCTTTTATTAATGTACTGTATCACAGCAATTGATTTACTGATATTGAATCAACCTTGCATCCCAGGAAAAAAATCCCAGTTGGTTCTGGTGAATAATCCTTTTAATATACTTCTGGATCCTATTGGCTAGTGTTTTGGTGAGAATTTTTGCATCCATGCTCATCAAGGATACTGGTCTGTATTTCTCCTTTTTGATGGGGTCCTTGTCTAGTTTTGGGATCAAGGTAATGCTGGCCTCATAAAATGAGTCTGGAAGTTTTCCTTCCATTTCTATTTTTTGGAACAGTTTTAGGAGAATAGGTATTAATTCTTTAAATGTTTGGTAGAATTCCCCTGGGAAGCCATCTGGCCCTGGACTCTTGTTTGTTGGGAGATTTTTGATGACTGCTTCAATTTTCTTAACTGGTTATGGGTCTATTTAGGTTCTCTCTTTCTTCCTGTTTCAGTTTTGGTAGTTTACATGGCTCTAGGGATGTATGCATTTCTTCCAGATTGTCAAATTTGCTAGTGTATAGTTGCTCATAATATGTTCTTATAATTGTATTTGTTTGGTGTTGGTTGTGATCTCTCCTCTTGTCATTCATGACTGTATTTGAGTCCTTCCTCTTTTCTTTTTGATATGTCTGACCAGGGGTTTACCAATCTTATTAATTCTTTCAAAGAACCAGCTCCTAGTTTTGTTGATTTGTTCTGCTCTTCTTTTAGTTTCTATTTCATTGACTTCTGCTCTGATCTTTGTTACTTCTCTTCTGCTGGGTTTAAGCTTTGTTTGTTGTTCTTTTCCCAGCTCCTTTATGTGTAGAGTTTGGTTGTGTACTTGAGACCTTTCTTGTTTCTTGAGAAAGGCTTGTTTTGCTATATACTTTCCTCTCAGGACTGCCTTTGCTGTGTCTCAAAGATTTTGAACAGTTGTGTTTTCATTTTCATTTGTTTCCATGAATGTTTTTAATTCTTCTTTCATTTCCTGGTTGACCCATCCATTTTTTAGTAGAATACTCTTTAGCCTGCATGTATTTGAGTTCTGTACAACTTTCCTCTTGTGGTTAAGTTCTACTTTCAAAGCAATTGTGGTCTGAAAATATGCAGGGAATGATCCCAATCTTTTGATACCATTTGAGACCTGACTTGTGACCCAGAATGTGATCTATTCTGGTGAATGTTCCATCTGCACTAGAGAAGAATGTGTATTCTGTTGCTTTGGGATGGAATATTTTGAATATATCTGTGATGTCCATCTGGTCCATTGTGTCATTTAAACTCTTTATTTCCTTGTTGATCTTCTGTTTAGATGATCTCTTTGTTTCAGTGAAGTGGATGTTAAAGTCCCCTAGTATTATTGTATTTTTATTGATATGTTTCTTTGATTTAGTTTTAATTGGTTTCTAAAATTGGCTGCTCCCATGTTGGGCTCATAGACATTTCAAATTGTTAGATCTTCTTGTTGGGCAAGCCCTTTAAGTATGATATAGTGTCCTTCCTCATCTTTTACTGTAGTCTTTGGCTTAAAATCTAATTTGTCTGATACAAGGATTGCCACCCCAGCTTTTTTTTTTTTTTTTTAAGATTTTATTTATTTATTTGTTAGAAACACAGCTAGAGAAGGAACACAAGCAGGGGGAGTGAGAGAGGGAGAAGCAGGCTTCCTGCCCAGCATGGAGCCCATGCGGGGCTCGATTCTGGGTCTCCAGGATCATGACCTGAGCTGAAGGCAGTTGCTTAACCAACTGAGCCACCCAGGCACCCCACCCCAGCTTTCTTTTGATGTCCATTAACATAGTAAATTGTTTTCCACCCCCTCACTTTAAATATGGCAGTGTCTTTGGGTCTAATATGAGTTTCTTACAGACAGTATATCCAATCGATACGCTGTGTTTTTTGATTGGGTCATTTTTTAGCCCATTTACATTCAGGGTAACTTTTGGAAGATATGGATTTAGTGCCATTGTATTGCCTGTAAGGTGACTGCTACTGTATATTGTATCTGTTCCTTTCTGGTGTGTTATTTTTCAGGTCTTCTCTTTGCTTAGAGGACCCCTTTCAATATTTCTTGTAGGGCTGGTTTGGTGTTGGCAAATTCTTTTAGTTTTTCTTTGTTCTAGAAGATTTTTATTTTTCCTTCTCTTTTCAGTGACAGCCTAGCTGGATATAGAATTCTTGACTGCATGTTTTTCTTATTTAATGCTCTGAATGTATCATGGCAGTCCTTTATGCAGGGCTTGCTCTCGGGACTCCGCCATCATGACCTGAGCCAAAGGCTTAACCAACTGAACCACCCAGGTGCCCCGAGACTTATAAGTTTTACTATTAGATGACGGGGTGTGGACCTTTTTTTTTAAGTTAATTTTGAGAGGAGTTCTCTGTGTCTCCTGGATTTTGATGCTTGTTCCCTTCGCCAAATTAGGGTAATTGTCTAATTAGTTCCAATATACCTTCTGCCCCCTCTCTGTTTCTTCTGTGATCCCAGTTATTCTAATATTGTTTTGTCTTACGGTATCACTTATCTCTCAAATACTCCCCTTGTGATGAGATAGTTGTCTGTCTTTCTCCACTTCTTTATATTCCATTATTTGGTCTTCTAGATCAATAATTCTCTCTTCTGCCTCATTTATCCTAGCGGTAAGAGCCTCCATTTTTTATTGAACCTCATTAATAGCTTTTTTTTTTACTTCAACTTAGTTAGATTTTAGTTCATTTATTTCTCCAGAAAGGAATTATCTAATATCTTTCATCCTTTTTTTGAACCCAGCTAGCACCTGGATAATCATCATTCTGAACTCTAGTTCTGACATATTACTAATGTCCCTATTGATCAGGTCCCTAGCCATCAGCACTGCCTGTTGTTCTTTTTTTTTGAGGTGAGTTTTATGCCTTGCCATTTTATCCAGATAAGAATAGATGAAGGAGAGAATGATATACTAAAAGGGTAGTGATCATCCAAGGAAAATATTCACTAACCAAATCAGAAGAGATCCAAAACCAGGGTAGAAGAAAGGGGAAAAAAAGTATATCGATCTTTCTCTCTCTCTCTCTCTCTCTCTCTCTCTCTCTATATATATATATATATATATATATATATATATATATGATTAGACTGGTGACTAGAACAGAGCTACACACTTGATTTGGGGCATATTTTGGTCTGTTAGAAGACACTGCCAAATTTTTTTTAAAAAAATGTATATATGTATCAAAATAAGGGTATACACGATGAAGTGATGGAATATGACTGTAACGATGAAAAAAAGATACTAAGAAAGGAATTGATAAGTTGGTTGAAAGAAGAAAAAAAAGAGCAAAGAATGCGATGATGCTGGAGACTACAGCAAAAGCTGTGAACTAGATTTGGGGTATGTTTTGATCTGTTCGAAGAAACTGTATCCCAAAGTTTTAAATAAAGAAAAACCTATATGTATGCAAAAAATAAGCTTAAAGACAATGAAGGTATAGAATATGACTAAAACAATGCAATTTCAAAAAGATTTTTTAAAAAGACATTGATAAGATAAAATAGTTTAAAACAAAGTAAAATAGGAGAGAGAAAAAAATTACCTTTGAAAGACTGAAGAATCATGAGAAAAAAACCATGAATTCTATGTGGTACATTCCCCTAAAGTTCCACAGTTCACACTGATCAATGAACTTAGTCTTGGCTGGCCGTTCTCCCTGATCTTCTGGGGGAAGAGCCTGTTGTATTGATTCTCAAATGTCTTTGCCAGAGGCCAGGCTAAGCAATCTGCTCAGGTTTGCTCTCAGTAGCTTTTGTTCCCTGAGCACTTTCCGTACAACTTTAGAGACGGGAATGATTATGGCGGCCTCCCAGTCTCTGGCCCAGAGGAGCCAAGAGCTCAGGGCCCCACTCCTCACTGTACCCTCAGAGAAAAAGAGTCAATCATGCCCGTCTCCCTGGTCTTCAGCCACACTCCATGCTCACCCAGCCTGTGACCAAGCATTTCTGTCTCTGGCACTCTGCCCCATTTGGGGTCTCCAAACCCAGCAGATTCCTGCAGAGCACTCCCATGCCACTCCCCAGTGGAGAAAGGAGGGGATCTCCTTGGATCTGCCACGCATGGGGTCCCTGTTCGAAGAGCAGTGGCCAACTGCCTGGGATCACGGTTTAAGGTAAGCCAGAGCTGAGAGCCCCCTCCTTGGCTCCGTCTCTGCAGCCGGCTTCACTGCTCTGGTACCTGGGAGCTCTGAAGCGCTCAGGCACCCCTGGTTCTTCTGTGACCCTACGGGTCCTCAACCACACTGTCCCAGCAACAGTTCCACCCCCGACTTAACCTCTGGGGTAATGTCCCTTAGTGGAGCAGAATTCTAAAGATTCCAATTTTGTGGTCCGCTGCTCTACAGCTGGCAGCAGGTGGCCCCTCCCCCCACAGTCTGTCTTCCCAAATGTTGCCTCCGAGTCACTTCTCCGCACATCCTATCTTCCAGAAAGTGGTCACTTTTCAGTTCCTAGAATTGCCACTCCTCTTTGATCTCCTGTTGAGTCTGTAGGTGTTCAAAATGGTTTGATAACCATCTGGCTAAACTCCTGGGACCTGATGATATCTACATCTCCTACTCCTCCGCCATCTTGCTCCTCCTCCAGGAATTTGAATTCTTGGGGCACCCTGGGTGATTCAACGGTTAAGCATCCGACTATAGATTTCAGTTCAGGTCATGATATCAGGGTTGTGAGATCAAGCCTGGCTTTGGGCTCTCTGCTCAGCATAGAGCCTGCTTGGGATTCTTTATCCCTCTCTCTTGGCCCCTCTCCCCGCTTGTTTGTGCACACTCTCTCTCAAATAGCATCTTAAAAAGAAAAAAAAAGTTCGCATTTTTGGTTGGAGGAATAAAAAGTCTGCCCCTAGTTTTACCAACTATTTGAATACAGGAAAGAAAATAAGTTTCCATGCATGTTATGTTTGAAAAAAATGATTACCTTAGACTTTAGAGTAAGGTTTGTATGAATACATGGCATGATTTTAAAACTTGGTGGGTGCGCTGCTCTGTTTTGGGTAGAACCCATGACAGAGATGTTTACTGCTTAACTAATGACATGAATGTTCTCTCATATTTGTGTGACTAGTTCTACTACCTAGGGTGAGCTGAGAAGAGAGGTGTGTCACCCAGCCTCAGATTTGTAAGGATATATTAATTTTTATGAATGCTTTCAAGTGAACTAAGTTTGAGTTGTACTAAAACTGGACGTAGAATGTTTCTAAGATAATTTCCAGCTATCCCAGGAAATGAAAGACATTATTTCATTGTTGAACACCTTCATTTAGAAGCTAATTGTGTGGTTTTATTTAGTTTGGTTATACACAAGTCTGAACCAGGCTTGATACTCATTCCCCGAAAGGACTTAATCTGAATGGGATCAATTCAATAATTTAAGGAAAAAAGCAAATTAGAAAACTGTGTCAACGTGACAATATTTTAGTACTTATCAGTTAGTGGTTTAAGCCACAAGAAATTTATTTAACTCAAAAAGAAACTCAGACACTGTAAAATGCCATAACTCACTTCCTTTACCTTCCCTTGCCTTACTTTCCCTGGCAACCTGGTACATCTTCTTTCAAGGGCATTCCCAAAGACTTGCATCAGCAATTTTTGTACCTATGAATGACCTCTTTCAGTTCATTAGGATCCTGGACAGATGTAACACACACACACACACACACACACACACACACACACACTCCCCTACCTAGGGTATCTTATGTGTAATTAAATATTCACCTGAGAAATCTTTAGGAGTTTGATTACTTGGTGCTATTGAAAAATGAAGATTTTACACATTGTGTCCCCCATTTGCGGGGGGAGGGGGCACTTGGTGAACAACAAAAACAAGGAGAAAAAACACAGAACAATTTCACACCTAAAATTGAAGGAGTTGATTACTCTCATTTTGATGATGTACCTTTTATATGTTTGCAGTGGTTAAGAAAGACTTTATGGTTTGGAGCATGAGCACTTTAAAGTGATTCAAAATTATTGAAGAGCTACAAATTTTATAAAGTGCTTCAATTTGTTACTGACTAGAGCAGCAGCGGAACAATTCAGCAGAGCTTTTAGTACTATGCACAGCCTGCAAATGCTCTCATAATCTTTCCAGGTGTTGCTTCTTTACACGTGGGGGCTCTGAGTGTTCCTGCCTGGAGACACTCTGTTGCTAACAGAAGAAATTCTGTTTTGGAGGCCTGCATGCCACAAAAGTGGCACTCACACGTGGGTGCAATTTTGGCAATGCTGCTAACTCCAAAGCAGCCTTCCGTTGTTACTTGGGTTTGCCAGAATTAAGAAGCTGTTGATCTAAAACACCACTACTGGTCACTTAATTTAGTGTCTGCATGGGCATAGGCCTGTGGGGAATGCAGACTAAGTGTCCCAAGTGTGGGCAAGGTGGCTTAGATGCTGCAGAATAAGAAAGTGACCTTTTAGTCCCTTTGAGACAGAGACTAATGTTTAAAAAGTTGGTGCTAGTAAGAGTGGTCACAATTTTGTAAAAGCAGGTTTTAGAGATGTCTTTCTGCTTTGCCATTAGCTTGCATTATTTTGCTGGACTTTGGCCTGTTTTAGAGCACCAATAAGCCCTGCTCATGTAAAATAGGAAAAATAAGCCATGATCTTTGAAATTTATGAGGACCACATGGTTTAGATATTGACTTATAATATAGGGTTCCACTAAAGCACATGTATAATTCTGCCTTTTAAAGATTTTATTTATTTGACAGAGAGAGAGAGTGGGCAGAGAGGCAAGCAGAGAGAGAGGGGGAAGCAGGCTCCCTCCTGAGCACAGAGCCTAATGTGAGCCTTGATCCCAGGACCCTGAGATCATGACCTGAGCTGAAGGCAGAGGCTTTAACCCAGGAAAAACTCTTCTTTCTTCGAATTTGTACTGAGCCAAGGTGCCTGGGTGGCTCAGTGGGTTAAAGCCTCTGCCCTAATTCTGCCTTTTAAAATCCATTTACACCACTCCTCCATGTGATGGCTGTAAATGTGACATTTCATTTCATTAGAACGAGAGTTGTAGAACTCAGCCAGTCCATTAAGGAGAATCTTAAATCAGAACAAAGATAATGCAAAAAAGTTCAAAGACATAACCAGTTTGGCATTGGTGGGGTGTAGGTGCTGGTGGCATTCAGCAGGTTTCTGGTTTGCGAGTTTCTGGCAACATGAGATGTCTGGAAAACCATCGTCTATTTCATTACCTTACCCAGGTGATTCTTGCCAGAGATGAGGTTAGAATTCACGTTTCCAAGACTCCTATCTCACCAGTGTGCTTGTACCACTGTGCTTTTGATCATTCATTCTATTTAAAATTATGTATCCTTTTAGAAGAGGACTTAATATGTTTATAAATAAATTTTAAAAACAACATGGAACTCTGCTTTTTAGGCTTAAGAAATCTAGAATTTGCATTGAGATTTATTAATATAATTAATTTGGGTGCCCAGCACCCCCAAATTGAAGGGCACTAAGCATTTCTCCCTATCTGGCTATCTTGGTGGAGTTTCCAGTGAATACCCCTGTGAATGCCTCTTTTATCAACTCTCTTTTTCTTTTTTAAGATTTTATTTATTTGAAGAGGGGCAAGGGGAGGGGCCGAGGGAGAGGGAGAAGCAGACCATCCACTGAGCAGGAAGCCTGATATGGGGCTCATTCTCAGGATCCTGAGACCATGACCTGAACTGAAGTCGGACAGTCAGACACTTAACCAACTGAGACACTCAGGTACCCATCTTATTCTGTGTCTTTTGAGATGCTGTTTATTAGGAAAATTGGGATTGATGGTGATTCAACCCTGCTTCAAAAGGGGGCCCAGATAAAAAACTCTTCTAGGTATATGCACCAGCTCACCCTGAGTGTCACAATCTGTCCCTGTTTGTGCTCTGTTGGGGAATATTAGCCAGATTCATTTATTTCTGCCTGATCTACTTTGTGGTTTATTTGATTAAAGTGTGAGCACCTGGATATTTGTAAACAGAACATTAAAATATCCAGACATTCTGTTTTCATCAAGAAAATCTAAGAACTGCAAGTGGAAATTGCTAAAACTTAGTAACATAATCAAGAATGAAAGATATTTGTCCTTATTTCCTAAGCAGACAATCAGCTGTAAGTAAGGGACATTTGCATAATGAATTAGTATTATATTTTAATTCAGCTCCAAGGCCAAGCAGAATGGTCTTTAACCTTGCCTCAGGAATGTGGTTTTGTATACCAAGGTGATAATGTCTAAATGTCCATTCAGTAACTTTATAGAGTTGATCTAGACAAGAAAACCTGATTTGCTTTGAGTGCTTGTAAAACTGTTATTTTTGAATTCTGTAAGTTAGGCTTTTGTTTTTAAGTTAAATATATTGAATGAGTACAAACTCTTTATAAGCTGGATATTATTTTGACTTAAACACTTTATGCATAAAAAGACCTTTCTGATTGCTACCTATCAATATCCTATCTCTGGGTCGCCTGGGTGGCTCAGTCATTAAACGTCTGCCTTCATCTCAGGTCTTGATCCCAGAGTTCAGCGATCAAGCCCCTCATCCCACTCCCTGCTTGGCAGGAAGCCTGATTCTCCCTCTCTCACTCCCCCTGCTTGCATTCCCTCTCTCTGTGTGTTTCTCTCTATCAAATAAATAAAAATTAAAAAAAAATTCTATCCCTCATTTTCTGCTGTATATTGTAGTCATCCTGGCTTAAAGCAATCTTTCCCTCTTTTAAATGTCTCTTGCACTTGCACAGGTGACCTCTGTGACATTTATCACACACTGCATTTCTAGTGCACTTCTAATTTCTAATCTATTCCTAATACATCATACTACATCTAATTTCCCAAAACTGATTGTCAGTTTCAGAACCTTATTTGGACACGTAGTTAATTCAGCATTTACTCAACAGATTCATCAACTGACCACATTGTGCAAGACCTATGCTAGACGCTGGAGATACAGTGGTGAAAACCATGACCACAGCCACCCTGGAGCTGATCTATAAGATGAATAGATGAATGAGGGTCAAATAATATGTATCATTTCTGGTATTAAATATAGTGCTGTGACTACTATGATGGTACTGAAACTACTTTTTTTTTTTTTAAGATTTTATTTATTTGAGAGAGAGAGAGAGCACAAGTGTAGGAAGGGGCAGGAGCAGAGGGAGAAGCAGGCTCCTCACTGAGCAGGGAACCTGACACAAAGCTTGATTCCAGTACCTTAGGATCATGACCTGAGCCAGAGGGAGATCGTTAACCAACTGAGCCACCCAGACACCCTGGTACTGAAGGTACTTTTAAGGAAGGATCTAATATCCTGTTTTTCTTGGTAAGCAAACTTAGAACTACTAATGGAATGCCAACTGTTGGTGTGTATGCTACAAATAGGATTTTGAGTTCAGGTAGCTTTTGAAAAGATATGTGGTATAAATAAATACAAGAAATCCAAGGTTGTCTTTTCTAGGCTCTTTTCTATTTGTCCCAGATTTTTATTTAAATTCTACTTAGTTAATATATAGTGTAATACTGGTTTCAGCAGTAGAATTTATCATACTTCTTCACACTTCCTATCATCCTTCCTTACATATAATAGCCAGTTCTCAACACAAGTGCCTGCCTTAATACCCATCACCCATTTAGCCCATCTCCCAACCACCCTCTATCAACCCTGTTTGTTCTCTATAGTTAAGAGCTCTCCATGCTAATCTTCTTTGTATCCGTTTTAGTTTTAGTATATGCGCTGCCAAAGCGAGCATTGTTTTTTCTACACTCTTAACACTAACATAGGACTCCCTAGAAATACATATTTTACATGCATTTCACATTTTGAAGCATAGTTTGTGAAAGAGTTATGTTTGGTTATTCAAATCAGCCAAGACTGTGCCTTAGAACCAACTATCTAATTTATACTGTAAATTAAACTCAGGTTCATGATTGATTACAAACTGCCAATAAAAAGCAATAAATCAGATGTCTGAAATAAGTAAAATGTGTACAATATAAAAAGGAAATTAATTTTTTAAACATAAGCTTCTGATTCAACATGGCAGTTGACTGTCCTAAAACATTAATAAATTATAGAAAACTATGCTTAAATGTATAGAAGAACATAAGAAGAATCTAACTACAAAAGAGATATTTCCTAGAAGTTGAAAAATAGATGGAGGAGTGGTAACTAATGAACCAGGGAGGAAGCAGCCACTACCTAGAATATAGGCAGAGGTCAATAGAGGCAAAGAGTGGTCCAGACTGCCCTGTGGAACCCTGAAAGGCTCAGAACTCAGACATAGGTGTGAGGGAGGATGAAGGTGAGATGTGTGACAAACACCAGACATTTAATCGATAATATGTGAAATCATCAATGCCTCTACTCCAATATATAGAATATAGGCAATTATGTCATTTTGCAATATAATGAAAGTCCTCTAGAGAAATTGTCAAAAGTGGATCCAGGGAACTTGTGCTGTCATACTACAGAACAAAGACCAATTGAACTCCCTACCCATGTTCAGAGAGCGACCAGTTAGCCATTTTACTATTTCCTATTTATAAACAGGTACAGGCATCTCTAATCATTTGAGAAGAGCCAGCATAATGAATGAGAAAGACCCAGAGAAAGTCATAAAAAGAGAGAAACAGACACAGAGATGACAGTACCCTGAAGGAAATAGATGTTCAGGAACAATAAGAGAAAAAATCCTTAAAAATTGTAATCTATACTGCAGAAAAAGTAGAAAGCATAATACATCAGTAGAAGAAGAATGGATTAGGAAAAAAAAGATTACAGATGGAGTAAGTGCTCCTTGCATTTAAAAATGTGATGATCAGACTAAAATACAATTGAATGACTAAAGAATAAAAGTAAGTAAATTAAAAAAAACAAGTAGAAAGGTAAATAGGAAATATAAAGACATGCAGAGAGAAAAAACTTAGTCTTAAAAGCTAATAGGAATTTTAGAAACGACAACTAAAGAGAGGAAGTAGAGTTGAAGACTATGCGTAATTAGATTGAAGGTATTCATTCAGTGCTCAGAATAGTGAATAAATGCAGACCCATATTCAGTACGTTATTTAAATGTACACAACAGTAAGGATAAAGAGTAGACTGAAAGCTTCTTGGGGGTAGGGGTGCCTAAACTTTTACAACAGAAAAGAATCAGATTCAATTGGTCTTCATATCAGCCATAGCAAAAGATAGCAGGATAGTGTCTTAAATTTTCTGAAGGAAAATATTTTAAACCTAGAATTCTTCACACACACACACATACACACAATGACATGAGGAGTGGCTTAGTCAAACATCTGACTCTTGATTTTGGCCAGGTCATGATTTCAACATCGTGAGATGGAGCCCTGCATTAGGCTTCTTGATCAGTGGAGAACAGGCTTGAGACTCTCTCCCTTGCCCCTCCCCACCCTGTGCACACACATGTGTGCTCTCTCTCTCTCAAATAAATCTTTTTTAAAAATGACATTGGAGGGGCGCCTGGGTGGCTCAGTTGGTTAAGCGACTGCCTTCAGCTCAGGTCATGAACCCGGAGACCCGGGATCGAGTCCAACATCGGGCTCCCCTGCTCGGCGGGAAGCCTGCTTCTCCCTCTCATACTCCTCCTGCTTGTGTTCCCTCTCTGGCTGTGTTTCTCTCTGTCAGGTAAATAAATAAAATCTTTAAAAAAAAATGACATTGGATACAATGTAGAAAATACTGGCTACCACCCAGGAAAGTAATGAAGAGATGTCTCAGCCTATCAGTTGTAGAGACTGCTTGGAGAGAAATTTGTCAAGATTGGAGCAGAAAAGGAGAAAGCTCATGGAGGGAGGTTTTAGATAAATAGACTTCAGAGGTTTGATTCTATCAAAACTTACGGAGGCATCAAAGAGAATTGAAGGGGGGGGAAGAAAGGCAATAGGAAACTCCAGGAAAACAAAAAGAAAATTCTACAGATGTTGTGCAATAGATAATATTTATATTGTCACAATTGTAAAACTATTGGTTTTCAACTTCCTACTTATAAAAAGGTACCTAAATTTAATTTTATGAATTTAGAAAATAAAATGTAATGTCATCAAATTTGCTAAGATAAATATAAAATACAAAAAAAACTATTTGAGGGGCGCCTGGGTGGCTCAGTTGGTCAAGCGACTGCCTTCGGCTCAGGTCATGATCCCGGAGACCGGCAATCGAGCCCCACATTGGGCTCCCTGCTTGGCAGGAAACCTGCTTCTCCCTCTCTCACTCCCCCTGCTTGTGTTCCCTCTCTAGCTGTGTTTCTCTCTGTCAAATAAATAAATAAAATCTTAAAAAAAAATTTTTTTTTTACTTGTCAGAGAGAGAGGAGGGGAGAGAGTACAAGCAGGGAGAGCAGCAGGCAGGGAGAAGCAGCCTCTCTGCTGAGCAAGGAACCAGGAGCAGAGGATCATGACCCAAGCCTAAGGCAGATGCTTAACCGACTGAGTCATCCAGACATGTCTCCAGATTAGATATACTTCATACTTCAAAGACAGTACTTTTGGTGTTTGCAAGTTCATCTCTGAAACACAAAGAGCATAACTTTGGTTTCATGTTAATTGTGACAGAAATATTCTCTGAAGATATAAGATTGGGAAAAACAGTGGGGATGTTGTGGAAGTAGCTAGAGGAACCTGACTCAACTGAAAATTGGCATTTCAATTTTCAAAATAGAGTCAATGCTGAAATTAGGATACAATTCCATCTTATAATGTATGTCACACATAATAGTAACTGATATTTACTATATGCTTATTTTATAAAAAGTACTTTGTATCCATTATATTTAATCATTACAATTCCATAATGCTGGTGTTTTTATTGCCAATTTACAGTTGAACTGATGCTCAGAGAGGTTAGGTAACTGGCCTGAGGTCTCAGCCAAAAAATGAGGACTTAGAGATGTGAACCCAGCTCAGCTGACTCTACAGTTCATGCTGATCTGCCTATTTATTTGTCATTAGAAATATGATATAATCTCTGGATTTTTTGGAGCAATTGCTATTTTTCTGATTATTTCTTTAATTTCCATGTTCTTATACATCTTCCAACAAATTATGTGACTGTCAGTTCAGCACTGTTCTGGATAAAGTACCATCTAAATGGCTAAGGGCTCTAGAACCACGGCCTCCATTTGAAACTTGGCTCCACTGTATAGTAGCCATCCGTGTCATATGATGCTGAGTAGTGAGTCAGTATCTCTTGCCTTGATTTCCTCACCTGTAAAATGCTCAGAATTATCCATTTCTCAGTGGGTTTTCCTGGGAGATTGAATGAGATAATCCACACAAAACACTAAGAACAATGCCTGACACAATATATCTTGGTCTTCCCAAGAAAGTTTCATTTTTACTTCTCCCATTTCCATCAGTTGGAAGACTTTTAAAAATAATTTTTTCATAAAGGACTACTTAATTTTATTTCATATTTACCATATGTATTTAGTATTTTATTGTGTTCATTTTGTATTTTTCCATTTAAGAGGACTTATAGGAAGTATCCTAGGAATTAAAAAAAGCTGCCACTTCTCCCATGATTCAAATAGTCAAATAGACACTGAGTACCCTGCATATTCATTCATTCATTTATTAATGCCTTCTCCCATCCATGTGCCAGATATGCTGATAGGAATAAAGTAAAGACATACCAGTGTTCTAACTCTGTCTACAAAAAGGCAAGCAAAATATGGTACCCAAATTGGTATTTGATCTTCTGTATTGTATGGATGCTAGCTGTGGTAGGAATTAGATAATGGTATCTGGAATTCTGAGTGTGCCTTTGTTAAGTCATTGTAATCTGTTAACTTTTAATAATTAAATGGTTGTAGACTAGTGCAGCAGAATGGGGCCAAAAATCCTGTCAATGAATGCAAGAGGATCTTAAGCAGCTTACTAAAATAAAAAGAAAGGTAAAGTTTCCAAAATGGTATTCAGCCTTTATTCTGTGATGGAAAGAAAAATGCCAGTGCTTTAATTGCAAACATGGCTTCTTAAAGCATTCCAAGTTTTCCTTAGAGACTTTCATAACCAGGGATTGACTACCCTTGTGCCTGCTTGGATAGAAAAGGGCTTGATAAAAGTGTTATGTCTGCTGGCACAGTTTAATCACTTAATGCCTTGTTCCAATTGAAAACATAACCCAACCCCATTCAGATGATTGAGCACCTACACTTGATCTGTCTGTGGCTTGTGCAGTCACTGATATTTCCAAGGGAAGTCTTGTGATTGTCAAAATGGAAATTAATTTCATAGACTTGGGCCAAATTGAAAAAAAAATTGTTCATTGTAATCTGCTGCTGCTGATTCCTGAAAATGTTGCTCAGACTAAATAAGCTTGGGTCAGCCTGGAAGAATGGGCCTCGGTGGGGACAGGGTATTGGGATTAGAAGAGAGGTTGGGGGGAGAGGAAGAAAACTGAGAAAAGATTATTACTGGAGAAAAAGACAACTTGACAGGCACTATCAGAGAGTATATCCTCTACATATTTCTCTCTTTTTTAAAGCTTATTTATTTCTTAGTCATTTCTGCCCCCAATGTAGGGCTTGAACACATGACCCCGAGATCAAGAGTCTCATGCTCCTCTAACTGAGCCAGCCAGGCACCCCTCCACATAGTTCTTGATTCTTATAGTCACTGAAATGAACTAGCTCTCTTCCAGAGAAAGTTATAAAATTATCAAGGGTATTAATTTGCAAACTTTAATAATAGCCAGAGGAAAAATTTAAGCACTTTTTGGAGTCATAAAATTCTTATAGATAACACGATTCCTGAGATCTTCATTTTCTACAACTAGGTGGAGTGCTATTGTACAAGTTCACGTAGCATTGGGTGCCCTTAAATTACTTTAAGAACTAACTCTTTCATCCATGCAAAGGAATGCAAATGAAATGATTGCTGGGTTTGTTGTGTTTTTGCCTACAAATGCTTCCAGTGTAGACCAATAGTCCTTAAGCTTTTTTTAATCATGACTCTTTGGGAATCTAGTGAGATATGACTTTAATTACAGAAAATTGGATATATGCATCAAGATACACATTCCTTTATAATTCATCCTGTATTCTCTTGGACTGTTTTGTTGTGATTGATCAGGTTAGACAGTCCTCCCAGACGGTTGAAACAAAGTATTATATAGACAGTTAACATACAGACTTAGGAGGCTGCCTGGGTGGCTCAGCCGGTTAGGTGTTTGCCTTTGGCTGGGGTCATAATCTCAGGATCCTGGGATCCAGCCCTGCATCAAGGTCCCTGCTCCACGGAGAGTCTGTTTCTCCCTCCTCTTCCACCTCCCCATGCTCATGCTCCCCGCCCCTTTCTCTAGCTCTCAAATAAATAAAATCCTTAAAAAAAACCTATAATTTTTGAACTATAGATTATTTAGTTCAATCTCCAAAATTAACAAAGCTGAGATGCAGTAAGAAGAAAACACTTACATTCACCCACTAGTTTATAACAGAGAAAAGGCTATATCATGTTCTATGCATATATGTGTGTGTGTGCGTGCTAAACTTTCAAACTGTTATATAGTAAGAATAGATTTAAAGGACAATTTTAACTTTTAAGAGGTACTGTTGTTTGTCAGTAATATCTAATCTGGTGGGCCCTGGATGCCTTAGGCAAGCATCTGCCTTTGGCTCAGGTCATGATCCTGGAGTCTGGGGATTGAGCCTGAGCCCTGAGTCTGGCTCTCTGCTCACCAAGAGTCTGCTTCTCCCTCTGTCCCTCATGCCACTTGTACTCTTTCTCTCTCTGTCTCTCTCAAATACATAAAATCTTAAAATAGTAATATCTATACTTATTTCTACCCCAACATATTAGGGCATTATGTAGCAAAAAAAGGAATTAAATTAAAAAATCCTTACATCTATATTTATTAAATCAAAATCCCATTAGGATAAATATTTTATTATTTATTCATTTTCCAAATGTCACCTATTTCTAACTCAGTTGTGTAAAAATACAGTATTTTTTCAAAGAATTTTAAATGCAATTAATTTTCATAAAGTTTTCATGAAACTTTAATTTCAAAAAATTTTAATATAATTTGTTAAGATTTTATTTATTTGGGCGCCTGGGTGGCTCAGTGGGTTAAAGTCTCCGCCTTCTGCTCAGGTCATGATCTCAGGGTCCTGAGATCGAGGCCCCTGTCGGGCTCTCTGCTCAGCAGGGAGCCTGCTTCCTCCTCTCTCTGCCTGCCTCTCTGCCTACTTGTGATCTCTCTCTGTGTCAAATAAATAATAAATAAATCTTTTTTAAAAAAGATTTTATTGGGCACCTGGGTGGCTTGGAGGGTTGAAGCCTCTGCCTTCGGCTCAGGTCATGATCTCAGGGTCCTGGGATCGAGTCCCACATCCGGCTCTCTGCTGGACAGGGAGCCTGCTTCCTCCTCTGCCGCTCTGCCTACTTGTGATCTCTCTGTCAAATAAATAAATAAAATAAAATCTTTAAAAAAAATAAAAAATATTTTATTTATTTATTTGACAGAGAAACACAGAGAGAGGGAGCACAAGCAGGGTGAGTGAGAGAGGGAGAAGCAGGCTTCCCACAGAGCAGGGAGCCAGATACTGGGCTAGATCTTGGGACTCCAGGATCATGACCTGAGCCGAAGGTAGTTGCTCAACCAACTGAGCCACCCAGGCACCTCTCAACATTGTTTTCCAAGGAATATTATTTGAAAACAAATACTTTTTGAATTGTTAAATTGATCAATTTGTTAAAAATCAAATGGTTTCAGTTCATGAATCAGAAAGAAACAAGCAGAAAAATAGGAACTAAATTAAGTGCTATTAGAAGGATTTTAACATTGCAGTCTTATCGTCGCTGTGTCTGAGAACCTTCTGTGAAGAATTGTGGGAGGATGGCCAGGGCCTTGGCATCTACCTTCCTTGCATGGCAGTTTGTCCTGGAGCTCACCTAAACCCAAACCTTCTTCCACGGCTTGTCCTGTTGAAGCATTGCCTCCTCTGGAACTGCTCTTGTCTTTAAACAACAGTGGCACATCTGAGAGCACTGTCCCCACTTCTGTACTCAACCTCTACCCTTAGAGGCTTTGGGGAAGGTATATTGTTTTGACCTTAAGCTCCTTCCAGAAGACTGCGTTCTGCAGGGGGTTACTGCCAGGTGATTAATTCCCGCTCCGGAGGCTGTCAGCCCACTGGAGACAGCTGGTGTCTGTTTGTGGAGTGCAGAGGCGACTTCCTGCCTCCTTCGGTGATGTGCACCCTGCCACTCTGTGCCCAGAGCTCCGATCAATGCAGACTCCGCCCCACGTTCCCTGTCCTGCCAAGGGCTTTCAGGGTCCAAGCTGGTTTGGAGCGCAACTTACTTTCAGAGAACTCCCGGTCCTCCTGGCCAGAGGAATCAAAGGCTCAGGGCCTGGTGCCTGTAGGAGGCACTGGCCTTTCTCTTTCTGAAAGTTCTGCCAACTTTACTTGTGTCCGTTTCCGGACGGGCTTCAAATTGCAGCCCTGGAAGGGGAGGCTCCGTTGAGGGCGAGGGCGGGGCGGGAGGGGCGGGAAGAAGCGCGGGAGTCAGCCCCTCTGGCCTGCGAGCTCTAGTCCAGGCCTCCCCGCGCTGGCGCTTCCCTAGTGGGAGCTCAGGAAATCGGTGAGAAGTGGCGCATCTGACTTTTGCATTCTTGCTTCTGCCAGAGGACATCGCCTGGCGCCTTCTTTTTTTTTTTTTCTTTTTTTTCTTTTTTATGGTTTTGCCTTACTTTTTTTGATTTCTGCTTTTCCCGTTCTGTTTGGAAACATTCACCTGCTTTTATTTACCTCTTTCCCCCCAGCGCATTCTCTTTCCTTTTTTTCTGTACGTCTAAGCTCCACGGTGAACATCTGTGCTAGCAGCTATCCTGACTTTCCTCAAGTAACAGAGTCTACCGCCTTAGGCTGTCTTCCTTGACCGCCCCCCTCCCACCTTCCCGGGATCCGGGAGGTCGTACACTTCCATTCCAGGCATGAGGTCCCTCCATATCTGGGCATTACTTGTGAGATTTTCCCGCCCACCAGAGACGGAACTCAGATAGCGACCCCCTGCCAAGGGCGCTTGACACTTGAGGAGAAGCCCAGGAAAAGCTGGGCCAAGCCCCACCCAAATCCTCGCGTTGGTCTCAAAGACTTTTTAGGGATTCCAATCTCTTTGCTTTATCAGAGCTTTACATTTCACCTCTGTAATAAATTCCCAAAAGGAAGGAAGGCGATGGGGGAGGAACCATGGAGGAAAAAATAAGAGCAAACAGGAGACACTTGGATTATGTATTTATTTTATATAAAAAAATGATACATATGTAATTTTAGATTTTCTTCCGAATTAGAGTTCTGAGGCTACAGAAATCCTATTTTTAACACCCCCTTCTCTCATAACGGCCTTGATTGCTTAAATTGCTTCTAATTGGGTGGCACATATTACTGAAGACGAAGGACGCATGACAAGCAGCTTTCATTCTTTCGCAAATTTAGATAATGTCTCTGGATGAATATCTTTTCCGATCAGGAAGAATTAGAAAACTTCAACTGCCCGCAGTTTTCCTAAGGGGTTTGTGCAATGGAAGAGAAATGTCCTGACCATCACACAGTCATGCAAATAGAGGGTATTTTACAGAATGCATCGCATAACAATCCAGTGCCAACGTTTCCCTCCAGGTCTGGCGTGGCGCGAAGAGTAAACATTTTTTTTTTTTTTTTGAACTCAGTCTTCCTTCTTTTATGTGACATCTGTAAAAGTTTTTAGGAAACCTCTTTAAACATACATGTTCGCTACTCCCTCTTCCCTACCGGCTGCCCCCCCCCCCCCCGCCTCCGCTGGGTCCAAGATTTGGGTGGGTGTAAGCGCGCCCGGCGAGGCATGCCAGTTCCGACAGCGGCGAGCAAAGGTCATTATCACGCGGGCTGACGCGTTTCAGCGCCTCGGAAGAGTCAGCGCCCAGCAGATAACACCCGGAGGCGAGGAGTTTTCGGACGCTGAGAGGTGTATCCCAAATAGAGTATGTTGAAGGCTAGGGTCCGAGGTGAGGGCTGGTTTTTCTAAAGCGCTCTCTGGCCACTGGTGGGTAGTTTGCCTCAGAGAAGAACAGCCATCCGAAGATGGTGGAAGTTGAAATATTATGTGGTCAACTGAACAAACATGACATGGACACACGCGTCACATTATCTTGCCAAACTGCACTTTCACTGTTTGCACCACCCCGCAACAAATAAATACGTAACTGAAGTTACTATTTGAGGCCAGAGGAAACAAGAGGAGAGGAAATGTCCTTTTCTGTGTCAACTTTAGAGGCAGTGGATTTGCCTTGCAATTCTTTCTGAAAAAGAAGACTCCAGATTGGAGCGGAAAGCTCCTTCAGGGCACCTTAAATTGTGTCACAGCAAAGTTCTGGGTGAGGCTGGGACACCCCAGGGGAAGGATACTTGTGGGTCCTTCAAGTGAAGCCCACCTAGGTCACCTGCCTGGAGAGTTGGGGGTGGGCAGCATCACGCCCTTAGAGATTCACCTGCTCCTTTCCTGCAAAACCCATCCACAACTTTTCCCTTTAGGCATCAAAGTGAGTACACCTGGATTTTGGGTTAATGTAGCACTTTTGCTGTATTAAAGGCCCATTGCTAAATATCTTCACGTTTTACATTGACCCTCAGAATGAGTTTATTAGACCGATAAAGATTTATTTGTGCAGTAAGAAATTTTCCAACGGTGGCATTCCAAAGTGGTTACTGCAATAGGTGTGTGCCTCACCTCTGGCCTTGGTTGCGTTGCCAAAACGCTACGGAAATTCCCTGGCTGTCCTTAGAAGGTCCTCACTTACGCAGCTGCCCTCTATTAGTCCTTTGACGGGCTGAAGGTGCAACGCAGAGGAAACCATCACGGATTGGGGGGCACCTGCAACTCCAAAGGGTCTGGAAAATCCCTCCCATTTAGGAGATGCCTTTCGGTGGCGGTTTAAAAACAGAGGCAACATCAAAAGCTTCTTTAAAAAAGGTAGCCCTGGTGATTCACAACCGATTTTTGGCTGGCAAAGAAGCAATTGGCTGAAACGAAATTGGCATTCAAGTAGGGTCAGGTAAAACCCAGCGCCCCTCGCCACATTTTGGACCCCAGAAGGGCACTTTTCGTTCACGCCCCTTTTAGAAGGAGAAAGAAAAAGGAGGAGAGAGGGCAGAAAGGGAGAGAGAGGAGAGAGCAAGAAAGAAAGGGAGAAGAGGGGGATATTTAGCAAGTTAAGAGGTTAAATATTTGAACAGATTTGTAAATATATAGACAACCCTTGTTATTTGGAATGTGTAATAATGCGTTTTGTGGTGCCGTCTGGCTGGGAGGCTGCGGGAAAGACCTCTCCCTAGCACCTTCCTCCCAGGGAAATCAACTGGAAAGCTCTTGAGCTCGCAAAACAAAAACAGGGCTACCCCTCTTTGGGGAAGGGGAATTCTCCCTCTTCTCTCCCTCCCTGTCTTAAGAAATACGGAGGAAAGGGGGGAAAAAAGAATAAAGAAAAGCAGAATAAATGAAAATGTTTTATTTTTCTTAGGTCTGATTTTTCAGGAGCATCCCAAAACCCATCTTCAGGCTGAAGTAATATCGAAGTAATATTGTTTAAGCGGATAAATGCTCTAGCTCTCAGTTATCTATTGTGCATCCATTATTTCTTTGAATCTAACTCTCCTGTCTGATAAACGTGTGTGTGTGTGTGTGTGTGTGTGTGTGTAGAAAATCAGAGTTCACTATCGGTTATTCTGTGGCTTAGCAGGGTGGGTTGCTTTACGTTTTTCTCACGTTAGTATTTTCTGGAAAGCTGTACTGATGGCAGCTGATGGCATCTGTCCTCTGTTTATGCCCGTGGGCGGAGGACACAGGCTGTGGGTGTGTCCCGCCCACGGTCGCGCGTGCGTGTGCGTGTCTGTGTATGTATATACACGCATTATCTGGTGTGTGCCTCAAATGGAGCCATTTTTTTTGCCCCTGACGCCGTCCTCCGTATATTAGTATTATGCAAATAGAATCATTCTGTTTGAGTATTTTTTGGAGGGGGAGGGGATGAACCATTTAAATTCTTCTCCCCTATTTTCTCCGCAGTCTTTCCACTTTCCACTGCGTGTGAATTTACTTGGATGCCTTTTCTGAGGGGTGCGTGTGTATGTATGTGTGTGTAGTGGTGGTGGTGGTGGTGGTGGGTGTGCAGGTCAGTGGATGTGTGCCTCAGCTGTGCGCGAGCGTGTGCAGCTCGTGAGCACCTTGTGAGTGATGCGTGTTCTTTCCGGGTGTCCTGTCTGGCTGTGCCCCCGCCCCCACCATATTTTGTGTTCTCAGGGTGATTATGTGCTTATTTACATATGTGTGCCTATTCCCCTGCTACATGTATTGTCTTTCTTTATAATCCACAGATTTCATATATATTCTCTTATCTTTTGGCAAAGTGCCTTTTTTATTCCTGGAAGAATATTTATTGATGTGATAATCTGAAATGAAAAGTGGTCTCCCATGAAGGAGATGGAAGAGAAAGGAGTGTTCATCTTTCTTAATAGACGGGGCAGAGCCAGTTGACTGGATCACAGGGTTTCTCTGCACTTTCTGCGTGTGTCTGTGTGTGGGGGGTGGGGGCAGGGACAGAGGGGGTGGGGAGGAGAGAAAAGGAGCCTTTAACGGGAACAAAGATGGGCCATCGCGCCCCCTCGCGGCCAGGATTCATATTGCGCAGACCAGGTCCTCTTGGGCTTTCTTTAGCCAAATGAATCCTGTAATTTCCTCGGTTAAACCATTCAGCAGCCGCCTCTCAGACCCAGCCTCCGGCCATCATCCAATCACCAGGCGCCATGCAAATCACCTCTTCCGTTCTCTAAACCCGAGCCGGCCTCCGTGGTTGCTGGGGCCGCCTCGCCCGCGTCTCTTTCCTCCCTTCCACATCCCCTCCCTCCTCCGCTCCGCCCGAGCAGCTGCCGGGGAAGAGGGCAGTGCTGGGTGCCTCATGCATATGCAGATGATTTTCCTCCTCCCTCCCGCTTCACCCGCCCCAAATCCCCACCTCCCGGCCCCCGCCTTCCGCGGGCACCTCCTGCGGTTTCCCCGCCGAGTCCGCGCGCCTAGACGTGCGGTCCTCCGAGCTCTGGTCCGGGGCAGCTGTTTCTCAGAAGGAGGCCTGCGCGTGCTCCTGGAACAGGAGAGGGAAAGGGAGGAAGGTACTATTCTTGAAATCCTCTCGAAGGTCAAGTTTGAGGCTTGCTGAGCAGGGGCAAAAGGCGTCGAAAATGCCTCAGCAGGCCTGCAGGAAGGTTCTGCACACAGAATGATTTTGAAATGCCTTTCTCCTCCTAAACACCAGATTAATTTCTCTGAACACACAATGTACTGGTCAGGTCCAAAGGCACGATGATGATAGACGATTTTGAAAGCCCAGAGCTACAGCGTGTATTTGTCTTGTACATCAAGGCTACACAGCTTCTTAAACTGCAAAGAATTGGAGATGAGATCAAATAGCATTAGATCTACTTAGTAGTATGAGAGAGAGTGGAGGCATGGGGGGAGAAGGGGCCAGGGGTGGCTTAAAACTTGCTAAAGGCGCACAGCTTAATGTTGGAGCCTTAAACCACACAGGTGAGCAGACTTAGAACACAAATGTGGACCCATGAAAGAAAAACCAAATCCTGGAGGAAAAATAAGACCTGGGAATAGTAGATTGTTATTGTTACTTACATCCAGACTCTGGTTTCTGGCCTTTTACAGTTACAGATAAAGGGTATTCAAGTTTTGAATACTGCTCCGAACTGACCTTGAGGCACACTGAGGGGACAAATGTCAGTGGGGAAAATAGCGGTTTGTATAGTACTTTGAGATCCTCTAATTTGAGAAAGTAAGAAAACTGTGATGTGATCTTGTTTCGTAGATGTCTATTTGGACATAGGAATATTTAAAGGACTTTGTAGTGAGAATTGAGTCAGTTGCCCCTCAAATCTTATACCTTGGAGAAGTGAGTAGAGAGCACAAGATTTGAAATGTTTTGCCATTATTTATTCATTCAACACATTTTAATGAAGTGCTTATTGCATGCCAGGCACACAGCATCCTCTTCCAAGCGAAGCACATTGTATGTGCTTCTGTTCTCAGCTGTGATGGAAATTAGGGAAAGGAACAGGGATTTGGGATGGTTTTGCTCTGGAGTCACTCGTCTTGCAGAAAAAAAGGAGACAGAAGAGATAAATGTGTAACATGGAGCTGGAAAGCAGTTTTGGTATCTGCCAAGAATACAGTGAATGAGTCTATGGGCATATTCCTTCAGTGAAATACTCTGCAGCAGTTACAAATGAATAGATTGTCTTCAAAGTGGCATTGGATGAAAAAAGCAAATTGCAAAAGGATACCTATGATAGTAATGTTAATAACTATTGATGGGAAAAGATTTTGTAAACCTTTCCAAATCTAAAAGTTCTTGGTACATAATTATATAGTAGAGGTATGCAAACGTGTTAGGGAAGTGGCTTGCCATCTTCAGGAGGGAGGTTAACTCTGAGGGGAGAGGGATCCTCTAACATATGGGCTTGAGCTATATGAATACCGTTTATTTCCTTAGAGAAGAAAGGTAGGGTGGGGGAAGGAAGAGAGAGTTAGAAAGAGAATGTAGAGAAATATGGGAAGGCATTATTGAAGAGGTGACATTGAAGCTAAGTTCTTGAAGTGATGAGCAAGAGTTTGATAGGAATATTCAAAAGACAGTTCTCCTTTTCTGAATACATAAAGAAATACTGAAGGTTTTACACTTGTTACCTAATAATTTTTAATATCCATTCAGGAAAATTCACTTTTGGGGGTACAGTATTCTATGAGTTTTGCAAGTACAAGGAATCATGTAACCACCACCAGCAGGAAACAAAACATTTCCATCACTCCCTCCCCCCCAAATGTCTTTGTGTTATTTTTTGTAATCAACCTTTACCATTTGTAGTCAACTCCTTCTAACCTTAAACCCTGAAAAGCACTTTAGCCCTATAGTTTTGCCTTTGTCAGAGTGTCATGTAAATGGAATCATACAGTATATAGCTTTTTCTTTGAGTCTAATTTCTTTCATTTAGTTTAATGAATTTGATCTTCATCTGTGTTGTTAGATGTAGTTTGTTCCCATAATTCGTTCCTTTCAACTGCTGAGCAGTATTTGATGGCATGGGCATACCACAGATAGTTTTCCCTTTTTACCAGTTGAAAGCCGTTTGAGTTGTTTCTGGTGTAGTTTCTTTTTCTTTCCTAAGTAAGCTCTCTGCCCACTGTGAGGCTTGAACTCATGACCCCGAAATTGAGAGTTGTACGATCCACTGACTGAACCAGCCAGGAATCCCTGGTATACCATTCCTTGATTGCAGGGAGTGGACTCACTGTTGTCCAAGATGTTGTCATGTATATTGTCTTGTATGTTTGGTCATTGTGTTATATTGATAGATGTGCCCACTTATTTCCCCCAGAGGTGAAATCTGTAATCTGATTTTAGGTACTATGTGCTATTGAGCGAGGTACAACTTACTGTTGAATGTATAGAAAAACACACATGTTCACAGTCATTTGGAATTGCCCTACAACTAATTTAGTTCTAGTGAGTGCAATAGGACATACTAACTAGAGATGCTGATGGTCACCATGTGTGAATTTATGTGTATGGCTGATGACCTGCATTTCTGACTCTGAGCATCGGTGTATTTCCTAGTGCGGAACTATGGCTGTTTCTAAGTAGTCCCTTAAATCCTTATTGAAAGATGGACCTTTGCCCTTTGAGGTCCAGACTGAGCTTTAGTGGCAGGCCAAGTCTCCATGCATCTGATCCAGGATGATGATTTATATCAAGGGGTTCCAGACAGGTGTAAGGATTCTATGCAATTCCAAATCCTAGTCTGTCTTGTCAGTCCTCAGGGTTTGGTTTCTTGTTGTTTGGTCTTTTCTTTGTTTCTCACGGGGACCCTGAGAAGCTGACACTGGAGCTCTACAGAATAGGTGCTGACTGAGAAACAGAGTAAACCCGTGGGGATATAAGCATTTCTTACTAGCTATGCCTGAGTTCTGAAGTCAAATATCAAATGTTTGTGACTGACCTACTACTTGGAGCCTTATTTATTTACTTATTTTCAAAACCCGTAGCCCTCTCATGGCTATCTGAAAGCTGTCTTTGTCAAAGGCAGCTGGCCCAGGACTAACGTGCAAGATGGGAATGAGAGAAGCAGATATTGTAGGTTGACTGTGTTTCTGGGCGTGGTTTACAGTAGAGAAGAGAACAGTCTCAGCTCTAAAGAGTGATACAATGTTGTGATCAATGGAGTGCTGTTTCTCACCCTCGTTCTGTTGCAGGCATTTCAATTTCAATTTCAATTTACAATTTAAATTGTATCCTGCTGCTACACTGAGACTTTGCATGTCATCCTTAGTCTTCTTATAATAATTAGCATCACCCTTTGGTATGACTCTAGAAACGGAAGTTTCATTTAATTAGTCAGCTAAGGGACCCGTTAGTAAAACAGACCCTTGGAATTTGCTTTGGATACATGTAAATAAAGGTTATAGAGATTATACATCAAGGACTAGAGAGGCCACATTTGAGCTTTGTTAAGGCTTTTGAGACCTTGAGAACAACTCTACCTTATGTGTACCACAATTTTCTCACTTACAAAAGGGCAAAGGAGCAAACATGTTGCTATTCTTTGTTTTAAGATTTCCCTTGCACCAGGCACTTGATGAGCCCTACTTCCCTTCTGGGTTCTTTGGCCAGTCTAATAATTAAATTCATACAAGACAGATTAACAGGAGAAAAACAAAGTTCATACTTACGAGAGTCCCATAAAAATATGAGATCCAAAGGCAGCCAGGTAATTGAGGCTTATATAATATTCTGAGCTAAGGAAAGTGATAAGAGTTCTGGGGATATGGAGGGAGAGAAGGTCATTTACTGGAAGGCAGAGAAGATGTTTGGAAAACAGAGGTTACCCTGTTATGCAGACACCATTTATTTATTTATTTGAGGGAGAGTAAGAGAGAATGAGCAGGAGGGATGGGTGAAGGGAGAGGGAGAAGCAGGCTCCACACTAAGCAGGGTGCCGGACGCGGGACTCAATCCCAGGATCATGGGTTTAAGACTTGAGCCTAAAGCAGAGGCTTAATTGACTGCAGCGCCCAGGGCCCTGCAGATAAATTCCTTGGGTAAAAAGTGTCTCTGATAATAGGCCCTTTCCAATGTAAATTTAGGCAGTTGAGGAGGAGGTAGAGAGCTTTTCCTGAATCTGCTGGGTTTTGATTGCCTTTAGCTCAAAATAATCCTTATGCCACAGAGACATATTTTGGGGTGGCAAAATCTACTCCCTTTAGCTGCATAAGTGAGTGCCTTATCACAATGTTGGAATAATGACATCTCAAGGCTTGTATGCTGCATTCACAACCAAGGAAAGTCCCAGAACAGGGTTGACTCAGCAGTACCTGACCAGGATATTTAATGCAGTGATGAATACCATTGCCCGTAGGAATTACATATAGAGGTGCCTAGAGCTTGTGTAAAGTTCTCTGTGCCATTTGAAAAAGGTACTCAGAGAAAAGATAGGCTGATTTTTAATTTTGACGTTTTACTCATCAGTTTAAGTACATTTATGGTTTGCTTTGCAAAATGTCAACAGACCTCCCAAGTGGATAACATTTCAAAAAGATGGAATTTCTTGTATTTACTCTAATATCATTTCAAAAATATGGTCATTAGTGTCTACAGTTTCATTGGTTAAAAACAACCCACTCAAATGATTATTTAAAAGCATCTGACAACACTTTTTGTTATTTTCCACATTGTCCCAAATTCTCACTGATTAGAATTCTAGCAAGATAGGTCTAAAGGCTTCATTCTAGTTCTGACGCATTTAGGAAGGGCTTCAAATGGCATTCCCGCCCACAAGATGGCCAAAGGGCACTCTGAAAAGAAATAATTTGTTATCTGATGGTATTACTTGTTCATGTTACAAATAACATTATGCTTTTGTATATTATATATGCAGCAATTGACAAAACACTTTCTTAGAAATCATCTCATTTCATGAAAATCATCTCAAAATAACCTTCTAGGATAGACTGACAACAGTTATCCTTATTTTATGGTAAAGGATATGGAGGTTCAGAAATATTGAAGATAGCTCACTTTTTTATGGAGTGCTCTCTTTGTGACAGGCAGTGTTCTAAGAACTTTCCATGTTTTAATTCATGTGATAGCAGCTGTAGGAAGCACATATTATTATTCTCATCTTTCTCTCGCAGACTGATATACAGAGATACAGAGAGATAAAGTAACCTGTCCCAAGCTAGAGTAAATGGTGGAGTCCCAGGAGAATCCACAAGTCTGGTTCCAGACCTCAGTGATTAACCAGCACACTCTTTACCCAGTTTGCCCAGAAACTTTGGCCACTAAGTGTTGAATCATCGACATAGAACATAGGTCTTTATTTTTTGTTTTTTAGAAGATTTTATTTATTGATTTCAGAGAAAGCCAGTGCAAGCATAAGCCGTTGGGAGGACAGGAGGGTGGACAGAGGCAGACACACTCCTGCTGAACAGGGAGCCCTATGTGAAACTTAATCCCAGGAGCCTGGGATCATGACCTGAGCCAAAGGCAGACACTTAACCAACTGGGCCATCCAGGCGCCCCTGAATATGGGTCTTCTGATACCCAGCAAAGTGCTTTTCCATTGTGCATTCGGTTATAACTTATCTCATTGTCTTTGCTTTATTGTGTCCCATGTTTTACTACCTTATGTACGTCGCATATTCTCCCTAATGGAATGTGAGCTTCCTAAGTAGAGGAAAAAGAGGATGATTACTTTTATACACGGACTCTCCCCTACCATGTCTGGAAATTCTTCTAATATAGAGGGAGCTGCTTAAAATATATTGAATTGAACTAAAGTTGTGGAACTCCTCAAACATTTTAGGCCTGAAAATTTGCAGCTGGATCTTTGGTGACATAAAACTGGTTGACAGTGGGAAGGGGGCAGTGATTAAACCAGGGAAAAAAGGGAAACAATTGATATGATAGGAAAGAGTGTGATAACCATGTTTATATAATCCTTACTATGTGCCAGACACTTTTTATGTATCAACCCATTTGATCCTTATGACATTCTCTTATTACCTCCTTTTTTTTTTTTTTTTTTAAAGATTTTATTTATTTGGCAGAGAGAAACACAGCCGGAGAGGGAACACAAGCAGGGGGAGTGAGAGAGGAAGAAGCAGGCTTCCTGCCGAGCAGGAAGCCCGATGTGGGGCTCCATCCCGGGTCTCCCGGATCATGACCTGAGCCGAAGGCAGTCGCTTAACCAACTGAGCCACCCAAGCGCCCTTACCTCCTTTTTTGAATGGGAGAATGAGGCACAGAGCTATATGACCAATACATAAATACACCGGTTTTGGGGTGTGTATGTGTGTAAAAGAAGGAGAAAGATGGTCATATACATTGTTGCCCATCTCCCTATCTCGCACACCAACAATTCCCAAAGGTTTTCTGGTATATTTATTTGATTTTCTTTTTCTTTTTCTTTTTCTTTTTATCTTCCTTTCCTTTCCTTTCCTTTCCTTTCCTTTCCTTTCCTTTCCTTTCCTTTCCTTTTTTCCTTTCCTTTTCTTTCTTTTTAAGTTTTTTTTTATTTTGAGAGCAAGAGAGAAAATGCAAGTGGAGGAAAGGGCAGAGGGAGAGACTCTCGAAACGACTCCCCACTGAGTGTGGAGTTTGGTCTCTCAACCTGTGAGGTCAAGACTTGAGCTGAAACCAAGAGTCGAGCACTCAACCAATGAGGCACTCAGGTGCCCCTAATTTATTTGATTTTCCTAATATTTTCTATGCTAGATGCCCTACACTACTGACTTTTTCTCCATTAGTCTCTGCAAAGTACCACACTTATCTTTCTAATATATCTATATCTGATTTTGCTCCTTGTATTAAAACATTTGCTAGTTCCTCATTGCCAAGAGCTTATGTGGCCAGCCACATCATGGCCCTGTTTTACATTTTCATCATCATTTCTGCCTCCTTTCCCAGATCTTTTATTGTGATTGTATTTAAATCCTTTTTAAACCCCTGGATGAACCGTGTACTTTAATTCTCTTGTGACTGTTGGGAAGGGAAAGTTTTTCTTTACCCTTCAGAGTTTCTTTTGGCTGGTCTAAGAATTAAGTTGACATGACACAGATTAACAGGAGAAAATAAAATTTAAGTTTGTACATACAGGAAGCCCACATACATTCAGAGGGGAGGAGACCAGCTCATGGGGCAATAAGAAGAGAAGCTGATGATTGGTAATTAGATGTTTGCCTTGCCATACAGATGGGTCACTCAGATAAAATTCATCTCTGGTAGAAGCTCTTATTCTGAGAAAGACTCCCAATTAAATTCTTCTACCAACTTAAGGGAAGGGCAAAAGTTTCTCCTTAGGTAACTTGTCCAACTTGAGTAGCAACTTGGGTGGTACATTTTCAGACAGATCTGTCTGACTCCCAACCTATAAACTTAACTACTTTGTTTTGCTTCCTCCGTTGATACCTTGTACTACCCCAGATTACATGATTGTGTATCACTTTCTCTTCAATAATATGAACTCTGGAAAAACCAGTTATTCGATTTGTACACTTTCTGCTGGTGCAGTATCTATATTATGGAAGAAGCTCAAAAGACTGAGCGGATATCATATAAGCCCTATTCTCTGAGCTACATTCCTATGACCTGGCCCTTTGTATCTCACATTGCAGCTCATGCTACTTCACTTTATTCTCCCAGGTTACTGACTTCGGAAGTGGCTAGTCACAAAATTGGCTATCTTCACAACTGTTGCCAGTGAGAGTCTTTATTTAACACCTCTAGGGGCGCCTGGGTGGCTCAGTTGGTTAAGCCACTGCCTTCAGCTCAGGTCATAATCCTGGAGTCCCAGGATCGAGTCCCGCATCGGGCTCCCAGCTCCGCGGGGAGTCTGCTTCTCTCTCTGACCTTCTCCCCTCTCATGCTCTCTCTCACTTACTATTTCACTGTCAAATAAATAAATAAAATCTTTAAAAAAAAAAAAAACCAAAAACCTTTAGTAGGTATGGCCAGAAAATAATGACAAGCTATGATCTACTTTACCAGACTTGGGCTACAGACCCGGTTTTTTTTTTTTTTTTTTTTTTTTTTTTTTTTTTTTTTTTTTTTTTCTGTTTCTGAGTTGAATTCGAACTGGCTTGAATCTTTTTTTCATGATAGATGTAAACATCAATATTATACCCTTAGAGTACCCCTTCCCCTATTTGGAAATATTTAAGAATTATTTGGGTTTACAGAGGCCCCAAAGAAAAACCCCATGGCTCCTCTGGCCCTGGGAGAACTCATTGTCTGGGGTCATTGTGGCATTGCTTTGTTTTTTGTTTTTGTTTTTGTTTTTAAAAGATTTTATTCATTTTTATGACAGAGAGAAACAGCTAGAGAGAGAACACAAGCAGAGGGAGTGAGAGAGGGAGAAGTAGGCCTCCTGCCGAGCAGGGAGCCTGATACAGGGCTGGATCCCTGGACTCCGGGACCATGACCATGACCTGAGCTGAAGGCAGTTGCTTAACCAACTGAGCCACCCAGGTGCCCCGGCATTACTTTGTTTTATCACACTCTGCTACCTGGATCTCCAGGCTAGGATGATCCTCTGAATGAGAGCATTTCCACAGGACACTCATCTTCGTGCCAATCCCTTAGGTTTGCACACAATCCAAGGACCTGCTAGATGGTATCCACTGTCCACATTCAATCCCTGGGAATTCATCCACAGGGATCAGCAGTCTTCCCCTTCCCTTTCTCCAAACAAAGGATCAGTTCCTTTCAAATTTCTGACACTAGAGCTTATTAGAAGGGTTAATAGAAGGGTCCTGACCACAAAGACACAAATGTCTATTTAAAACTTCTACAATCTGGAAACACTTCCCTTCCTTTATAAGATTTCCTTCTTCCAAGGACAGGTTGGAAGACCTCATGGTATCTTCTTACTAAAGGGGCTGCAACAAGATCTTCACCAGGTTGTTCTTTTCAGTAGTTAAATCTTTAGTTGGGCCCCCAGTTGAAACAACAAAAATGTCCAAACTTAATGGTACACACAAGTGAGAGTTGCCCTTTTTCAAGGAGGTATTTGGTGTACCTAATTATAATTTGCCACTGCCATCTGAACAGTTTTTTGATTCCCTCCTCAGGTTTTCAGAGCCTAGAGCCCGTTTTTGTTTTTTTTTTTTAATTATTACTCCCAAAGAGAACAAATATTTAGGTTTGAAAATGGATTTGATTTTGGAAAGAGCTGTGTTATTTGGCTTAGTTTTGTGAATAAAATCAGTGTGAAAAACTTCTTTTGGTATTAAAATGAGGTGAAATTATAAGATAATTCCACTGATTTTGTGAGTCTTAACCAGTCCAAAAGGAACTTTCCCAATATAGTGCCATGGATGGAGTGTCAGGGAAGTATATAGCTTCCAAATGTGACTACACCAAGAATGGCACAAATCTGAATACAAGTGTTCTGGTATATTTGTGACCAACTAGTCTCATTACTGTCTATGAAGGTACAGCTTGCATATTATATCCAAAATTCTTGCTGAAAATAGTAGTGAACGGGTTTCTCAAATTCAGTATGAGCGTGAATCCTCTAAGGTTGTTAAAAGCAGATTCTGATTCAAGGGCTCTGGTGGAAGCCCAAGATTCAGCATTTCTTTTTTTTTTTTTTTTTTTTAAGGTTTTGTTTGTTTGACAGAGGGAAACACAGCCAGAGAGGGAACACAAGCAGGGGGAGTGAGAGAGGGAGAAGCAGGCTTCCTGCTGAGCAGGGAACCTGACACAGGATTCAGTCCCCGGTCTCCAGTCTCCGGGATCATGACCTCAGCCGAAGGCAATGGCTTAACCAACTGAGCCACCCAGGCGCCGCCAAGATTCAGCATTTCTAAACAGCTTCCCGGTGATGGTCCAGGGACTTCTGAGTATCACTGTCCTAGACTCTCTAAATAGCTCTCTTAAGCAAGTTAAATCTTGGTTTGCACATTGCTTTTGGTACCCATGTTAAACTAGTGAGTTATTTTGTTCATTAACAAAATATTTGTTTGTGTTCATATATATGAACTTTGTGTCAGAATAGAGAATTTTCTGTGTACGTTATCAGTGAAGATGCAGCAATGACCTTGTGCCATTTTCCTTAGATTGGATATTTTCTTTATTTATAAGGTAACAGAAATTTCCATGGGAAAAATGATAAAGTAATTTAACTGTTCATCTTCACTAATTGTAACATGGCAGATATTATCACATGAGAAGAAGCAAGGTACATTTTGATATATTTAAAGCTGTTCTTTCTGATTTGACAGTTTTTGAAACTGATGGAACAAAAGTTCTTTTGCTAGCTAGCTAAAAACAAAATCCTATTTCACAGCTGAAATGTAAACAGCTAAGATGTAATTGGAGGACTAAATTTTCACAGCTACAAAAACACAGCTGTGAAACATAACTTTAGATTGTAATAAAGCCAAATAGTTCTGCATGCTAATAATGGATATTACAAATAAAGATGAGAATGACTTTGTTAGAATTTTTTAGTGTTTAAATACCTTCACTAATGTTACCTGTTTAACTGAGAATGTTTTCAAATTACCTGCTACAGATGTATCTATTGAATGTCTAATATGTGTATTTTGCTATGGAACTAGTGATAAGGAGTGTAATGGGGGGGTGGTCCTGGGATAAGTCATTCTTTCAAGGAGTTATTTTGTATTACAGAGTATGTTCTGTGTCAGTTTGAGATTTTTTTATTGAGATTATAAAACTAGTAAATGCAAATTGGAAAATTATTAGAAAGTGCAGAAAAAATTTAAAAAGGTAAAATATACATTACTAAAAGACCTACCACTGTTAATATTTTTATATTGTATTTTAAGTTTCCATTAACCTAATTCTAAGTATCCTTATTAATGGCTTCTTGGTGTACTTTATTATTATTATTTTTTAACTATGGAAATAACTCTTGCTGGTCAATGTCAAGATATATTGCAGTTGAATTATTTATGCCTATGTTGGCCTGGGCTGAATTTTGGAAACCCACAATAATGTTGTATATGATGTGTGTGTGTGTGTGTGTGTGTGTGTGTGTGTGCGCGTGTACTCACAGTTACTAAGGAATTGGAGTGGTACCTGAAATTCCATCTAACTCTGTAGATACTAGGAGGCTAAAGACCCTTTATGATGTAACTGATAGTGTTTATATTCCCAGAGTTACTCATGTGTACACACTGTGTTTTGCTTTCTCAGTTTTGTGATAAATTTCTTGGATTGTGATAATTTTGGATTGGGAGTCAGTGGACCTAGTTCTTTATTAAAATCTGTTCCGTGTTTTTATCATCTGTAAAATAAGGTACATTAATTACATAGCCTCAGTTTTTCTTGATGTCTTGAATTTTGAAATTCTGTGCCTTTTTTTTTTTTTTTTTAAAGATTTTATTTATTTGACAGAGAGAAACACAGCTAGAGAGGGAACACTAGCAGCGGGAGTGAGAGTGGGAGTAGCAGGCTTCCTGCCGAGCAGGGATCCCAGGACCCTGGGATCATGACCTGAGCTGTAGGCAGATGCCCAATGACTGAACCACCTGGCGCCCAGCTATTTTTAAATTTATATCATGCATGTAAATAGATTTATCCTCATAGATACCAGATCATAATTTTTTTTTTTCAATTTAAGAAGACTGAAGTTTATTGAGTACACCGCAAGGGAATGGCAGGCAGAACAGCAGAGACCATCTGTGATACCTTCAGACACTTTTTTGATAATAATCTGAATTAATGTAAATCTAAAGTTTCTTTTAAAAATCTCTAATTTGGGGCACCTGGGTGGCCCAGTGGGTTAAAGCCTCTGCCTTCGGCTCAGGTCATGATCTCAGGGTCCTGGGATCAAGCCCCACATTGGCTCTGTGCCAAGCAGGTTGTCTGCTTGAGGATTCTCTCTCTCCCTCTGCCCCTCTCCCCACTTGTGCTCTCTCTTTCGCCCTCAAATAAATAGATAAATCGTATAAAAAGTAAAATCTATAATTTGGAATAATAACGTAGAATAGACCTTGGTAAATTATTGCAGGCAGGCTAAATCTGGCTCTCTACCTATTTTTGTAATAAAATTTTACTAGAAAACAGCTACGCCTACTCCTCTGTGTATTGTCTATGGCTGCTTTCAAGGTGTAATGGTGGGATTGAGTAGTTATGAAAGAGACTGTATTCACTTGCTGAACTGTCATAGAAAAAAACTTGACCCTCATCTAGATTAATGATCTTCTGGATCGATAAATGTGCTTTTCTTTGGATACTTAGAGTCACGATGAATAAGTATGGTATCTTAGTTATAGTAGCAGGAGGTATAAATATGGATGACATGCCTGGGTCATATAAAGCAGCTCTTGGTTTTTTAAAAAGGGCTTTTTCCTAAATAGAATTTACTTGGGCTTGATTTCCAGAGGTCAGTTAGATCTGCATCAGGTAAATGTCACATCTGTTGTCATGAGAGAAACTAGAGTGTCAGAGTGACACTCTTTGAGCCTGGCAAGCTTCATCCTGAACAGCTCACACAGAAGCATTTTCAATTAATGTGGGGACTCTTTGTAATAAACACCAGGCCAGGAAAGCCACGAGTTTTTAATATCATAAGGTTAGAGGTATTATTTCACATGGAATAGGGGCCAAAGTCATGCTAATAGTTGATGTACACATTCGTCATTAAGATTAGACAGGGCCTTACTCAAGGTTTTGGAAGAAAGTGAACCCTCTCTGTGATTAGGGGTGCAAACTTTCAAGTATCTAGTGGGATAGTGAATTGCAACATTGCTGGTGAAAAGTGTCCTCACTGACCTTGAAATATCCACCTTTATCATAGACCTCGGACTTGGAGGAAGCTGAAGCAGATATAGACCTCTCTGAAGTCCTAATCAAGTCTGAGATAGCAGAGTTTGTAAAGCAGAAGATGAAACCAGGTCCAGGACTCAGGTTTCCTGAGGGGAAGAGTGGTGTGTCCTTTTATGAGAGGGGCTGAAGAGAAGGCAGCCAAAGGGACTTGAAGATGCTTGAGAGAAGGTAAGAGAAAGGGAGAGTGTCCACTTGGGACCTCCTCCAGAGGCCCAAAGAGAGAGACCTTTCCCCTTCGGGCACTGCAAAAAGTCAATACTTAAGTGTAGACTTTCATGACCTCCAAGTTTTGGGTCCTTTGCTGTTTCGGGACACCCCATGAGCCTTTGGTAAAAGAATGTTAAAATATCCAATAGAGTCTAGTTTGTATCGTTCTGGTGAAAGGGTTCTGGAATGAATTCAGTTTGAATCTGAATAAATCCCAATCTGCCCATTAGCAGACGCCAGCACAGGGCTGCCTGCACGAATGATCAAGGGCTCCTTCCTGCGATGTCTTCTCCTTTGCTGGACAGAAAAGACACTCCTGTTCTCCACTCCAGAGAGCCTTAAAACTGTTAACTGGGTGGGAAATTATCAGTGGTTTGAGATGATTGGAATTGAATTGAGGTTTTTTTTGTGAAGTAAATGGAAGATTTAAAAGATTACTGAAAATAATTTAATTTTGGGGGCGCCTGAGTGGCTCAGTTGGTTGAGCAACTGCCTTCGGCTCAGGTCATGATCCCGGAGACCTGGGATCAAGCCCCACATCGGGCTCCCTGCTCAGCAGGAAGCCTGCTTCTCCCTCTCTCACTCCCCCTGCTTGTGTTCCTTCTCTGGCTGTGTTTCTCTCTGTCAAATAAATAAATACAGTCTTTAAAAAAAAAAGAAATAATTTAATTTTCAAGAGAAACTAAAGCATCTTGTATCAGCAACAAATAGGAAAGTTAACTTCTTTTTATTTATTCCTTTCATCCTTTTTCTTGTTTTCATGCATTAATTACTCTGATGCTATCACAGAGAATGGAAATGTACTAAACCCTTTTCATTTAGAAAATATTTTAAAAATCACTTTCTGAGGTTCAGATGATTTGGGAGAAAGATTAAAACTGAACTGAAGTTTATTCAGGTACTTGGGTTCCTTCCTTCCTTCCTTCCTTCCTTCCTTCCTTCCTTCCTTCCTTCCTTCCTTCCTTCCTTCCTTCCTTCCTTCATCTGCTGGACCAATGTAACAGTGTAAGCTGTCAACCTAAGTCACTTGGAACACACTGGGAGGATCAACACACTAGGTTGTATTATACTGAAATGTCTGTATAAGGATTTTCCCAGATAGTAATGGCTTCTGGGGAAAGGTTGGTAAGTCACTTGCATTCTTTTATGTTTAGGTGGAATTTGACTTTCAAGTAACCAATCAACTAAAACAATTATTTAGGGGCACCTGGGTGGCTCTTGATCTGAGCTCAGGTCTTGATTTTGATCTCAGGGTCATGAATTCAGGCCCTGTGGTGGCCTCCACTTTCTACAACACAAAGAGCAGGGTCATGTGTGGGTGATGTGTGAGAGTGCAAACCCAGGCCATCCTGCCATGTAGTGTTCTGTGAGGGGACAGGACCTCTCAGGCAGTGGTAAGTGGATGCTTAGGTTCTGTAGTCTTGAGGGCTCATGGAGACAGGTCTCTGTGTCCAAGCTTTGGAAATTGTTTTGGAATAAATTATATGGGCCTGGTCAATATAATGCATTGATGGTCTTTCCACAAATTTTCTGGACTACGTTCTTATATAACTCTAGGGAATATTCCTACAGCACGATTCAGTTTGAATTTTCCCTCCACCTCAACAGGTATGGGCAGAGCCAGAGAAATTTGTGTGTGCTTGCACACACTCACGAACACATTCTCTCTTTCTTTCACACACACACACATGCATATAAGCACACACATACATTGTTTTTACCTGAATCTTGTACTACCCAGCTAAAACAACTGATGGACTTAACATTTTACTTTCCAAGTGGTTACTCTGCATCACAGAGACATAACTTACACTTCTCTTTTCATTTGACTTTTACAAAGTTGAGATCTAACGACATTTTATCTATCTATTTATTTGTTTAAATTTTATTTATTTATTTGACAGAGGGAAACACAGCTAGAGAGGGAACTCAAGCAGGGGGAGTGAGAGAGGGAGAAGCAGGCTTCCTGCTGAGGAGGGAGGCTGATGTGGGACTCGATCCCCGGACACTGGGATCATGACTCCATGCCAAGGCAAACGCTTAATGACTGAGCCACCCAGCTGCCTCTGACATTTTATTTCTGATACTCTTTTTTTCCTATCCCTCTTCTCCATCCTTCACCTTCAAAGTGTAGAGTAAACGAGAAGTAAGAAATACAACTTGAAATGACACTGAGCATTCTGCAAGGAGTCAATAAATAATTGAATTAGTGGTGGAAGGAAAAGGACTTGGTGTAGGGTTTGTTAGAATAAGAAGTTCTTCTTTTCCACCACTTAGTCCATTGCTTTCTACCTTTTAATCTCTTTGGATTACCTTCAGTGCACAGTTGTTTTCCTGCTGATGGGCTGATCTTAATTTTATCTTGAGAGAAAACTGGTTTTCTTTTTTCTTTTTTTAAAGATTTTATTTATTTGACAGAGAGAAACACAGATAGAGAGGGAACACAGCAGGGGGAGTGAGAGAGGGAGAAGCAGGCTTCCTGCTGAGCAGGGAGCCCGATGTGGGACTCGATCCCAGGTCTCTGGGATCATGACCTGAGCCGAAGGCAGTCGCTTAACCAACTGAGCCACCCAGGTGCCCCCAAAACTGGTTTTCTTTTGTTGCCTGAATCCCACCCCTCATCTCTTTTGTTTCTGGTACAAATTCTTTCAAATGTCTTACTTGGATGTATTCTGGCTGTACAAGGCTTTTTTTGTTTGGGTCTTTGGTTTATGATTCTTCATTTAGTGTTGGGCTTTAGTAATTGAGCATGTATTCACCATAATTCACCATAATAATTCAAGACAGACCTAGTCAGGATCTGAGATTCACATTTTTTATAGTGCTCTTTAGGTGGATTCTGGGACTGTGGGCCCATGATCAGGCTGTCTGATCACTATGAATGGGGAAGACCCTGATGAGATTGGCTGAATTTTTCACTGATTTTCTGAATTGTAATTTCTACTGTGTGGTTCACATATGGTTAGAAATTTTCTTAAGCCTCAAGAGGAATACCCAAGATACAGATAATTTTTTTGTCCCTTCAAGGTATGATAGGTAGTCTGGGAAACTGGCCAACATACTGACATTTCCTTGGCATTATTACTTTTTTTTTTTTTTTTACAACAATGGGAAGAATATTTATTATTGGGACTATTCTAGAAAATCTAAGAACTATGGCAGTCGTAATCATGTTGATTCAGTTTTTCTGTCTGGTTATCTCTGATCATGGTGGGATAGAACAGCTATTCATTTTTCAACCTTTGATATTTTTGGAGGGGGGTAGTTCTTGTTTATTGTCATAAAAGGTGATTCCATATGTGGGTATTATTAGGGGATGCCCTGAATATATCTGGACAGAGATATTTCCAACTGTTACCTTATACTCCACCTTAAGTAATTCTTTACATTGAACATGTTTTTTTTTTTTTCTGCTGTTGTCCTCTCTGAACAATTTAGTGTAAATAATTTTATCAGATTTCTTTATTCCTAATTTGAACAGATTCAACCAATATCAAAGATGTTCAAGGCATTCAGTCTAATGAGAAAGGAGAGGAGAGAACACAGTGGAGGAGGAAGGGATATTTATCATGTTATTTTACTGTGTTAATGTTTCAAACACTATATTAGAGGCCTCATGGGTTTTCCCTCTTCAAAAGAAACTTACAGATCACACTAAAACCAATTTTCAAGTGTAGCATGAGTTAATGGTGGAGCACTATTTTCCTGTTCCTACATAGACACTTTTACTAGAGGTTAAGGAGAGATTTTTTTTTTTTTTAAAGATTTTATTTATTTGACAGAGAGAAACACAGCCAGAGAGGGAACACAAGCAGGGGAGTGAGAGAGGGAGAAGCAGGCTTCCCGCCGAGCAGGGAGCCCGATGTGGGACTCGATCCCGGGTCTCCGGGATCATGACCCCAGCCGAAGGCAGTCGCTTCACCAACTGAGCCACCCAGGCGCCTGAGATTTTCTTTGATTATAAAGCTGGGGACCACATTTGGTGTAAAATATCTCTCGAGTATTTGTCAGTGACCTGAAGGTGCTTAGCTATGTCTTTCATTATTTGTGTGATGATTATATTCACAGAATCCTGCTCTTATATTATTGTTGACATTATTGATGCCTCTAAATTTTTTGTTTGTTAAACTATTTTCTTTTTATTTTAACTCATCTTTTTTGAGATCTAATTAACATATAGTCTCAATTTAAGGTGTGCAATATGTTGAGTTGATATACTTATATATGATGGAATGATTACCGCCGTATGAAACATTAGCTAACATCTCCGTCATGTCACATAATTACCATTTCATTTTTGTGGCAAGAAATTTAAGATCTACTCTCTTAGCAATTTTCAAGTATATAATATAGTATTATTAACCATATTCATGCTGTACATTAGGCCTTCATAACTTACATATCTTACAACTGGAAATTTGTACTCCCTGACCAGCTTCTCCACATTTCCCTCAACCCTCAGGCCCTAATAATCACCATTCTAGTATTTGTTTCTATGAGTTTGCTTTTTTTAGATTTTACATATAAATGATATCATATAGTATTTTTCTTTGTCTGACTTACTTGACTCAGCATAATGTCCTTGAGGTCCATCCACATTATTGCAAATGGCACATTTCCTTCTTTCTCATAGCTGAATAATATGTTCAACTCCTTTCTAATCTCTCTTTTTAAGATTTTCTGGTTCCACATTTGTACATTTGAATGTTTGTTTTTGATCCTTAGAAGTTGTTAAGTGGATGTATTTCAATCTGAAAATGTACCATTATGTTTGTTAAGGATATTCAAAATATTGTATAAAAATGGCAAGGTTTTTTGTGTATGATCTTAGTCTACTGGAAAATATGCCAAAAAATTCTAATTTTCTGCAATGGGGAAAATTTCATTTAGCATTTCCTTAATATTACTCCAATCAGAAGTCTGAAATTTCTTTGGATTAAATAAATTCCTTGTTTTTTCTTTTAGCATGTTGAAATTTATTTAGTGTAAACATATGCTTTACTATAAACTAATGGTGTATGTTTCCAGTGCGTAATTTGGTGACTGCCTAGCTTGTATTCTTACAAGTACAAGTGGTGTTGTGACCCCCGTGGGAGTAAGAACAATGCTCTACTCATCTACCGATGTCCAGAGCTTAGCATGATGTTAGCATAATTCAGGTGCATATCCCCTGACGTGTTCAATCAATGACCTAGTGATGATAGAATATGAGAGATAAGAATAATTAGGTAAGTGAATATGGCATGGGTAAAAACAAATACTTTGTGAAAACTTTGTGATTTTATCTGTATATTAGACTACTGTTGTGAACATACTACATGAGAAATAATACAAATTTGAGTATCCTTGATTAGAGAAATTTATTATTAAACATCTTAATCTTAAATGATTTATTTATGGAGAAAACTTAAAAGCAAGACTGATTTGTTGGCAAGATGATTATTTTAAAAAGTATGAATATGTAACTTTTAAAAGTAATCCCACACTCTCTGGTATTGTACTCTTAATTTTCATAATCTCTCCAACTATATTGCAAATTTGTTGAGAGTACCTAGGCTCTTAGTAGTTTCCATTCCCCACATATGTAAAGAGTCAATAACATTTATCAGATGTTAGTATTGTGCTTACGATTCACTGAGTGGTTTTGTATATGACCTTCTGTGTGTATCCCCAAATGTAAAATTGGGAAATGAATACCTTTCTATGCTATTTATACAAAGTTTATATTTATGCTTTGAGTCTTATAAGAATGCTTTCTAAATGATATAAATTGAAATAAGAATAAACATTCTAGCAGTTTAATAACCAAGTGTTTTAACATGTGCATTTGAAAGAAGCAAGGTACAAGGGCTTCTGCTTTTCTTGGAATTGGAATCCTGATTTTGCTATAGCTTGTACTTTGGGAATGATGTATAAGTTCTCTGGACCCACGTATGCTCTCCTAGGAATGGAATTAGTAATTTTTTCTTTCTAGTGGTGTTGGGAGGTTAAGTTTGATAACAAGTGTAATTCTTCACGTTATGCCCAACACAAGGTAGACATTCATCCATATGGGCATCTTCACCTATCCTGGCTTTCTGTCTTGTTCTCTTGGCAATTTGAATGATTTCATAGCCTCAAGTAAAGTTGTCTGTCTATAATCTGCATTTTCTCAGAAGCTTGGACCTGCATTTCCAGTCACCTTCCACAGATATATACATTGTATCCTTACTTGCCCCGAAAACTTGACATGGCGCAAACGTCATTTTAATTTTTCAATCCATTTTTCTTCCCTTCCAGTATTCCTTATTTGTTATTTAAATCACCATTCTGTAGTAATCAGTCCAAAGACTTTGGGCTAAGTTTCATTCATTTTCTTTCTCTTATTCTCTGCATTTAATTTGTTGGAATTTGGGAGAATTGACTTAACATATCATGGTAGAAGGCCAGCTGCTTCCTCCATCTCCAAACAATGCCTGAAGGATGCCATTTACTGGGTGAGGTAAACATCTTCCAAGTCTGGCCCTAGATCTGCCCACAGCCTCCAGGTCCAGGATCTTTTCCTCAGATAGTGCTGGGTGAACCCTGACTTATTCTTCTCTGGCTTTTTTTTTTTTTTTTAAATTTTATTTATTTGACAGAGAGAAATACAGCCAGAGAGGGAACACAGCAGGGGGAGTGAGAGAGGGAGAAGCAGGCTTCCCGCTGAGCAGGGAGCCCAATGTGGGGCTTGATCCCGGGTCTCCGGGATCATGACCTGAGCCGAAGGCAGTCGCTTAACCAACTGAGCCACCCAGGCACCCCCTTCTCTGGCTTTCTGATGTAGACTCCTAGCCTTGTACTCTAATTTGGGATTTTTTTTTTTTTTTAATTCAGATAGGCAGATACAAGCAGTCGGATTACAAGTTTCTTTGTAATGATCATATTCCAGCTTGCCACCTGGGTTAACATCTGGGTTAGACTTAGTTGTATCCAGGTATCCTTAGCCACACATTTACACTTCTTTTACTTGTCAAGTTTAAAAAAACAAAACTCATTTGTTGTGGGTTGAGGATTCCTAGTAGTAGTATGAGAGAATTTATATACAGTGTTGCCAAGCAGTCCCTGAGATTTTTATTTTATTTTATTTTTTAAAGATTTTATTTATTTATTTGACAGAGAGAGAGATCACGAGTAGGCAGAGAAGCAGGTAGAGAGATAGAGGGAAGCAGGCTCCCCGCTGAGCAGAGAGCCCGATGTGGGATTTGATCCCAGGACCCTGAGATCATGACCTGAGCCGAAGGCAGAGGCTTAACCCTCTCAGCCACCCAGGTACCCTGAGATTTTTATTTTACCTCATATATTTATCTTGCATACACCCCCTATTGCTTCCAGATCCATTTATATCATCCAGACAATCATTACCTTTCACCAGCATCTTTGTGCCTCTGGTACCAGGCTGCTTTTGGCTAAAGCAAATTGAAAAACAAACTAAAAGTAGCTTCAATGACTGGGACATTTTTTTGCCCTCTCATAACAAGAAGATCCTAAGTAAGAGGCTCCAGGGTTGCTTTAATAGTTCAGCAGTGTCAGGGCTTTGGATTGGTATTCTGTGATTTCCTTGATATGCTCTTCATGGTCACAGTATGGCTGCAGCAGCGCCAAGCCTCAGGTCCTCACACGAGGGCCTTTAGTTGGCAGGAAGAGAATGGGGAGAATTTCTCCCCATGTGTCTTATCAAGGGAGAAAAGCTTTGCCAGATAACTCTTGGAAGACTTCTCTGTACATCTTATTAGCCAGGACTGGGCCACTTCCCTCTACCCTAGGACAAGTATAATCAAGTGAGTGAATATCTTCTATTTTTAGTCTCTATATTTGTTAGGGAGAAAAAGAAAGGTTGGGAAAGCTCTCAGGTTAGGTATTTAAATCCAATCTGCATTTCTGCCAAATGTGCTTCCCTGAGTGCATTTCTGCCAAATGTGCTTCCCTGAGTACATTTCTAAAGAAAATGTCATCACCCTGGTCTTAAACTTTCAGTAACTTAATTACCAGAAAATATAGTCTATAATCCAGCTCCTTCTTTGTTCTTCTAATTCGTTCTCCCGCGGCTATTTGGTGAATCCTGAACAGACCCAGCTCGTCCCTGTATTCACCTTAGCTCATGGCATTTCTTCCTCTTGGAATCTCTCTGCAGTCCCACTGAGGGCCAGCTTAGACGCCGGTGCTCAGCCCTGCAGCTGTCTCCTGCACGGAACTGGGTCAGTTTTTCTCTGTCAACTGGATTTCTTTTCTCTCAACTTCCCCAGCACTTTCTAGCCACTGTAGAGCCTGACCACTCGTGGACTTAACATTAAAATTTTGATTACTCACAAAAGCCCATAAAAGTCCAATTCAAAGGCATTCTGAACATTGCTGAGGTACAATCCAAACCCGAAATGTCGCCAAGTGGGAGTGCAGTACTGAATTTTCTCACGGGGAAGTGAGTCATGCTCTGCCAAGTATCTAGACCTCGGAGAGGCTTCACTGTTCTTTCTTGGTTGTAATGTAGGCAGTGAGTTTTGCGAACTCATGAAAAACGGTGCTCCATTGTGGAAAATGGCTGTTAATCGAGAGATAAAACTTTAGATGAAAGTTGAAAAGGTAGTTAACTTTTGATTTGGGGAGAGACCTAGGAAAGGAGTAATTCTCCAGTCAGTGTAATTTATGAGTTTGCCAGGAGCCTGGGAAAATACTTGCAGATTCTTGATTTTATGGTATAGAAAACCTCTTACCTTGTACTGTGATTAGTTATGTCTAAGACGCCTTAAAGACCCTAAGATTTCAGAAGGCAGGGAGCACATCAGCTGACGTAGTTTGGTGGTTCTGGAGACAGAAGAACTCTGCCAGTTCCCTAAGACTGTGTGACCTTTGGGAAGACAGTTCAATGTGTAAACTTTTTGTTTCCCCATCCATAAAGTCGTGGGAAAAAATATCTATATTAGAACTCCTAAGTGAATAGCATCAGGAAAAGTGCTATGTAAATGGTAAACCTAAAGATGATTAAATGATTATTATTATTTGTGTCCCCGCAATAACAATCATGAGATGTGGCACTAAAGGAAGATTTGTTGAATGAATAGATGACCGAGGGAATGAATGAAAAGCTATCAGAATAGCCTAGGTATAGGAATAAAAATACTTTTCTTTCCATAATAGTGTCTCTGAGGTTCTAAGGCATTTTACTTGCTTGCATTACTAAAATATGGAAATCAATAAAAATCATTACTGAGAATTAAATACCACTAGATTATATCAACTTTAATAGGAAGCTGAATTTCTTCGTTGAGTCCATTGGCTCTTCATAAACTGCTGGGCCTACACAGCACTGTTTACAGCATGTGGAGACTTTCCTGTGCGTCACGGTTTTGTAGGTCCTCTGGGACTATCCATTATTCCACAGATCCATTATCATCTATAATTCTCTTGAAAAACCTAATAAAATTTACTGTAGATGCCTGTGCTGTGTATTGTCTTTAAGCATAACCTTTTTCATATCTTTCTTGAGTGTTGTGCTTTTAAAGAATCTGGTCTTACTGGAGTGGTAGCTTACTTGTGCTTCAGATTTGTACCTCTCCACAGTAGGAGAAGGTGCTGCAGTCCCAGCCAGAAAGGCATTAGTTACCGAGGAGATCTGTGACTCGCTTTACCCTGCTGCTGGCCAACCAAACCTAATAAGCTACAGTGCCACGAACTGGTCTGGCCAGGCATTACATGGGTTAGTTTTTCTATAACCAGCTATAGAAAAAGAATTATTTTCCTCCCTTTGGAGAACTTGCATTATTCTAGTTGAATAATTTGTAAGTACTTAAGTCAGTCACAAATTAATGGACCAGGGAGATCCTGGACATGAGAACACACACTAGGATGTTTCTCTTACAATAATGTCACTATCATTCAAGCTCAACCCTCATCATGGGACATGAATTCCTGAGATTCAGGGCGATTCAAATTGACTTCCCTCACGGTGAAGTCATTCAATGTTGTCCCTGCTCAGGGACCTTCAGGTTGTTGTGTTTTGTGTCCCCTGCTCCTTGGCGGAATACAGTGGAACAGTTTCTCTTCTACCCCTCTGTATATCATCCTAGTTTCTTGCATTTTGAGTTTATGAGTACCTCAGAGCACTGGGTGTACATGGGGGTGGCAGTGGGGGATTATTGGAAGAAACAGCCAGTCTGTTGACACAGGCAGATGTTACTTTAGTAGGGCTGTCACTGGCAGAGGGAGAGAGGGTGCAGTGTCCTCAGGCACCAGAGGATGGAACAGCCACATAGGCTGTGTGACAGGCTGAATAATGGCCTCCCAAAGGTAAGGAAATCCTAGTCTGTGGAACCCGTTTGAGTTGCCTTAAATGGCAAAATAGGCTTTGTAGATGTGATGGGGTTAAGGACCTTGGATGGGGAGGTTATGCTGGATTAGCCAAAAGGGTCCTAAATATATCACAAGGCTCCTTATAACAGGGAGGGTACAAGGTCAAAGGTGGAAGGCAATGCAGTGACAGGAGCAGGGAGGGAAAAGGCAATGTGATGGGGGGTCATGAGACAAGGAATGACAGCTCCTAGAGGCTGGGAAAGGCAAGGACTAGATTCTCCTTTAGTGCTTCCAGAAGAAACTAGTGCTACCTTGATTTTAGTCCTGTAAGATTTACCTGGGACTTCTGACTTCCAGAACTGTAAGGGAAGCAATTTATGCTGTTTTTTTTTTTTTAAGAGATTTTATTTATTTATTTGACAGAGAGAGATCACAAGCAGGCAGAGAGGCAGGCAGAGAGAGAGAGGAGGAAGCAGGTTCCCTGCCGAGCAGAGAGCCCAATGCGGGCCTTGATCCCAGGACCCTGAGATCATGACCTGAGCTGAAGGCAGAGGCCTTAACCCACTGAGCCACCCAGGTGCCCAATTTATGCTGTTTTCAGCCGCTACTTTTTGTACAGCAGCCACAGGATGGTAATACTGGCGGTGTGGCTGGCGTGGTTTGAATCTGGGTGGTTAGCAGTGAAAGCTTTCCTCCCTGTACGGTCAGGGACGTTCTAATATGCGTGTATGTAGAGGCTGTTCAGCTGCCCTCACTGGCATCTTGGGCACTGGGCCCTCTTCCCCAAGGCTAGGATCAGGGCCCTGCATCTTAATATGAGTGATTTTCTTCATTTTCTTTCTCAGTAGACCTTAATGGCTCATAAAGCCCAGAATCAGAATCAGCGGCAAGAGTTGTCCACCTTCCTCAAATTCATGTAGGGTTTAATTTTCAAATGTTCTTTAAAAAATATTTATTCTAATGCAGCACAAAGAAGAAGGTAAACAACGTGGTTGTGCTTCCACGCAGAAGCAAGTAGAATATGTGTATCCTGCTGCACAATTATGTGGTAGAACTCCTGGGTATCCTTTCTTCCTTATTTTTGTGGCAGAGCTGGAATTACTGCTTCAGTAGCATGCCCAAGTTCCTCCTGGTATGTACCTTGAACTGATAATAACAGAGAAAAGATTCCATACTGTGTGCAGAGTTCTGTAATTTTTGCCTGGGCAAAACTCAACCATAGCCCAGGTTTTATATTGCAAAAACGCGTGTATCAAGGGATTGTATGTTGAAAGCAAGTATTATGTAAGAGTTGGAAAAAAAAAATCTTAACCACCCAAAGCCATAATTTCCAAATAAAACTCCTTTTTTTTTTTCCCCTCACTTTTTTTTTTTATTGTTACTAAAATTTTTTTTCCAGTGTTCCAAGATTCATTTCCCATTCCCCACACCCAGTGCTCCACGCTTTAGGTGTCCCCAGTACCCACCACCAGGCTCTCCCATCCCTCCACCCCCCTCCCTCCAAGTCCCTCAGTTTGTTTCTGTGTTCAAAGTCTCTGTTGTTTCGTAAAACTCCTTTCTGAGTTGGCAACACATGTGCCTGATTTAGGCCTATTCTGAATAAAACTGGCTCAGTTATCAAAACTCCATTAATCTAGTTTGTTTAAATGCAAGTAGTGGGGCGCCTGGGTGGCTCAGTTGGTTAAGCGACTGCCTTCGGCTCAGGTCATGATCCCGGAGACCCGGGATCGAGCCCCACATCGGGCTCCCTGCTCGGCGGGAAACCTGCTTCTCCCTTTCTCACTCCCCCTGCTTGTGTTCCCTCTCTGGCTGTGTTTCTCTCTGTCAAATAAATAAATAAAATCTTTAA